>CP139504.1:131830274-132181901 GCA_021014915.2 Artemisia tridentata subsp. tridentata
AAACCCAATCACTTTAATGCATGGTGAAATCCCATGGTGACCAGCATGCTTCATCACTAGAGCGTGCAGGAGCGCGTCTTCTTCCCCGTATCCACTTGCATCCTCGACCAACAGCACGTTTGAGACAAGTAAAAGCTCGTACTCGCCGTGCATCATCAGCAAGCATGAAACCAATAGAGTTGTGTCTACCCTTCGCGATAGCAGTGGAGCCCACATTAGAAGTCATCACCACTAATGCATTCTTGAATGATACTTTACGACCATGCATAATAAAACAAAACCTGATTATTGAAGAAATATTTATTTTAAATGTTTTCTTTTGATATTTTCAGAATTCCCATATGCACAAACCTGAGAATCTGTGAGGTGGCCCTCTTCAAAGATTTGGAGAAGAATGTTGAAGATATCAGGATGAGCCTTCTCTATTTCATCAAGAAGTACCACAGTGAAAGGGCGTTTACGAATGGCTTCAGTGAGGGTCCCACCTTCCCCATACCCTACATAACCTGGTGGGGACCCTATTAGCTTGCTGACAGTATGCCGCTCCATGTATTCACTCATGTCTAATCTTAGCATGTTAGCTTCCTGCGACAACACAACAAGATTCCAACTATGTTACTGGTTTAATAATTCAGGGGCATAAATGTAACATTTAATGAAGTTTTAAAAATCATGTATTTTTACCGAGCCAAAGTAGGAATCTGCTAGAGCTTTTAAACCTACACGTGATCTCTTAACAGCACGACAGATGGCATCCACAGCTTCATCTTGACCACAAACTCGTTCCTTTAATCGTTCCTCAAGTCCCACCAGTAGCATTCTTTCATCAGCAGTCAGCTGCTGAACCGGAATCCCTAACCAAAGTGAAGCAACTGCTGCTATTTCACCAGCTCCCACTATTGTTGGCCTGAAGATAGTCCATAGCAATAATTCAAGTTAAATGCCCAAAAGAACTACTAATAGAAGCTAACAACGGGGAATAAGTAGATGTGGCAATTTCGACCCATACTTGATGAATGGGTTGAATCCAGTTATAATTGGTCAAACTTAAAGTGAATTTATAAGGCACAAAAATTAGTTTTAAAACGGACAAAAGGTGTCCCTGGTCAACCAAACTGGTACAAAATTCCACATTTTGACCCATTATCCAACTCGCCCGACCCGCCCAGTTTGCCTCCTGTAAGTATAAGAATAAGCATAGGCCCGCTTGGTAAGTATAGGGAAAAGGGAAAGGGAAAGGGAAAGGGTAAGGGAATGCAAAGGAATGGGTGAGGTGGGTAATCATTACCTTACCCCCCAATTTACTCTATAATGGTTGATTACCCAGTACTGGGTAATCAATACCTTTGAACACAATAACCAAGCACCATTTAACAAGTGTGGTGGGCCCTTTTCAATCCCTTACCCATTCCCCACCCCCCCCCCCCCCCACCCCCCCCCCATACCAAGCAGCCCCTAAGTATAAGAATAAGCATAAGCATACTCTTGGTCATCGGATGTGGAAGCTATGTAGTTAATCTTGGCGAGATCTCGTCGGGATCTCGGATCTCGGAGCTTGGGAAAATATCGGTTCCAAATCTCGGTGGTAAATATCGGAGCCGATATTCTCGGCGAGATTGGATGATATTTTGCCGAGATTTTGATATCCGAGCAGATATTCTCGGCGAGATTGGCCGAGATTTTGCTGAACACAGGATTTTTTATTTATTTTTTTAATTTATTTTGGATTGCAATTAAAGGGTGGGCGTGTTAGGTTATTGAAAGAAAGGGTGTATTTCGTTTATGTGTTTCGAAGTAGGTTATAGAGAGAATATAAGGTTGTGGGTGTTTGTATTTTTTTGTGAGAAGTGTGTTGTGGCTGCAAGGAAGATTGAGATTAGGGTCATTTATATCACACAAATATTAGGTTTAGGGTTATTGGTATTTAGTTTGTTGGACTTGAACTTTATTTATTTAGTTTGGGCCTACATATAACATCCAAAAATAAATGTGTTGGGCTGGTAAATCAAAAAGGGACTTTATTTATTTAGTTTGGGACTACATATATAAAATATTCTAGACAATATAAAAACCGATATCTCACCGCGATAAACGCTATTTCAAATCTCGGTCCTTGAACGATATTTGAAATTTGACCGAGATAACTACATAGTGTGGAAGGCAAAGCAGTCTCATCATTTGTCTCCTGTGGGTCAACAAGATTGCTGCGTTTGTTAGCCAAAACCTGGTTTTGAAATTAACATCGATGTTATAATTGTTACAAACTGAAGGGGTAAGAACTATTAGCTAGTAAAAAAGATGGCAATTAATGGTTTTACCACATCATGCATGGCCTGGACAGCTTTAATCTCTTGCCAATAGTCATTAGGTGACTTTGTAAGAATGTCAACTTGCCCTTATTTTTTCTTTTTAAAACCTTCCATTCTCGCTCTACTGCCAGCTTCATCAATCAAATCAATCGCCTTGTCGGGAAGATATCTGTCGGGGATGTATCTTGTTGACAGGTACACTGCAGCATTTAAGGCATCTAATGTGTATTTACATTTGTGATGGGCCTCGTATTTTTCTTGTAGCCCCATTAATATCCTGACTGCATCCTCCTGTATTTTGATATATAATATCAACATTTTAGATGCACACACATGCACACATGAATATGTACAGATATATGCATCACGTCGATCTAATCAGCTTACCTGATTCGGTTCTTCAATTAAGACAGGTCGGAATCTACGTGCCAATGCTTGATCCTTGTCAAAATGCATTCTGTACTCATCCATAGTTGTAGATGCAATACACTGCAATAACAATGTTCTTGCTTAAAAACTGTAGATAAAGCCTAAATTATGGTGGTGTTTGGATGTGTACTTTGTGAGTAATTAGGTGATGATAGATAACTAGATTGTCAACTGTTTTGAGTTTAATTAGGCTAACTCTAATCATTTGATGAACTTATAGATAAACGTCAAAAAATGACAGTTTTGTGGGAAAGTGAGCCGTCTTGTAAAACACTAAAACGTATGTAAATAATCTCAAAGTTTGAATAACAACGAACCTGTAATTCACCCCTCCCAAGAGAGGGCTTCAATAGGTTACCAATGTCAAGAACAGATCCCTTGTTACCTCTTCCAACAGTACCAGACCCAGTGAGTGTATGTACTTCATCAATGAAAAGAATCACATCTCCTGCAATGCCATAACATTAAGTTGAGTCACGATGCTAAGAAACTAGCAACGAACGTGAAAGTTACGATGTGTGCTTACCCGACTCCTTAACTTCCCTAATTAGGGAAGTTACACATCCCTCTAATTCACCCCTTTCTTTTGCACCAGAAATTAACAAGCCAATATCCAATGACATAACTCGTTTCGTCTATAGTGAAACAAATGCAGAAGTTAGCAAAAACCAAAACTCAAGAAACCTAATATAGAAAATATAAATAAATAAATAAAATCATAAAAGAACTACCCACCAAGAGATAAACAGGAACATTTGAATCTGAAATACGAATTGCCAATCCTTCTGCAATAGCTGTTTTCCCAACACCAGCTTGACCGAGAAGAATTGGATTATTTTTTGTTCTTCTGCAAAGTATTTGAACGATTCTTTCAACTTCACTTTCCCGACCAATCACAGGATCAATAAGTCCATTACTAGCATTAGCTGTAAGATCCACACAGAATTGATCTAATGCACTCTTCACTGCAGAATTCCCCATAACACATTACTTAACTTTCAATTAAAATAATGACGTATACATGGAGAAATACTAGAGACACGCAGAAAAATAAAAGTTACCTTTTTCTTTATTTGTAGATGCTTTACCAAAAGATGACTTTTTTAACATTTGCTTAGATGCAGGTGGTTCTCTTCCATCTTTCGCAAGCTCTCCTTGTAGTCTAGACACTGCAACGTCGGCTAACTGATTTAAGTTTGCTCCTAATCTGGGAAAACATAACTGAATCATTAGTACATCATAGATCATAAATGTCTATAAATACATTCAAAATAGACAATCAGCTGTAAGAAAATGGTTAGCGATGTAGCGTTCAGACTTCAGAGGGGTTTAAAGTTGTGACAATCAGATAAACACCGGTTTGAGTATTTGGCAATCTATCTATACTATAACAATTTAAGTCTTCATTCTAAGACCTCTTAAAATTACGAACTTTAACCTAGGTCGTCCAATACTATTGTGATCATGTCCGTTTAATCTAATATGCCCAATGCTATTTTGATCATGATCCGATTATATGGAAGGTGCACAAAATGCTTGTCACCGCAAACCGATTATAATTAGGTAGATGAAGTAATAACCATTAATCTAATACCAAATTGTTGGCTCTGGATCCAATTCAAACTGATTTTACAGAAAAAAAGTGAGGGGAATTTGTAAAAGTGGGCATAGCGCGACTAATAATCCAACCCCTAAATAATCAACTAATCCATCAAAACGCAATGCTAAACATAGTGTTCATCTACATACAAGCATAGAATTTACAAATAACGCAACAAAATGATAACAAACGAACTCACTTTTGAAGAACTTGACCCGCGCCGCCATCATCAACAGTCAACAAACCAATAGCAATATGTTCAGAGCAATAAACTTATACCCCATACTTCTCGAATACTCAACCGCAGCTTCAAACACCCTTTTCTTACTACTCGAAAACGACACATCAGTCGCAGAACCCGAAGCCTACCCACTTTCCCCACCTTCACCCTCATAACTCCATAAACTCCTAACAACATCCCTAGCATCATCTATCTTTATACTACTTTCCAAAAACCCATTTTGAGACTTATCTTCAGCAATCAAACCCAACAAAAGATGCTGAGTAAAATATCTTTACCCATATTTTTAGCTTCTTTTTGGGAAAACATGAAACGGCAATAAATTATAAGTCATGAATAAATAGGTTCATATAGTGTTTC
Organism: Artemisia tridentata subsp. tridentata; assembly: GCA_021014915.2. Lineage (NCBI taxonomy): Eukaryota > Viridiplantae > Streptophyta > Magnoliopsida > Asterales > Asteraceae > Artemisia > Artemisia tridentata. The sequence continues at coordinate 131,835,214 of CP139504.1, forward strand.
TTATCAAGGAGTGCTTGTAAAGGCTCATTAGTCATTACATAACAAATGGTAAGGTATTATTCCTACCATTATGAAGGTCCATCCATTAAGGCTCGTTACAAACCACAAGGTAAGGCATTATTCCTGCCTTTTGTTTCCCCAACTTAAAATATTTATGATAATAATAAAAATTAGTTATATGATTATTTTATTTTTTTCGATAGGTGGTATGGCAGTACCATCAATGTAATGTTGCAGATTATTTTATTTTTTTGGGTGCTAACCAGGGTGCTATGGGAAGGTGCTAAAATTGAGATCACGTTTTAATTTCATTTTATTTTTGCGAATTACAAACAAATTTTTTTTAACATCTTTCGCAGCAGTCCGGTGGAGCAGAGGGCTGCTGGTGAGCGGCCCCCGCACCACTAGCGGCCTGGTGCAAAATATGTTTAAAAAAATTAGTTTATAATTCGCAAAAATAAAATGAAATTACATAATCTCAAATTTGAGTAGCTGCCCAGCAGCACCATGGTTAGCACCGCTACGTGCTGGTGCAGCAATGATGGTAATGCCATACCGGCTATTGGAAAAGAAAAAAATTAATCGTATCACTGATTTTTATTATTATCATCAAAATTTTAAGTTCGGGAAAACAAAAGGTAGATTAATGTCTTAAATTGCGATTTGTAACGATTCTTAATAAATGTGCCTTCATAATGGCAGGAATAAAGAATAATACCTTACCATTTGTTATGTAACGAGGCTTTACAAGCATTCCTCAATAAGAATCAATATAAGAAACACTATATAACCTATTTATTCATAACTTTTAATTTGTTACTGTTTCAAGTTGTATTAGTTGTATTTCTCTAAGCTGAATACAAGCAACATTTATTTACCCTAGTTTTATAGTTTTTTTAAGATTTAGTTAAACAAGAGATAAACAAACTATTTATTTTCCATTTGTTTACATTCATATTAGTTGTATTTCTCTAAGCTGAATACAAGCACCATTTATTAACCCTAGTTTTACATTCATATTACAGCCAACAACTAAATACTGTACATTATACAGCCAAAAACCAACAACAACATACCCAACATCTATCACACCTCCTCAACCAACAGTCAAAACACATCTCATAAGTCAACAACTACAACAATAAAAAGAATCCACTCAAGAGTCGAAAAATAAGAGAGAACAAAAACAATCAAAGATCTTTAAAGCTCCAACAAAACCCATCATCGATCTGTCACATACTCGAAATACAAAACTAAAGATCTATCCTTTCATGAAAAAGATCTTTGAATATCTAACCAAAAACCCTTCATAGATCTTTGAAAAACATTCGAGCAAGAAACTTTACCTGATACTTCGTTTGAACAAGATCTTAGACGAATAACAAGAACAAAAAAAAAAAAAAAAAAAAAAAAAAAAAAAAAAATAATAAAAATCGCCATTTGTTTCAAAAACCAAACAACATCACAAACTCCATTTCGAATACAAACAACATATAAAAGGGTGTTCAGTTTTGGTTTAGTGTGTAAGATTGATAGAGAAGACAAAGGCTGTGGTGTGAATTGAAAGGATAAAAAGTTAGATATATTAGGTTTAGAGTAAATTGCATTTTTAGTCCTTATGGTTTGATCAAATTACAGGTTTGGTCTCTATCCTTTCGAAAGTACTGCTGCGGTAGTCCCCATTTTGAAGTTCGGACTGTCCGTTGATCGATCTGAAATGACCAAATTACCCATGTCTTCTTCTTTATAAATAAAGAGTATTTTAGTCATTTAACTTTGGCCAGGGACCAAACATGCAATCCAAACTTCAAAATGGGGCTCTTGCTGCACTTTCGAAAGAATATGAACCAAAATTTTGCCAAACTACAAGGACCAAAAATGCAATTTACTCTTAGGTTTATTAAATTTGGGTTGGACATTTGATTATAAATATTCACTTGGGCGAAAGATTAAATTTTTTTTTTTTTTTTTTTTTTTACTAGAATCCACTATGGTGGGTTTATAAAAAGGTATAAGAGTTTTGGTGACCATTGTATCACAACAATGTCTTGAAAGTAATGATTTAACATTAAGTAAATTAGTATTGTGGATTACAAGATTTTAGCTTATGAACATTATGACAAATACAATGTCACAGGAAAAGTAATACTATTGCCCTAAGCTCATGACCCCGAAGCTTAACGTGTTTTGTATGCGATTTGTACAAATAAATGATTGCCCTTGTAGGTGTCTAGCCAAACACCCAATGTCCTCAAATGGTATGTGTCGGTTTGACCGGTACATCTAGTCAAGTTGGTGCGACCAACCCGGACGGGGGTGTCAACACAATAGATCTATTCACAACATATGTGGGGACCTTAATTGCTATGCTGTAACTTAGGCAATAAGTAAATGTTGTGTACTTGTGTCCATAGGAAAAGAGAGTATTGTATACAAGTAATCAAACGTAAGTTTAAGCAATGCGAGTAATGTATTTAAGTAAAAAAAAAAGTAATGTATTTAAGTAAACTAACATGTATTATCACCCCAAAGTAATTCAAACATAGTACAAACATGTAAAAACGGGGCTATGAAACTCACCTCAAGCAAAATCGTACAGCAACGAAGTTATGATCAAGTATGTAGTAGTGCAACTCCTAACCGCAACCTAAATGATGTATGCATGCTTTAGGTTATGAAATGATGTGTATGCACTTTTTATAAATCTTATATCACACGTACATGTTTGCGTTTAAGTTTAGTAAGTAAAAATATAATTTACGTCAGTGTTGTAAAAAAAGGTCTACAAGGCCGATTAATCGCCGATTAGGTGCTACAAGGCCACCGACCTTGCCGATTTATGTAACTGGGTCAAACAAATAGGTCAACCGTGGCAAACGGCGGTCAACGGCGGTCAATGGTGGTCAAAGTTTCCGGAAACCTATAAATCTTGCCGGAAGTACCCAAAACTCACTGTAAACTTATTTTGATCACTTATAATAACTGTTTAAGTCTATTACAAGTTGTTTTTTAGGAAATACTTTGCCGGAAATACCTAAAACTCACTGGAAATACACAAAACTTGCCGAAAATAACTAAAATTTGTCAGTAATTCCAATCCGATTAATCACCGATTAATACCGCCTAGGCCGATTACAAGCTACAAGGTGGTCGACCGCCCGACTACCGATTCGCGATTTTTGCAACCTTGGTAAAAATATAATTTACGTCAAAGTTGTATAATTATATAAGTTCCGACACTTTATCAAAATTTCCCATATTGCCCAATTTTTGGAATTCATGTTGTTAGAGTTTATGGATAATAATTAATATACGTATGTCCAGTTTCGAACACGAGACTTCGGGATTGCACACATTACGTATGAGTCTCAATGGTTTGAATAATTAAATATAGTTTTATGATTTATTTATTCATTTCACAAACGAACACTTAACGACCGTTAGTATTTAACGGGGTTAGAGATAACGCTCGTTAAAGGACTAAATATGCAAAAGGAGGAAAGAAGGATCTAGAACCCCCCCCCCCCAAGGGAGCTAGAGTCGGCCGAACCCTCCCCTTAGGGTTAGGAGGTTGGTTTTCTTGGAGTGGGGAGCAAGCCAAGTGAAGCCTATAAATACATATCATGTATTCATTATTCACTAGCCTTAATTCCCTAGCTTTCCAACTTCTTTTCTTCTTCCTCTAGTCTTGCCGGTTGACAATTATCCCTAACACCTAGGTTTTGTCGATTTTAGCTAATACACAAGTGTTGGAATTGTTTGTAAATTAAAACCTAGCTTTTCCCATTGAAACGCTAGTAATACGTGTGTACAAGAATGAAGAGCAAGCTTCCTTTAGCTTGTGAGATTTTCCCCTATTCGACTAAACCCTAGTCGATTTACATTAAACCCTTATTAGGGTTTATACCTTGTTCTTGGAGTGCACGATTTCTTGTTCTTGCTAGGAATCAAAAGGTACGCATCTATTTAAATTTAGTTAATTAATTACGTGTATATAGATCTTGTATAATCCGCTGTGTATGCTTTGATGTTATGTTGTTTATGTTTATGTGTTTATAGTTTTTATGATTCACATATTACAACAGTGGCATCAAGAGCCAGTTTATACATGTAATTAATTACTAAAAACATAAAATTGAACCTATGTGAATAGAAACATGCAATAGGTGTTCTAGGGTTTTGGATTTTTTGGTAAACCCTAATTTTGGGTCGACACCCAGTTATTAGATTTAGGGTTTTTGGTTTTGATAAAATCTTGTAGAAACCCTGGGATTGCATGCAATTTTATGTGTAAATTAATGAATACCTTGTGATGTCATTAATTTAGTATGCGTACAATATTGGCTTGTTAATATGTGTTACATGATTAAAAGTGCAATATGGGGAATACATGACAGAAACATGCATGTTTTGTCATGAAAAAATTGATGCTAAGTGTTACATGTTCTACGTGCTAATTGTTGTGATTATTAATTAACTAGGGGTTTTAGTAATTATATTGTTGAATATGAATTAAAATGACTAAAAGTTAATTAATTAGGTTTTAGGGAAGACCTAAAATTGGGGACGACCCCATATTAATCGCATGTTTTATCAATTATGTGTGTTATGTATATGTTAATCATAAGACTTACGCGGCCAAGAAATTGGTGTTGTGGTCCATTGGGTACAATGAGCTCGAAAACCAATGGGAGTCTTAAGACCAACATATACATATTAATTGATTTATTAGCATGTTCATTATTAAGTTGTTTGTGTTTATTTTTTAATTGCGCATTTGTTATTATGTTGTAGACATGTTTATAACAAAGGGTAATTTTTCTATACAAAAAATAAACATGACTTAATAATGGTGTAACATTGTTTTAAGCAAGAAAATCATAAGTGTTTAATTAATTGATGCGACTGTACAAAAGTGGTCGAAGCGGCGGACCTAAAATTGACAAACTATAAAGTGGGTATAAGGTTGGTTTCGCATTAAATTTTGGCCTTAAAGAGACTTCATTATGTCTCTCCGCTCGCCTGTACGTCAATTTTAGACTTACCAAGTACACCATGATAACGTACGAAGCATCTTAAGGCAATGTTGTAAGTTTCTCAACGCCATTAATTAAAACTTTGATGATTTGAGCTTATTAATGTAACAAATGAGTAAACTGGTTTTGGAAAACATATGATACAAAGATGAATGCATGACATCTTTGTACATATTTTGATTACACACATCAAAAAAAAATAAATACCCTTAAATTTAAGTTATATGCCAACCAATTAATACGGAAACACCTGAGATTACATTCTATCATTGCTAGCAGCCTCAGCTGATGTAATGATTCAAATAATGGTAATCAAAGGGTAAATTGAGTACTTTCATTGCTAGCAGCCTCAGCTGATGTGATGAAACGACGTCAATTTACATGTTTCTAAATTGGTTAACTTAATTGAGCACTTTCATCGCTAGCAGCCTCAGCTGATGTGATGAAACGGTGTCAAGGCATAAAGATTTGAGGATGAAACATGCTTACATTTGCAACTGATGTTGGAAAAATAATGTAAGTCCCATGATTCTAGGAATTGCAATTGGATATTGGCAATTGGGATTGACCCGTACCTTATTGAGTACTTTCATTGCTAGCAGCCTCAACTGATGTGATGAAACGACGTCAATTTGGATCCTAATTTTCAGTGAAAATTAAATGGTTATTTTACCATGGGTGTTTAATTTTCTTGAAAAGTTTATTATTGAAAGTACTAACTTTTGAACTTTTTCTGTAGAAATGGCCCAGCCCGACAACACAAACATGAATAACATGAGTTCTGCTTTCAAAGCTATGATTGAAAGAGAAAAGTTGACTGGGACTAATAATTTCAATGATTGGTATCGTTCTTTGAGGATTACTCTTAGAATTGCCAAAAGATTTGAATATCTTAGTAAGCCTCTTCCTGCAGCTCCTGCTGGTACTGCCTCCACTGCTGAGCATGAGGAGTACAACACTGAGTATGAGAAGCACAATGATGTGGCTTGTCTCATGTTATCTGGAATGGACACTCAATTGCAAAAGCAATTTGAGAATTATGGTCCTATGAACATGATAAATGAGCTCATACGCATGTTTGAAAAACCACCAATGGCAGAGTTATATGATCTGTTAGATTCTCTGGCCAAGTGTAAGCAGGATGCTGGTACACCCGTGAGTGCCCATGTATTGGAGATGAAAGGATATCTTGATCGATTGGATACACTCGGATGCGGGTACGTGCAAGATGTGAAAGTTGGCCTCATCAATCGATCCCTCAATCAGGAATTGTATGGTGAGTTTGTGCGCAACTTTAATATGCATTGCACGGGGAAGACGATAAGTGATTTGCATGCAATGCTTATCGACTTTGAGAAGGGACTCTCAAAGAAGGCACCTACACCTGTTGTTATGGCAATAAAGGGTAGTAGGGTTACTAAGCCCAACAAACCGCAGCATGTGAACAAGAACGGCAAAGGCAAAGCTGACAAAGGAAAACAGGTCGTGATCCATCAGCAGAAGCCCAAGAAGCAGAATCCTCCTGTGAAGAAGGATTATCCCAAGAAGGATACGGCTGCTTGTCACCACTGCAACACTCCTGGACATTGGAAGAGGGACTGTCCATTGCTGCTTGAGGAGTGTCGCAAGAATAAAAATGCCAAGGCTGCAAATGGCGGGAGCACTTCAGGTATTTTTATGGTTGAATTATTTTCTTTTCCTCGTAAGCAAAATGCCTGGATATATGATACAGGATGTGGTACTCACATTTGTAATACATCGCAGGGGCTTAAAGGAGCGAAGAAACTGAACTATGGAGAATGCTACTTGTACGTGGGCAATGGCATACGTGTAGCAGTTGAAGCCATAGGGACTTTTGACTTAGTTTTACCTTCGGGTTTAATTTTAGTATTGAACAATTGTCATTACGCACCGTCTATTGTTAGAGGTGTTGTTTCAGTTTCTTTATTGTTGGATAATGGATTTGAACACGCATTTAATAATAATGGAATTTCTGTTACTTTAAATTCTGTTTTTTACTTTAATGCAATTCCATTAAATGGTGTGTTTGAAATAGATATGGAAAATCATGTATCCAATGGAAATAATTCTATGTATAGCATTGGCAATAAGAGAATCAAGTCTAACTTGGATTCGTCTTATCTTTGGCACTGTCGTCTTGCTCATATAGGCAAGAAACGCATGGAAAAGCTGCAACATGATGGGCTTTTGCAAAATATCAATGATGATTCAGTTGATAAATGCGAATCTTGCATATCTGGGAAGATGACGAAGAAACCTTTTCATAGCAATATGGAAAAGGCTTCAGATCTACTTGGATTGATACACACTGACGTATGTGGTCCACTTAGACACGTGTCAAAGCGCGGTGCTACCTACTTCCTAACCTTTACGGATGACTATAGTCGTTATGGTTGTGTTTATTTACTTAAACATAAACATGAAGTCTTTGAGACATTCAAGGTTTTTAAAAGTGAAGTAGAATTACAACTCGGTAAGAAGATTAAGGCTCTTCGATCCGATCGTGGTGGTGAATATTTAAGCCAAGAGTTTAAAGATTATCTAGCTGAGTGTGGCATTGTCCAGCAACTCATATCTCCTTATACTCCACAGCAAAATGGTGTATCTGAAAGGAGAAATCGTACATTGCTTGATATGGTACGATCTATGTTTAATCTGACAACTCTTCCCTTATCCTTTTGGGACTATGCTCTTGAAAGTGTTGTTCGCATATTAAATATGGTTCCAACTAAGAAGGTTGATAAGACTCCATATGAATTATGGACTGGAAAAGCTCCAAATTTGTCTTACTTAAAGGTCTGGGGTTGTGAGGCGTTTGTTAAACGTGACTCACCGGATAAACTCCAACAAAGATTTGTTAAGTGTATCTTCGTAGGATACCCTAAGGAAACAAGGGGTTACTACTTTTACTTCCCACCAGAAAATAAAGTCATTGTGGCTAGGTATGGCGAATTCCTTGAGGAGAGTTTTCTGTCTCAAGAATTCAGTGGGAGAGTATATGATCTTGAAAATAATCAAGAAGATACGTCACCTTCTGAGAACACTAGCACACTTCCTGTGGAACCTGAAAGTTTAGGTCCTCCACCTGAAGATGAAGTGGTACCCATTCGTAGATCTACAAGATCTACAAAAGCTCTTGAACGTCTATGTTTAAACGTAGAGTGTGAGGAAACTATACTAGGGGATCTAGATGAACCCACTAGTTATAGGGCTGCCATTAATAGTCCTGAAAAGGAAAAATGGCAGGTTGCTATGAATGGGGAGATGCATTCCATGAAAGACAATGAAGTCTGGATTGAAGTAGACCTTCCTCCCAATGCTAAGGTAGTTGGGAGTAAGTGGCTCTTCAAAAAGAAAACGGACATGGATGGCAATGTACACACCTACAAAGCTCGTTTGGTGGCTAAAGGCTTCACCCAAACATATGGTGTTGACTATGAGGAGACCTTTTCTCCTGTAGCTGACATTAGAGCTATTAGGATTCTTATAGCCATAGCTGCTTACTATGACTATGAGATTTGGCAAATGGATGTCAAAACCGCCTTCCTGAATGGTCGCCTAGATGAAGACATCTATATGGTGCAGCCTAAAGGGTTTGTGAATCCAGATTTTCCTGAGCGGGTATGCAAGCTTCAAAGATCCATTTATGGATTGAAGCAAGCATCAAGGCAATGGAATAAGAAATTTGATGAGGAAATCAAGAAGTTTGGATTTACTCAGAATTTCGATGAGCCATGTGTATACCACAAAGCTAGTGGGAGTAATACTACTTTCCTAATTCTATATGTCGATGACATATTGATCATGGGAAATCATATACCTAGTCTTAATGAAGTTAAGGCCTATTTGGGTAAATGTTTTTCCATGAAGGATTTAGGAGAAGCAGCTTACATCCTTGGAATCAAGATCTATAGAGACAGATCTAAGCGGTTGATTGGATTAAGCCAAAGTGCTTACATGGATAAAATATTGAAGAGATTCAATATGCAAAATTCCAAGAAGGGATATTTGCCCATGCAAGTAGAACATGGCTTAAGCAGCGAACTATGTGCCTCAACACCTGAAGAGGTGGCACACATGAAGAAAGTTCCATATGCTTCGGCAGTAGGATCTATCATGTATGCAGTGAGATGCACAAGGCCAGATGTGGCGTTCGCACAAAATTTAACCAGTCGTTACCAGCAGAATCCAGGGAAAGATCACTGGCATGCTGTTAAGAACATTCTTAAGTATTTAAGGAATACTAAAGATATGTTTCTTGTGTACGGGGGAAATCCAGACGCAGAACTGAATGTTACAGGTTTCTGTGATGCGTCCTTTCAGACTGATAAAGATGATACGAAGTCTCAGACGGGTTACGTTTTTGTCATAAATGGAGGAGCTGTAGACTGGAAGAGCAAGAAGCAGAGTACAACGGCCATGTCTGCTACAGAAGCTGAGTATATTGCTGCATCGGAAGCAGCTATGGAAGCTGTTTGGATAAGGAAATTCATTTCGGATCTTGGAGTGATGCCGTCGATTGAATTACCTATAACTGTGTATTGTGACAACTCTGCCGCAATCACATTCACCAATGAACCTGGAGTTATGAAAGGCGCCAGACATTTTCATAGGAGATATCACTATGTTCGAGAACAAGTCGAACTAGGAGAGATCAATTTACTCAAAGTTCACACAGATGACAATCTGGCTGATCCTTTTACGAAGGCATTACCTAAGGAAAAGTTTACTCAACATGCTAGTGGTATTGGTCTTCGTTTAGCCAGTAGTTTCATGTAAATCTGTTGGATTAGTATTTGGATAAGGGATATGTAAACAATATTATTTTAATGAAATAAAGTGCGGATAACGTTTATTCTCATTTATTAATGTTGTATCCTATATTTGCATGTTTAAATCCGTGAATAATTAATTTATTCTAAATAGTCTGTTGCTAATCAATAATATGGGAATATTATTGAACTAAGGCAAATGTGAAGTGTTGGTAGAATATACTTAAGTATATTGATGCGTGGCCATGCCAAGTTTACATGATATTCAATATTGGATAAATTGAATATAGGACAGATCCCAACCACATGATTATACTTTATGGATCATCGTCATTAAGTAAATCATGAATATTTATCCTCAGACTTGAGATACCAGGTAACTGCCGAGGATGTAGCTCATTTTCTGTAAGGTAGTCTAACGCTATCCGTAACTGGTAGTTATAAGGGCTATTTTCGGAGGTGATGCGAAGTTCGAGGGTTATGCTCGTAGTCAAGAAAGGATTTGTTCCTTCAAATTTGTTTTGAAGTTTAATACTGCTTGACCACTCGTAGGGTTGACAAGATGTTTGCGTGCGCACGCCCAAAGGCTATCTGGAATACGTTCAGATGATTTGGTAATCTTGATCAATTATGTATAAACGAGAAACTAATTGTTAATTATGGAATGACCTAGATCCATATCCATATTAACATGGTATTAGAAACAAAAGGACAAGTATGATGATATAATCATCACGTGGTTTTTCCAGGAAAACCATACTCGGGTCGATCTGGGGGCATTGGGGGTGTTAAGCTAGACTAACCCATGTCATTACTATATTAATGAATATCCAAGTGGGAGCTGTTAGAGTTTATGGATAATAATTAATATATGTATGTCCAGTTTCGAACACGAGACTCCGGGATTGCACACATTACGTATGAGTCTCAATGGTTTGAATAATTAAATATAGTTTTATGATTTATTTATTCATTTCACAAATGAACACTTAACGACCGTTAGTATTTAACGGGGTTAGAGATAACGCTCGTTAAAGGACTAAATATGCAAAAAGAGAAAAGAAGGATCTAGAACCCCCCCAAGGGAGCTAGAGTCGGCCGAACCCTCCCCTTAGGGTTAGGAGGTCGGTTTTCTTGGAGTGGGGAGCAAGCCAAGTGAAGCCTATAAATACATATCATGTATTCATTATTCACTAGCCCTAATTCCCTAGCTTTCCAACTTCTTTTCTTCTTCCTCTAGTCTTGGCCGGTCGACAATTATCCCTAACACCTAGGTTTTGTCGATTTTAGCTAATACACAAGTGTTGGAATTGTTTGTGAATTAGAACATAGCTTTTCCCATTGAAACGCTAGTAATACGTGTGTACAAGAACGAAGAGCAAGCTTCCTTTAGCTTGTGAGATTTTCCCCTATTCGACTAAACCCTAGTCGATCTACATTAAACCCTTATTATGGTTTATACCTTGTTCTTGGAGTGCACGATTCCTTGTTCTTGCTAGGAATCAAAAGGTACGCATCTATTTAAATTTAGTTAATTAATTACGTGTATATAGATCTTGTATAATCCGCTGTGTATGCTTTGATGTTATGTTGTTTATGTTTATGTGTTTATAGTTTTTATGATTCACATATTCCAACACATGTTACATATTATATATAAATAATTTCGACTATCACGTTCGTTTCTAAATAATGTTCTTTTTATAGTTTACAAAAATTCTATTTGTCGTTTCGCTTATCTCGCAACCTATGACATTTATTTTTAGAAAATAAGCTTATATAAATTTATATATACATGTTGCTAAGTTTTAAAATAGCCATAACTCATTCGTTATAAATCCGTTTAATTAGCTAGTTCTTGTTTTGGAAACGTCTATATATATACTAACTAAAGTCTTTTATAAATTTTCGACGATCTCTTCTTTAAATGGTTCAAAAACTAGTACAAAGTTATAAAAATTTAGCACCTATTATTTCTAATAGTGCAGTTTTTCTGAAAATTAAATAGTTTCCATCAAAACTTTAAATCATCGTAACTTCTTCGTTATAAATCCGTTTTTAATGAATAATATATCCACGGAAATGTATTTAAGTATATTTTATAATTCCCGAGCCCTCGGTTACCCAACCCAAGTCCTAATGTCCGATTTATGTTAAAAACAAATCCAAACAGCAACTATATTTTATAAAATAAACCTCTTTAATCCAACAACATATCCAACAACACCATTTCTAACCCTATCCTTTCCACCAATTTTATCAAGAACCTCAATATAAGTAATATAACATGTTTTTAACCTCAACACCAAACAAATATATCAAAAATTATAATAACATACCAAGAATAATATATAAAGTGTAGAATTATATTTTTAACATAAAAACCCATATTTTGGTTATGTCATCCTTTAAACATGTAATATTTTTACACAAACATGTATGGTGATTGAAAATAAGTATGTAGTGATGCAAATAATTATGTAAAAAAGTAGAGAAATGAGATTAGATTAAAGGCTTACAAAGATTTTGTGAGATTAGTGAATATGACCAAGAGCTTAACCCAAAATCTTATTAACTAAACTTTGAACCAACACCTTTAACTTGATATATAACCCAAATTCTTTAAATTAAAACACCAACTAACAATTATACTACCCAAATCTTGGTAAATAGTCTTGGAAACTTGATGAAAAATTGTAAGTGTGTGTGTTTGGCTCGTTGGATTAGAGAGAGGAAGGGAGAGATTTTATTTTATTTTATTTTTTCTTTTTGCAAGTAACCAAATGAGGGACTAGCTACATGAAGGTTAATATAATGTTACGTATCTTTTATAGTGAGATGTTGTGGTAATGGGGTTAGAGCAAGAAAGCATGGTACATTGGTGGTGTGTTCAATAAGTAGTTAGGCTATTAGACAAAAGGTGTTAGAAAACAAAATAATGGTTTCCTTTATGTAAGAATTGGTTATGTTACACAACAAATGGTGGTACTATGGTGGGGAGGGGCGGAGCTACGTAGTAAGTAGCGGGGGGCGTTGCCCCCAACAAAGCTCCGGCGGACACACAAAATACATAGGAAAAAAAGTTATTTTGGTCGGAAAAAAGTCCGGTGCCCTCAAGTAAATCATTCGAGTGCCCTCGGCACTCTGTGTGATTAACAATAAGACACCAATTCTTTTTTTTTTTTTGAATCCTCATGGTGGTTTTCTTCATCGGAATAAATGGAGATGGAGCAAAGGAAGAACTTCGGAATCGGAAAAGGTACATGGAGGTGGGGATGAGTGAGTGGTCTGACATATGGGGCTACTACAAAGTTTCCTACTCCTATTAATTATTAAAATTATATGTGTAGTAAAAAAAAATGCATACAGTACTTTTAACTCTCATTTCCTAGATAACAAGAATGTGTTTCACGTTACTATCATACGGAGGGAGTAATTTTGTTTGAATGTTTAGACTATGTTTATGAACAATTTATCACAACCCATCTTTCATTAAAATATTATTTTTTTACTCCTCCACCTATACAACTAAAACATACAATTAATCTCAACTTTTTAACCATTTATCAATAACCCAATCTAACATATAATCTTCCTTACTTCTTGCCTTGGCAGGATATAGTTAATTTAATTTTTAGCAGGTGTTTTTATTTCACTTGTAATACACGTTATACAACCCAACGTATATGATTTTAGAAAAGCTAGTTGAAATTACAAGACAAAAGATATAAGTGCCAAACGTATCAAAAAATAGCATTTTTGTTACCTTAAACCAAACCCGACCCGACTTGTTTCTAGTACATTAAAAATCCACTCATTGCTCGATGCCCCCTCTAATTGTATTTCCTGGCTCCGCCACTGATGGTGGGGAGTGGTGGTGGCCAGCGTGGGGTTTGTGTGTGTGTGTGGGGGGAGATCACCATTTTCAAATTTTTGAATTTTAAATGTTTAGTTGTGTATATAAATTAGTTAAGTAAAAAGATGGTGTAAAATGTATGCATGCACAAACCAAAATACAAATTATAACTAATTTACGTAAAAGTAAATAAACTAAAATTAAAAAATGTGAAAAATGTGCTCATGAGAATAATATAGTTGTTGACACATGTACACTAAATGCAGTCAAGAAAATGTACGCGTTTACTAATGTTTTTCACAGTACGCAGGATAACCTCCCGGTTCTAGTTTAAAGTAATTACGTAAACGTTAAAAATGAATGCTTCGAGTTTTTAGTCAAACTTTGACCTGGGAAAATGCCGGTTTATGCTAAGTGTCATTTTCGGGTTACGCTATTTAACCTAACGGTTATACGTAAAAGTAAATATGTAATTGATTAAAGTAGATGGTTTTGAGTTTAAAGGCTGGTAATGACCTAAAAAGTACGAATTGGTTTAACTCTTGATCATTTAATGAACTTGTAGATAAAACGTCAAAAATGACATTTTTGTAAAAAAGCAAGCTTTCTAATAAAACAAGGGTAAGAACCTTTAAGTTTGAATAAAATGAACTTGTAATTCCCCTCTCCCAAGAGAAGGCTTCAAAAGATTACCAATGTCAAGACCAGATCCCTTGTTATCTCTTCCAACAGTCCCTGCCCAGTGAGTGTATGTACTTCATCAATGAAAATAATCACATCTCATGCAGTGCCATTACATTAAGTTGATTCATGATGCTAACAACTAAGTTGATTAATGAATGTGAAAGATAGAATATGTGCTTACCCGACTCCTTAACTTCACTAATTAGGGAAGTTACACGTCCCTATAATTCCCCCTTTTTTTCGTAACAAACCAATATCAAATGACATAACTCATTTCGTCTGTATTTTAACAAACACAAAAGTTAACATAAACCAAAATGCAAGGAACATAACAATTTTAAATGAATGAAAACAGTAACTTAACATTTTAATGGCTTAAATAAATAAGAGTTAATATTACCTAGGCTTACATGCTCTCATGGACTGGCTCATCCTAGTTAGTGGTGGGATCCCACCATGCGGGAGAATGATGGAGAAAAAAATCAGTTTATAATTGTTTCAAAACTAGCATCACAACAAAGATAAAATTTGAGCATGGATGTTAATATTTGAGTATATGTTCACTAGCACCATGGTTACCATCGCCACCGGCTGTCACGGGTATTGCCATTCCACAAACGCAAAAAAAAAATCATATCACTAAATTTTATTGAATTTGAAAAACATAATTAGTTTCTGAATTATTAATATTCTATTTTTATAATCATTATATAAATTTTAATTTTGGGAAAATGGTAGGAATAATACCTTACCATTCAGTTTGTAATGAGCCTTAACGAACCGGCCTTTATAATTATAGTTTGAGAATATATAAATATGCCAGATGGTAGCAGATGTTTTTAAATTTTGCAGGGAAGAGGGTTAGGAATAATGCCTTACCGTTACCGTTTCTTATGTAAACCATCCTTGATAAGAAGCAATATAAGAAACAATATATGCATACTTTGGATTATTACAATTTTAGTTTTATTTCTCTAGACTGAATATAACGCACCATTTATTTACACTAGTCTTATAGTTTTTAAGATTTAATTTACACAAAAGATAAACAAACGATTTATTTACCCTAGTTTTACACATTTATATTATGAACATACATGAAAAATAATCAAAATCATACTCTATTAAACATCACACGACAAAAAACACATTTTGCCCAAACAACTTATAAAGTTTACAAGGGGGTATTCGAAAAAACTTAATTTTCCCGTGCTTGATTATATTTGAGTAAGCCAAAAACCACATCACATTTACAGCTTATGAGCTTAGGGCTTATTTAGCGTTATGCGCTCATGCAAAATGGCTAGAAAGCATCTGGCTTTTTCGAATTCAAAAAGCACAAAATCATAATAATCAAGATAATTCAAACAACCAAATAAGCATAAACAAAACTCCCAAACAACTAATTATAGTCTATAAGTAAGTATTTTGAATTAAATTATTTACGGAGGCTTAATTCTATGCGGATAAACATACAATCTCAGGTTTAAAGGCTTATGATCTTATTAGTTGTTACCTTTCATATAATCACAAGCTTTTAA
The DNA here is from genome assembly GCA_021014915.2 of Artemisia tridentata subsp. tridentata. Lineage (NCBI taxonomy): Eukaryota > Viridiplantae > Streptophyta > Magnoliopsida > Asterales > Asteraceae > Artemisia > Artemisia tridentata. The sequence goes on from CP139504.1 coordinate 131,851,124, forward strand.
ACAAGTTTCCACTACTTTCAAGAGTATAAACTTTGCAAAGCATACAAAAGATGATCAAATTAGGTAATTCCACAATTAATTTCGAAATAGTGTTGATCGTTTTATTATACAACGTACTAAATTTATAACTTAATAAATCAATCAAATCAAACATAGTAAAAAGCAAAAGAAAAGAGATCACAAACTCTTTCTCTATATTTGCAGCACAGGCAACCCCGGTCCTCCAGTGACCCGGTCCTCCAGCGACATGCTGCAAAAGATGTTAAAAATATTAGTTTATATTTCACAAAAATAAAATGAAATTTTAACATTATCTCATATTTGAGTACCTTGACGAACGGGGGTCGCTGGAGGACTGAGGTGCTTGTTGTGCTACAAATAGCAAGAGAGTTTGCGATTTATTTTCTTTTGCTTTCTACTATGTTTAATTTGATTGACTTATTATGTTATAAATTTAATACATAATATGCTAAAACGATCGACACTATTTCGAAATTAACTGATTTGATCATTTTTTGTATGCTTTGCAAAGTTTGAGATACGGAGAGAGCCACAAGACAGTTGAGATGAGTGGGGATGAAATGGATAAAAGATAAAATTAAGGTTAGGTCAATCACTCACTAGTAGCAGCATTGGGCTTGGGTTCTTTGGTCCATTATCAAAGATCATTGTCAATTGTACCAATGTGCTCATCGGTTTAGCGGTGTTCATCAATTCGATTATCGAGTTGTTCAATTTATTCGTGTAGAACCGTAGAGGGAGGGGGTGAATACGGTCTTTTCAGTTTCTTCGAAGTTTATCAACTTCAAGCCTCAAAGATCAACAAGTGGATATACAATAATACTCACAACCACAATTTATAAAGCGAGTAAAGAGACACCACGATATATACTGGTTTGGGATGGGGGTTTAGACCATCTCATTTGACGTTATATTGAAAGTATGAATGTCCAATGTTTGGAAATAGAGTTTTGGCCTTAGCTAGAGGCATTTGGTAAAATAAATTGAGTTGGCGTTTTGTCAAAAACGGGAGGACTTGTTTTTACTTTTCTCTAAGTCTAAACTTTATTTCGGGTGTTCCTAATAACTCAGTTATCATATTCATACCTGTATTGAAAGAGCCACATTTTTCGGGTAAGAGGAAAGTCGACTTTCAAAAACCGAGACGCCCAAAACTCAGCGTCTGGCGCGCTGGCCAAACGCTGGAGCGCCATTAGCGCACCATACCCAGTTTTGGGTCATTTTGGTTTTTGGCTAACGTTTTGATTTTATGTGATGACAAATAAATTCCGAAAGCAAATAAAATTACAAAACGTAGCGAAGATTAAGAGTGCCTTTGATGTAGCTTGCATCTTTACCTTGCCTTGTAATTTGCTGAATCCTTAATTTTAATCTTGAATTGGTCTTCACCCGAGAGTTTGTGCTCTTTGCTTTCTTTCTCCCCCTTTTGTCGAATCAAAAAGGTGGGATTCCATATCAAGCCAGGTTTCGAACTTGGGCCTGTGGGTTATGGTTGAGCTCATCTATTCGCCCGAGTGTGCCCCCCCTTGAACATAGCTCCCCCTAGATCGTTGCTCCCTGATGAGTGGCCTTTTACTCATCATTTTATATCCGAAAAACCCCACAAAAACGACCAAAAACACCCAAATGGACCCTATATTGTTACATATATCATTGGTTTGTGTTTTATGCGTTTCAGGTACAAAAGGATTGAAAACGAGGCAAACACGGACAAAACCGAGCTTGATTTGGAAAAGAGTCAAAAACCGAAGCCGGGAAAGTCGTTTTTCATGCGGATTTGATTCAAGCTCAAGAAATATTAAAACGGCCCTTGGATTATATTTACTTGGCAAAAATGGTCCCTTGATTAAATTTGAAGAAGTGGCAGAAATGGTCCTTGAGGTTTCATAAATTACAACCATAGTCCTTGTGATAAATCCCAATTACTCTAAACCTTATCAAGCGGATCCACAAAATTATTAAACCCAACAAACCCTTAAACCCATTTAAACCTAAACACAACCCACTACACTAAACCTAAACACAGCCCACTACCTTAAATCTATAACCCGTCCAACCCACAACCTTGATCCGACCCGCCCCTTTTCCACTAATAATACTAACACGGGGTCAAACCCCCCTTTTCTCAAATATTAGTCAGTCAAAATCCCTAAAATTAATACACTGTTTATCTTCTTAATATTCTTTCCCGCCATTAACCTCCTGCTAACCACCCGTCACTCTCACCTCACCACACCAGTCCAAAACACTCACATGGGTGTGTTTCCTTTCCCCCCCTGCCACCTCATCGATCCTAGGGACAAACTTGTGATCAACGGCTCAAGATCAAAGGAGTGGAGACCAAGTATAATCCAAGGGCCACAGAGAAAGCACAAGTAGCAACTGGGATTCCACTCACAAGAAAAGCACAAACCCTCTCCTTTATATAGTTGTGTCTCCTCACAGATTATTTTGTCCACTTTTCATGTTTTAGAAAAGTTAGACCATTTTTAATTATTGTCTGATTTTATTTCTTTCTTAGTGTAATTTGTAGCTTTTAAAGTTGTAACTCACTTTCAGTTTAGTATTGAATGCAATTTTAAGTTTTCTTGATTAGTCAATCTTGGTCAACTGCTTATGTTGCTGCTCATTTCTGCTTATTTGTTGCTTGTTATTGTTTATTTCAGTTCTTGGTAGATTAGAAGATTAGTTTAGAGCTTATGAGTTAGTTGTTGCTTTAAAATCCCATATTAGCAGCCTGCACTTTTTGCCCCAGCTGCCCCTTTTGATCTCAAAATTTAGTGTAGTTAAAATAGGATTTAGAGTTTGAATTTTGTTATATCAGTAGTTTGCATGGTTGTCTGCATCTGTTTAAGCTTATTTTGGTGTTAGAGCTTATTTCCCAGCTTATTTTGGCCTTAGATCAGCTGCAAAAACAACCCTAGGCTGCCCTGCACACTGCACCAGCTGATCAACATCCTTTTGGCTGATTTTGAGCTTATCTTGGCTTATTTCTGAGAATTTATGGCTTATTATAGTTTTTATTTTAGTTCTTAGCGTATTTTGATGTCATTAGATTATTAGAATAGTTTTAATAGCTTATTGTGGTCACTTTGATTTTTTTATCTCATGTTCTTTTTTTCTTTTTTTTTAATCTAATCTGTTATATAAGCTGTTTTGGTGTTGGTGTTTGAGTGTTAAAAAAGATTTGTTAGTTTAAAATTGGCTATTGAATACTTGAGAGTAAGATTTAAAAAGGAAATCAAAGAAAAAAAAATAGATAGCAAAACTGTCCTTCCTGGGATTCGAACCCAGGTCAGACAACACACAAACCCAACAACATTACCACTGCACCCTTTGTTCTTTTTAGTTTTAATTTGCAATATTTATTTATTAACCTCTTTTTAGCCTTCATTTACCTTTTTAAGCTAATTCGAACTAGTTTGCTTTTTCCCAGCTTATTGAAATAAGCTGGGACTCCCTTTATATTTCTTATAGCTTCATTTGAGTCTAAAGTATTTTAATAAAAAATTTCAGAATTTTCTTTTTTCGTTTAGTATTTTTAATCAATTATTTTCTTTTAAATAGTTTTTAATTTATAAAAAATTATTAAAAAGTCAAAAAAATATTTTTCTTTTTTCCAAAATTTTCTTTTTATATTTAGGACTTAGGAAAATTATTTTGATACCCGTAGGATTAGTCTTTCAAATATTTTACGTTTTTACTCGTTCGTAGTTTATCGTTCGCGTTATTTAATTTTCGTTTTAGTAGATTCTAGTAACCAATCAACCCTCGTTATTTCAAGCATTTTAATTCCAAACCTCAAACGATATCCTCAATTTCACGCCTCGCAGGGAGAACGACCCGGGTACACGCTTATCCGGTTTATTATAACTTGATTTTTGCGTTGAACCGTTCCTCGTTGACTTTTCTTCGTGAGAGGTTGACTTGTGAATTGTTTGACCGATAATCAAATTTTTGGCGCCGCTGCCGGGGAGGTGTGTTGCGACAATATCGTTACGGTTTGACGATTAGTGACTTGAAGATCCTTCCTCGTGAAGTTTCGTATATATCTTGTGAATATTTTTTGTCCAAAAATCCAAAAAAAAAAAAAAATTAAAAAAAACTTTGAAAAACCCAAAAAGATTTTCTTTTCAAAAATTATTTTCCTTTTTCTTTTAAATGTTTCAAAATTTTAAAAACCCAAAAATATTCTTCTTATTCCTCTTATCCGTTTAATTCTTTATCTCTCACCCTCTATTTGTTTAATTCTATCTTCTTAACCCTCATTAATGTTTAATTCTCATGTCGTCACTGGGCTATACTTGCTTTGATTGTAAAAGCCCGTTGATTGACAGTCTTCATTGTTCAAAGTGTAAGTGTGAGCGGTGTGGAAATCACAACCCAAGAGGATCTTGTTATTGGTGTGAAGTAGCCCTCAAAGAGCTTAATTCCATCGATAATTCTCAAAGTTTTTCCGAACACCCTCCACAACTCCAGCCATCCTCACTCACTCAGCATAAGTGCTTTGTATGTGGAGATCCGTTGGGGGATGATTCACACTGTGAACGATGCTTCTGCAAGGGATGTGGGTTTACCCATGGACTTTGCGTGTGTTGCAATTCTGAAATCGAAAATACAAATCCAGATTTTCAAAACGATTTCAACCCTCCTCAAGATTCATTTTGGCAAGAACCATGTTATCAAAACTTCAATGATACATCATTCCAAAATATGCCAAATGATCTTTGTGAGTGTTGTGGAGGTCCTCATAATGGTGGGAATTGTCCCGGTTGTAGCATGGTGGAATCGGGAAACGGGTTTGTCTATGACCAAAATCCTTATTCCTACCATGAAACACCCGACTTTTTCAACCAGCCCCCACAACACCAGATGGAGACATATTCTTGTGAATATTGTGGAGATAGTCCTCACCCGGGTTTTGATTGTCAAACAGGGAACACGTTTGTCTATGAGCAGGTTCCATGTTATCAAAACTTCGGGTATGACCATTATCCATATAATTCACCGAATCAGTCACAACAATCATATTGTTGTGAGTACTGTGGAGGTCCTCACTATAGCTCTGATTGTCAAACGAGGAACCCGCTTGTCTATGAGCATGTCCCTTGTGACAATTATGACTATTCTTATCATGACCAACCTCCACAGTACCAAATGATTTAACCATCACCTCAGCCACCGTCTCAAGAACTTTCAGAAGATGTTCTTCATATTCTTGATTTACTACAAGAAGTCAGGGATTTGGGTAAAATACATACCCAAGAAAATCCTCATGAAGAATCTATGGCAGAATTACTAGCCAGAGAACGAGGAGCAAAAATGCGTTCCATATTTCTCAGGGCTGCCCTTCTTGATTACGATGATGATGATGAAGAAGACGAAGAGGAGAGTTTTATTCCTTTAAATGATACCATTTCTCAACCCTCTCAGTCTAGACCCGAGGACTCTCTCATTATGGGGGATGAGCATCTTAGCACTGTTCCTGAAAAGGAATCGGACGAATTCATAAAGTCTAGTGCTGAGAACCTTGTCCCAACCCCAAGTGAGTCTGAGGAGATATTTGACAGAGATTGTGATTCTCCAATTTTTGGAGAATCTCTTGACATCTCTGAGGTTACTTCCGGGATTTTCTCTAACACTCTTTTTGAATTTGATGACGATTGCTTTTCTAGCAACGTTAATCCACTGTTTATTGAAGTGTTAGAGGACGATGAGGTCAAAGACTCTAATGTTTTTGATAATATGACCTCAATTGTCAATCCCGAGAATCAAAAGAATATTCTTTCTCCGACATATGTGACAGTGCCTTTTGGGGATCGCCCTTATATTGACTTCACATATGTCGTTGGAGTTTTTCTACCTTTCTTCTCCTATAAGGTAGATTGTCCTTTCAGTCACTCGTTCGGGAGTGAGGACAAAATTTTTGACCCCGGCATCTCTCATTCTTTTGAGCCGGGTGTATCTCGTCGGAATGGAACTTTCAAGCACTTCAATGTTTATCCAAACATCTTGAATGAAAGTCCGATGGAGATTTTCTCTTCCACCTGCTCCCCCAAGAACAATTAAATTCGGGGCGAGTCTAAGCTATACGACTCGATAAAAAACAAGCGCTTCATGGGTGGCAACCCATGCTTATCCTTCTATTTTCTTCCTATTTTCTAACACTAAGTGTGGGGGAATTCCTCTACTTGTGCTTTGTTGTTGTGTTTGCCTTTGTTTTCAGGATTCCCGTAGATCGTGATGATTGATGCGCCTGTTTTCAATCCAGCCGCCCAATATCCGATCTTTATATTTATGTTTATCCAGGGATATCTTATTAATCCTTTTTGTGAAAAAAAAGATTTCGTTTCCACACTTAGCTAGTAGTCTTACCCTTTTACGTTCTATAGTGTCGGCTTAGGCCGGTACTTTGAATATTGAGGGCAATATTCAATTCTAAGTGTGGGGGGGAATTCTTATTTGACCAAATTTTAAAAATTTTCACATTTTGTACCTTCTAGTCCCTTAGCACCCCCGTTTTGACCAAAAATTTTAAAATTTTTATCGTATTTTGCATTAAAATGAAGTGCTTTGCACAATAAAAAATAATTTGCTATACATTAATGCTTCGGTATTAGTGGAAGTTTAGACTTGATTAGGCTAGAACAAGGGGAATCCCGACTCTGCTAGAGTGTTGATCTAGCTGCTACCCTTAACTTTTAGGCTAAGTTTTTACGAATTGTGCAAATGAAAATGCTAAGCGTGGAGTAGTTGGTTCTCTTTAGAGCTTATATAAGTAATCTATGGCTTTTCCTCCCAGAAGATCCTAATCTGACTAAAATTAGTGCTATTTTCAAACTTTTGAACGCAAAAAACCGTTTTTGTTAAGCAAATAAATTTTTATGCAATCTTGATTTAGAATACTAGTTCAAAGTTTTATTTAAATTTTGGAACAAGCATACTTTCTTAAAAACCAATAAGAATGCAAAATGAAAGTGAGTCGTTGCTTGAAAGTTGCAAAAATTAAAGTTTTAAGTATGAATAAATAAGTGCTCTAAGCTACGGATTCGAGATCGGGCCTTGGATCCTTATTTCCGGAAGGTGTTTAGGTCTTGGCTACCCTCTTGCACCGGCCCTTGGACCCTTAATTCTGAAAGGCGTTAAGGTCTTGGAACACTCCGTTGTAACGGCCCTTGGATCCTTTATTCCGAAAGGTGTAAGGTCTTGGAACTAAACCGTGAAGCTCCGTCGTTTAGGGTACACAAGTAAAAAGTTAGTGGAAAAAAAAAAAAAAAAAAAAAAAAGTGAAAAAGTGATGAAAAATGAAAAAAAAAAAATGTTTATGTTTGTTTATGAATAAGTGTGAGAAACTTGCTTCTTCTCAAATTTAAATCGAAAGTTGAACTAGTATTCGTCAATATTGTCTAAAAGTTGGACGGTGATTTAGAAATTGTTGACTTCAAAGATCCCGTGAGCTCCGATACTATTCTCGAGGGTGTAAAAACCTAGCCTCCTAAGTTTACTAAGGATAAGCTGAGAAGAAAGTCGCTACATGGAGTGATCTCACCTTTGAATCTCTAATTTCTAAATCATTGTCGGTTTTTAACCCTAATAAATGTCGATTTTTACGATCAAAACTTTGAAAACAAGCACACACACCTAACTTATGAATAATTGTGGGAGCGAAAAGTTAAATCTCGGCTTACACAGATTACTAATATAAGTAGTGTTAGCATTTTACAAAAACGTTTGCACAAGGGTTTTAGACTTAGTTGGGGAGTATAAAAAGAGGATGACGATTACAATTCCCCGGAGTCACCCATTTTGTGTGATTCCCGTTCCATGATGCCATTTTTGAAAATCAAGCATGATATTTACGTTTATTCTCGTTTTAATTACTTGCATTTTATAATAAGTCAAAACGTGGTATTTTTGGTAACCTTGGTAATTTTAATCCTTTCATTACTTCATATGATCGGATTGCTAGGGACTAGCAATTGCTTAGTGTGGGGGATTGATGAGTGGCCTTTTACTCATCATTTTATACCCGAAAAACCCCACAAAAACGACCAAAAACACCCAAATGGACCCTATATTGTTACATATATCCTTGGTTTGTGTTTTATGCGTTTCAGGTACAAAAGGATTGAAAACGAGGCAAACACGGACAAAACCGAGCTTGATTTGGAAAAGAGTCAAAAACCGAAGCCGGGAAAGTCGTTTTTCATGCGGATTTGATTCAAGATCAAGAAATATTAAAATGGCCCTTGGATTATATTTACTTGGCAAAAATGGTCCCTTGATTAAATTTGAAGAAGTGACAGAAATGGTCCTTAAGGTTTCATAAATTACAACCATAGTCCTTGTGATAAATCCCAATTACTCTAAACCTTATCAAGCGGATCCACAAAATTATTAAACCCAACAAACCCTTAAACCCATTTAAACCTAAACACAGCCCACTACACTAAACCTAAACACAGCCCACTACCTTAAATCTATAACCCGTCCAACCCACAACCTTGATCCGACCCGCCCCTTTTCCACTAATAATACTAACACGGGGTCAAACCCCCCTTTTCCCAAATATTAGTCAGTCAAAATCCCTAAAATTAATACACTGTTTATCTTCTTAATATTCTTTCCCGCCATTAACCTCCTGCTAACCACCCGTCACTCTCACCTCACCACACCAGTCCAAAACACTCACATGGGTGTGTTTCCTTTCCCCCCCCTGCCACCTCATCGATCCTAGGGACAAACTTGTGATCAATGGCTCAAGATCAAAGGAGTGGAGACCAAGTATAATCCAAGGGCCACAGAGAAAGCACAAGTAGCAACTGGGATTCCACTCACAAGAAAAGCACAAACCCTCTCCTTTATATAGCTGTGTCTCCTCACAGATTATTTTGTCCACTTTTCATGTTTTAGAAAAGTTAGACCATTTTTAATTATTGTCTGATTTTATTGCTTTCTTAGTGTAATTTGTAGCTTTTAAAGTTGTAACTCACTTTCAGTTTAGTATTGAATGCAATTTTAAGTTTTCTTGATTAGTCAATCTTGGTCAACTGCTTATGTTGCTGCTCATTTCTGCTTATTTGTTGCTTGTTACTGTTTATTTCAGTTCTTGGTAGATTAGAAGATTAGTTTAGAGCTTATGAGTTAGTTGTTGCTTTAAAATCCCATATTAGCAGCCTGCACTTTTTGCCCCAGCTGCCCCTTTTGATCTCAAAATTTAGTGTAGTTAAAATAGGATTTAGAGTTTGAATTTTGTTATATCAGTAGTTTGCATGGTTGTCTGCATCTGTTTAAGCTTATTTTGGTGTTAGAGCTTATTTCCCAGCTTATTTTGGCCTTAGATCAGCTGCAAAAACAATCCTAGGCTGCCCTGTACACTGCACACCAGCTGATCAACATCCTTTTGGCTGATTTTGAGCTTATCTTGGCTTATTTCTGAGAATTTATGGCTTATTATAGTTTTTATTTTAGTTCTTAGCGTATTTTGATGTCATTAGATTATTAGAATAGTTTTAATAGCTTATTGTGGTCACTTTGATTTTTTTTATCTCATGTTCTTTTTTTCTTTTTTTTTAATCTAATCTGTTATATAAGCTGTTTTGGTGTTGGTGTTTGAGTGTTAAAAAAGATTTGTTAGTTTAAAATTGGCTATTGAATACTTGAGAGTAAGATTTAAAAAGGAAATCAAAGAAAAAAAAAATAGATAGCAAAACTGTCCTTCCTGGGATTCGAACCCAGGTCAGACAACACACAAACCCAACAACATTACCACTGCACCCTTTGTTCTTTTTAGTTTTAATTTGCAATATTTATTTATTAACCTCTTTTTAGCCTTCATTTACCTTTTTAAGCTAATTCGAACTAGTTTGCTTTTTCCCAGCTTATTGAAATAAGCTGGGACTCCCTTTATATTTCTTATAGCTTCATTTGAGTCTAAAGTATTTTAATAAAAATTTTCAGAATTTTCTTTTTTCGTTTAGTATTTTTAATCAATTATTTTCTTTTAAATAGTTTTTAATTTATAAAAAATTATTAAAAAGTCAAAAAAATATTTTTCTTTTTTCCAAAATTTTCTTTTTATATTTAGGACTTAGGAAAATTATTTTGATACCCGTAGGATTAGTTTTTCAAATATTTTACGTTTTTACTCGTTCGTAGTTTATCGTTCGCGTTATTTAATTTTCGTTTTAGTAGATTCTAGTAACCAATCAACCCTCTTTATTTCAAGCATTTTAATTCCAAACCTCAAACGATATCCTCAATTTCACGCCTCGCAGGGAGAACGACCCGGGTACACGCTTATCCGGTTTATTATAACTTGATTTTTGCGTTGAACCGTTCCTCGTTGACTTTTCTTCGTGAGAGGTTGACTTTTGAATTGTTTAACCTAGCTCCCCCTAGATAATCACTCCCCCTTGTTCTAAGGCGGGGATCCATGGGTCAAGAGCATCACCTTTGTGGTGTTCTTGGCTACACACGAAACAAACAACACGCAACAAACAACAAATAATCTCACATGTACAAGTCCAAAATAGGTTAGTTCACCATTTGGATACTTGATTACATGGGTTAGTTTAAGCATATCATCATATACGTATGCGCACAATACATCATAACCTACGCATATAATACATATTCAAGGCATTATATCCCAATTGTTGATAAACACATGCATAACATCATCACATAGTTATTCATAAAACGGATTTATCAATCAAGCATAAACATATCACTTACTCAAGTGAGCATTATCTTTAATAAACATGCAAATAATTAGCATGTTAGCAATATGCATGAAATCAACTAGCATCATGGTAAGTGGGCATATAAGAAAATAACATCAAAACATATTTTCATGCAAACACTTTTTTCATATCATCATTTAATCACTAAGCATATGATCATGTAGCATCTGGCCTGTTATCAATTAACCGTTATGACAAGTAAACATATTAAAATGTATAAGATCAATTATCATCATGGCAAATGGGCATATAAACAACTAGCATCGAAACAAATTACTCATGCAAATACATTTAATCATAATGACAAGTAAGCATATAACCACATAGCATCCATCTTATCATTAATTGATCTTTACGACAAGTAAACATAATGTCCAAGTATTTCCAATTTATGACATACCACCTTGTTCATAAAACTAATTAATTATGCAACAGATTGAACAAAAATAAATTAATCATCATGACAAGTAGGCATATAATCGAATAGCATTAAAACATATTCCACATGCAAACATATGTTTTATATTACCATTTAATCATTACGACATGTAAGCACATAACCACATAACATCAAACTCAAAAAGAAATTAATCATGGCAAGTAGACATGTGAGCAAATTTCATTTATCACTTTGACGATTAAACTCATAGTCATCATGCACATATTGCTAGCAACATAATCATCCATTCTATTTATTGGTATATCTTTTAGAAATTTCCCTTGAAGCGTTTACATATACATATTAAGCAAGTAAGCAAAGTACACATGATGTTATGTATCAATGTGAAACCTACAATTACTTAATCAAACAAATATATTCATGTATGCATATCAATAAAATTCACACAAACTCTACATGTAAAATTTATGCATATTCATCTAGAGGGATTGTTTAAATTTGAGTTAACCTACTATTTAAATTTTTGATAAACAATCACATGTGGACAACATTCAATAGTATTCATGTCTACGCATATTTATTTAACCCTATTTATGATATGAGATCTCATGGGTTAAATCTAACATTTAATTTTTCTAGACATATTTTCGATCAATTAAGTATGTCACACTTAAGATGATCATCTACTCAAGTTATGAAAATTGTAAACACATAAATATATTCCCTAAACACATAGCATGCAAGTTTAGTCTCACTTTATGTTAATCACCTTTAAGTTTCTAAGTTCTCATAAATTTCAAGTTGTGACAAAAATAAGCTACCTAGCATCACCTAAGTTCACATAGTATTTTTGACAACTAACATATAAAGCACTTAAGGATTCATAGGCATTAAAATAATAATAATAAATAAAAAATAAAATAAAAAAAAAAAAAAAAAAAAAAAACTTAGCTTGATTTTAATGGATGATTTTTGTTTCACGATCACGAGATAAATAATCCACCATTGATGCTTTGTCTACCGATGACCTTTCCTCAAAGGTCACTAATGTACACCATCATACCCCTTGTATCAAGTAAACAATCTTCTACTACTAATTATGTGCTCAAAGCAACCCTTTCGGTTATCTAAAAGATCAGTTCAAGCTTTTACCAATTAAAACTCCATTTTAAAACTTATAGATCGACTTATGTCAATCTAGTTTACGTGTTGGATATTGATAGTTATAAAAGGAAAATAACTAAAGAGTTAGAGATAGAAAGATACAACCATAACACGAGTGTTTATAGTGGTTCGGCTACAGGGACTCTTTTTCCCTGCCCTACTCCACTCCCCAAGTACCCAACTCAAGAGTTTCGTAAACAATAAGACAAACTCCTTTCACCGGCGGAGAAGCCTTCACAACGTCGCTTACACTTTATCCGGTACAAAGCTAAATACCGAGCTCTTCCACGAGGTAGAGCCAAACCTATCACAACGTCGCCTACACTTTATCCGGTACAAGGCTAGATACCGGGTTCCATTACAAAGGAGGAACCACTACCAAACACAACACAACTTGGAGATCCACTCTCCAATATCACCAATTTACAAGACACAACATACGGGTGATCACCCCGACTACACCAATGTATACAACAAGACTTGAGGCACCAAGCCTCGACAACAATGTCTTGCACCAAGACAACCTTGAGGTATCAAACCTCGACTTCGACAATCTACACCAAGATCTTCATGAGCCACCAAAACTCATCTTCACAATCTTGATCTACACAACTTGAAGAACCACTCTTCAATGACAAAGACCTTCACGACTTGACTTGGCAATCCAAGCTTCAACTACACCAAAGTACACACCGTGTCTTGAATCTACTTGAGATGGATCACCTACAAGAGTCACTTCTGTGATCTTGAGATGATGATGAAGTATAGCATTCCATGGCTTGGAGATTGCACGACTTCGACTCTAAACGTAGTGATTCGCCTTTAGAAGGAACCTATAGAATCACCACACAAAAGACTACAAGAAAGATCTAGGATATGAGGTTAGTAAGAGAGAAACATAGAGAGAGAAATATGTGAGAAGGTGCAAGAAAGAAAGAGGAAATGGCTCACTATTTATAGGCAATAAAAGCCACTGTTCACCCGGTTCTGGCGGATCCCTTCCCAGAGGGATCCAGCCAGTGCAAACCGATGGAACCGGGTATCTGGTAGTACCAGTCCGGACTTTGGGTTGCAATTCCGGGTTTTGGGTTATGGGTCAAGGTCCATGGGTCAAGTGATGTCATGCATGATGTCAAAGACATCTTGGGTCATGGGTTATGGACCTTGGGTCATGGGTCATGGATATTACCCATTTGTGATGTCATGCATGATGTCAAGCACATGGGTTATGGGTTATAGGTCTTTGACATGAGTTTTGGGTTTTGATAGTCCAACTCTATTAACTAGTATATTGTATTTAACTAGTTGTTTTCAAAGTATGTATTTTATGAAAAATGCAAGTAACATATTACTTATAAGTATTTCATAAAAATTGTTTTGGCAAACTAATTAACTAAACATGTTTGATGATTTATTTGTTTAGTGAAATGAGTTAGTAAACTATGGACTCAAAAATTTACGTATTTTATTAGTTTCGTTAAAATGATTTTACGTTTGTTATTGACAAAACATTGAAAGATCGTAAAATATAAATAAATGTTTTTATGGCTTATTTGTATTAACAATCCCCCCCTTTTTGTTGGTGACAAAACATAAAATTATTTTATGTAAAAAATGGAGTTCGTAACTTTTTGAATTTGAGTTTTTTTTTACTCTCTTCTCACCCTTTTTGTCGAAATAAAAAGAGCGTCAAAAAGAAACTAACCCGAATGCAATTTTTATAGAAAAATAGATGAAAGAGAGGTGTAAAATGGAGTAAAGAGAGTGAGAAATTGTTGTTTCCTTAACACACTTAGAGTTAACTATAAAGTTAATCTATTTGTGTTTATGACTAATACAATGTATTGATTAATTCTAACAGTTAATGAAACGTTAATATAAAAACACAAAGTATTTTCAACGTTTAAATTCTTATTAGAAATGAATCAAAGAATGTATTACCCAAGTGTTTTGCGGAACAAACACTTGGGATTTAATAGACAAGGTATGGTGTCTCCTATCTAAACTTAAGCAATGCTTTAAGTGGTAACAATTCGACCCACTGAGCTATCTCAGGGATACGTTACTCTTTGTAGGAGAAAAGGGGTATTGTGAAAGTCTAAGCTTTAATTGCACAAAAATACCTAACCCTCTTTTCTCCATCTGTTTGCTATTTATAGGCAAACATGTTAAGAGTACTGAAAGACTAAAAATACATAAAACAATGGGAAGGCGTGTCTGACAACTACAACAGTAGTTGTCATTTCCAAGAACCAATAGGATTGAGCCAAAAAGTCTTCGAGTGTCAGACCTGACACTTCTTCGACTTTTAGCCACTTGAGGGATGGTTTGTTCTGACCCCGATAAGACTTGTTCTTATCTTCTTCAAACCTTCCCGCTCAATCCAGCCTTTCTTTCAGGCTTCATGGTTCTTCAGTCATTCGCCTTCAGTCTTTAGTCTTCAGTTATTGTTTTTGAGGAGACTTGGGGATCAGTGAGCTCTTGTCTAACGCTCACTGATCCATTACCTTCTTCTTCGTCTCAAGTAACACTTCAGTGAGTACCGCCTCATTGTGTGGTGAATCTTTCTTCTTAGACTCGTCCTGAGCATCTTGAAGGTAACTCACTGAGTGACTGTTCACTCAGTGACTTAGAATGTTTTTGGTTTAATTTACACTTAGCTTAATTTGTATTCAAATCTTGTTTTAACGACTCTTGGGTACTGAAGGACCCAACAATCTCCCCCTATTTGGATATAAATTATGCTTAAGTGTTTTTGATCAGTAATGAGTGAGCTAATGACTTCTGCTCATACTGAATGTATTAGAAAGTAAATAAGGACATTGAAATAAGAAAACATTCATCATCTTATTTATATCATTACAAAGGTCCTAATCTAATACATAATACTCAGGGTTCTTGAAAGTAACCCATGAGTTCAAGTTTCGCCTTCTTCGACACTAACACCTCCCTGTCAGGTCGTTCATTCATCATTCTATCCAGCAGCCTGACAAACTCCTCATTTTCAGGACTCTTTACTTGAAGCGCCATTAGCTTGTACGCAAGGAGAGTTTTCGTTTCCACTAGATTAATGTCACTCACTCTTTGAAATGCTGGCTGACCAAATTCATCAACAAAGAAGATACCGTACTCAGGCTCCTTGATGACTCGGTTAGGTACAAACTTGACTCCCGGAGGGGGAATCCTGTTGTAGTGAAGAGCAGCTATGAATTGTTCAGGTTCCTGACCCACAACTTTTCTTTTCCTCCCGGTCTTCTGAGTAGGTTCAGGGATTGCCAGTCCCTGAGAAGCAAGCGCCTTCTCATGATCAATACCCAAACTCTTTGCTACCTTTTCGAGTTCTTCATATTTGGAGTTCAAGGTCTTGATAAGAGATGGGGCAGTCTTGCTTTGTGTCTTCTTCCTAAGGATTGGCATCATCATATCCCATTCCCTTTGCCCGAAGTCTGAGAATTTGAAAGGCTGGTAAACCTCAGACTTTCTTGGTCCTCTGTGTATTGTTATGCTTAAAGGCTTGGTGGGGGTAATGGTTATGTAGGTTATTTTGCCTTCTCCCTTGGTTTTTGTCATATGCCACATGTACCTCTCATAGGTTCTTTTCTTCCTTTCTTCTTTCAGCTTGGCTTGCTGATTATGTTCCTTAAGAAGTTCAGCCTGAAGCTTGAGGAATTCATCTCCCTGGATGTCCTTTTCAGACTCCTTGATCACCTCCTTAGCAACCTCAAAAATAATGGGCCTGTTGAGTTGCTTGTCCTTTTCTTTGGCCCTTCTGATATCTTGTTGATGCAAGACTTCGGCCACTTCAGTTGGTGTCCCAAAGAAGGTTCTTCCTCCATCCAATTCAACTTCAAAAGGTGCATCAGGATCTGCACGCTTTTCGGTTGATGCCTGAACTAATTGTGATTGAGGAGAACTGTCAGTCACCATGATTCCCTTCCCTTTATCAGTGGGAGGGGGTTGACTTGTGGAAGTTTCAGGGACAACCACCAATGCAGATGAAGGATCAGGAGTTGGTTCAATTTTCTCCCCCTCAGCAGATACTGGAACTTTAGTGGATGTACCTGCTGACTGAGGAGGTGGAGTAACTTGAGAGGCCTGAAGAATGGAGAGGATACTGGAGACCATTGTCTTTGTTTCAGAAGTCTCATTCTTCAGCGTGGTGATTTCAGCTGCCATTACATTTTGGGTGTTGGTGAGTTCAGTGACATGGGTAGTGTAGTGGGTGATCAGCTCATTATGTTTTGTTGAGAGCTGATCAAAGGCTGAGGATATCTTGCTTAGGTGCTCCCTGGTATCAGCAACTGCCTGATGAATGGAATCTTGCTGCGACCTGATAGTTGTGAGATCCACCCCCTGAAGAAGCTTGAGAAGCTCAGTAATGGAGGTGGAGGTGGTCTTTTGAGTATCCATGTACTCATCCAGTCTTTTGATCAGGGTAGGATCATCTTCGAGTTCTTCCTGAACAGATTCAATAGCCTTGAGAATGTTGGAGAGTTCCTTGTGCTGTTCAGTGCCCATTTCATCAATAGACTCTCTCAGGTCGCCGAGTTGTTTTTCAGTAAGTTTGGCAATCTGAAGCACTTTTCCCTGAGATTCTTCAACAGAAGTCCTGAAGTCGGCATAGGAGACTGCCGCTTCAGTATGCTGAATCCATTGTTCTTCCGTGAGTTCAACATATAGACCTTGGTTGGCTTTGCGGAGGAATTTAACCAGTTGTCTTTCTGTTAGTGGAAGAACATTGTCATATTTTTCCAACCACTGAGGAGTGGCGGGAGTAGAAGCACCTGATGATGATGATGATGAGGTTGGTTGTTGATCCTCAGGGGGAGGAGAAGATACCAAAGATAGTTGTTGCTCAGGGTGCTGAGGAGAGTGTATTTCAATCTCCATTTCTTCCTCAACACCAAGAGTGTCTTCATCACCAAAATCCACAATTTCCTCCTCTGACCCATCGTTCAGTAGGATTTCAAGTTCAGCCAGAGAAGGAACCTTCAGGGAATCCGGCTCCCCCTCAAAAGAGGGTTCACCTTTGTTATGGCCAGGTCCTGACCCTGCCATAAAAACTGAGTGGGTTTGCTCAGCCTGGCTAGCCATAATAACTGAGGGGGTTTTCTCAGCCTGGCTTTTGGGGTCAGTTCCCGAGAGAAGGGATCCGCCTGAGGGGGTTATGGGTTCCGTATCAGTGGGTGGTTTTAATCCCTCTGAGTCTTTGTCCCCCTTAGCGCCTTCAAGTCCTAATGGGTATTTTTCAGAATTATCATGAGGCACTGTTTGTGATGATTGATGGACCCCCTTCCCATCAGGGTTGTATTGCCCTTCTGGGGATTCAGGGTCCTTGACTCCCTGAGACCCTGAGTGTGATTTCTCAGGGACGTTAACGGGATGTGATTGGGTGTGGGTCCCCTTCCCAGTTGAGTAGTGCTGCCCAACCGAGGATTCAGGACCCTTTTCTCCCTCAGGCACTGATTGTGATTTGTTAGTGCCTTCATCGAGATGTGAATGGGTGGAGGTTCCTGATCCTAAGGACTTGTTTATGTCAGTGGAATCTTGAGGAAAGGGTTTGCCCGAGGACACTGAGGATGATTTCTCAGTGACCTCCATTGGCGTTTGTTTTAGGGTCAAGAGGGTCTCAGTGACGGGTGTCTCAGAGGTCTCGGCCATGTTTAACCCTTGTTTAAGGTTGTTTAAGGCATCAGTCTCAGTGGCGAGTGGTTTGGGTCTAACCACCTTACTGGACTGACCCTTCTTTATCTTCTTCACCTTCTTTGTAGGTGAAGGTACTGGAGAAATAGCATTCTCCCCCTGAATAACTATCAGCATATAGTCAGTCAGGGCTATGGGTTGTACCTTAGTAATGCCACTTGAGTAGTTGGCCTTGTGTAGGACGTCAGGTTTTGATCCTTGGACGTCAGGCCTAACATACTCAGTGCCAAGTAGGTCCTGAAGCACGCAGGAAATGAACCTAGAGTAAGACATAAGTTTTTGCCTAGATTTCCCTGAGAGCTTGGCCACGAGGTCACGGAAGATTATTCCTCCGATATCTATCTTTTTACCCTCCAGGAGACTGAATAGCATCAATTGTTGTGATGAATTCAACTGCTCCGTGGAGGATTTATTCCCTCCAAGGACCTGAATGACAAATGTCATCATGATCCTCCAGACAGGGTGAAACCAAGTCTTAACTATTGGTTCCTTTGCCAATAGTTGTCCTGGGGCCACTTCAGGTTGTTTGGGGTCATGTGGCCCTAGAAAAAGAAATTCTGCTTTAACTTCTTGGTATGTGGGGTTGGGCTCAAACGTCTCAGCGAAATCAAGGCCAGTGGCTTTGATGAAGGTTTTATAGTCAAGGGAGAGGGTCCTTCTCCTATTCATCACTGAGAACGTTATTATTGAGTCTCTGGTGTCCTCAGGGCATGTTGCCACAGCAGTACACCAGAATTCCCTCAAATAGTCATGATATATGACTGAGGGGATGTGAGTAAACGCCTTAGCAAGAAAGCAGTTCTTAAGGTATTTAACCGCATTCTTCTAACCCCAAAATTGTTTGGGGTAGGCAAAATTTCCTACAACGTTGTTTTTGGTTAGGTCTACGCCCTCCATTGTGAACTCCACATTTGGGGCGTAGGTTATAGCCATAGAAGAAGCCATTTGTGTTGGGAAGTCTGGGTTAACAAATGATCTGGGTTTCTAACAGCTATGAACACACACACAAAATTTTGTATTTGAAGGAAGAAAGGGCAAAATTTTGCTTAAGATTTCTAAAAAACGTGTGTGTGTTTTTTGATTGTGGGGTATTTATAGGGAAGTGAAGTGGAGGGTAATATGGGCATTAAGCGGATTTTATTTATCAAAAAGAATTTTTGAAAACCGTTTTGAATAAATCGTTTTGGGATCCGCATTTAATGCCACCACTCCACTTTCCCTGGTATGGCGCAACAGTCGAGGTGAACAGTTGAGCAGTTCTGCAAAAGTGTTATTTGCAGAGTTGAGTCATCACATATCTGTTATGTGATTGGAGAGGCATTTAATGCCAAGTGGGAATGTGGTGGCCCAGAGGTGGAAGCCAGAAAGGCAAAAGAACAAATATTCTTATATTAAATAAGAATTCAGTTACCAACATCGGACATTTACTAACCAGATACTTAGAGCATTTAAGTTAGTATTGAATGTCTCTTGAGGGCCCTGAATGACTTTTCATTCAGTGAACCTGTTTGTCAGGACTTGGGTTTAGTCACTGATGGTTCTAGAGTTCAGGAATTTGGGTCTAATTCCTGAGGTTCAAGTTCAGGAACTTGGGTTTAGTTCCTGAAGTCCAAGATTTCAGGAACTTGGGTTTAGTTCCTGAGACTCAGTGATCCTTTTCACTGAAGTACACATTGAGTCAGGGACCTGTGTTTTCAGAATTTACACTTATTTTGGATGGAATCAATTAGTGGACTGATTCTCAATATCCAACATTCCTAGTTCAGCTTTCAGTCTTGTGAAAGTTGCTTCATCTAATGGCTTGGTGAATATATCAGCTAGTTGATATTCAATAGGAATGAAGTGTAATTCTATGTCACCATTCATGATATGGTCCCTGATGAAATCATATCTAATATCAATGTGTTTTGTTCTCTAATGAAGAACATGGTTGTTTGAGATGGCAATTGCACTTGTGTTATCACAAAAGATGGGAACCATCTTGTACTGAATTCCATAGTCACTGAGTTGACTTTTCATCCAGAGTACATTTGTACAACAACTTGCTGCTGCAACATATTCAGCTTCAGCTGAGGACATGGCAACAGACTGTTGCTTCTTAGCACTCCAACAGACTAGTTTTCCACCAAGAATTTGGCAGGAGCCTGAGGTGCTTTTTTCTGTCGATGTTGCATCCAGCATAGTCAGAGTCTGAGTATCTTTTAAGATCAAGGCCTGAACATTTTGGATAGTATAATCCAAGGCTTGGAGTACCTTTCAGGTACCTGAATATCCTTTTCACAGCAGTGATATGAGATTCTCTTGGGTCAGATTGATATCTGGCACATAAATAGACTGATAATTGGATATCAGGCCTTGATGTATGTAGATACATCATTGATCTTATCATTCCTCTAAAAAGAGTTTGATTCACTGGTTTTCCAGTAAGATCAGGACCAAGGTTATTTGGGGGTACTATGGGAGTCTTGACTGAGGCACAGTCACTGAGCTTATACTTCTTCAGTAGGCTTCTGACATACTTCTCTTGACTGATAGAGGTTCCTTTATAAGTCTGCTTGATTTGCAGACCAAGGAAGTAGGTCAGTTCTCCCATCATGCTCATTTCAAATTTCTTTGCCATAAGTTTTTCAAACTGTTTGCAAAGTTTAAAACTTGTTGAGCCAAATATGATGTCATCAACATACACTGGTACAAGTATGACATCATGATTTGTCTTGTAGATAAACAATGTGTTGTCTATCTTGCCTCTGACAAATTTATTTTGGATCAGGAAGGCTGAAAGAGTTTCATACCATGCCCTGGGAGCTTGTTTCAGTCCATAAAGGGCTTTGTTAAGCTTGCAGACATAGTCAGGAAACTCATGGCTTTCAAATCCAGGGGGTTGCTGAACATAAACTTCTTCTTTCAGTGAACCATTTAATAATGCACTTTTAACATCCATTTGGTACACCTTGAAGTTCATGTATGTAGCAAAAGCAAGGAAGATCCTGATGGCTTCCATCCTTGCTACTGGTGCAAATGTTTCTTCATAGTCAATGCCTTCTTGTTGATTATAGCCTTTGGCTACAAGTCTGGCTTTGTTTTTAATGACTATGCCATTTTCATCAGATTTGTTTTTGAATACCCATTTCATGCCAATGACTGAAACATTTTCAGGACACTTGACCAAGGTCATTACCTTGTTTCTGTCAAATTGTTCCAGTTCATCATGCATGGCCTGAACCCAACTTGGGTGATTAAGTGCTTCCTTGACACATTACCTTGTTTCTGTCAAATTGTTCCAGTTCATCATGCATGGCCTGAACCCAACTTGGGTGATTAAGTGCTTCCTTAACACTTTTGGGTTCAATTGTGGAGATGAAGTCCACAAATAGGCATTCATTGTCTGAGGCTGCTCTCAGTTGTGCAGCCATGCTTCTTGTGAGCATGCCTTCTGTAGGCTCTCTAATTATATTGGCAAGTTCTATATCCTGATACCTAGTCCAACTGTCCTGAGGTATAGGATACTGATTAGAACTTGAGGCCTGATGGGTAGGATAAGGATCAGACACATGATGATCTTTAGCATCTTGAGTGTCTGAGTGAGTTGACTCATCACTGTGATTGTTTGGTTCTTGAGTACTTTGTTCAGACTGAATGATTTCATCAGTACTTCTTTGTGCTTCAACAAACTCAGTGATGGTTGGGTAAGGAAGGTTGTGGGGAATGATGTAATAGGAGATGTCAGCATTTGCTTGGTACTGAGTGGAAGGACCATTTTCAGGATGATGTTCATCAGGAGGATATCTTGATGATTCATCAATACCTATCTCTTCCACTGAGTTGTTAGAGACACTGATAGCATCAGTGCTCTCATTAAAGGTAACATGAAATGTTTCCTCAGTATGCTGTCTCCTAGTGTTGAACACCCTGAAGGACTTTGAGACAAGGGAGTATCCTAGGAAGTATCCATCATCAGCTTTGGCATCAAATTTTCCTAAGTGATCCTTGTGATTATGAATAAACACAGGACACCCAAAGACATGAAAGTAGCTGATGTCAGGGATCCTTCCCTTGAATAACTCATAAGGAGTTTTGCTATGTCTCTTAACAATGATGGATCTGTTTTGTGTGTAACAGGCAGTCTTTACTGCTTCAGTCCAGAAGTGTTTGGAAAGGACTGATCCATTTAGCATTGTCCTGGCTGCTTCAATGAGGGTTCTATTCTTCCTTTCAGCCACACCATTTTGTTCAGGTGTGTAAGGTGAGGAAATTTTTTGGGAAATCCCTTTCTCATCACAGAAACATTCAAGTTCATAATTTTTGAACTCTGTTCCATTGTCAGTTCTAATCTGTTTGACTTTGATGTCATTTTGATTTTCAATATTCCTGACAAAGGACATAATTGTTTCAGCTTCCTGACTCTTTTTGATCAGGAAGTATACCCAAGTATATCTTGAGTACTCATCCACAATGACAAGAGTATACTTCTCATGGTTAATGGATCTAGGACTGATTGGTCCAAATAGATCCATATGGAGAAGATGTAGGCAGTTCCTGATGGAAAAGTTGGTTTTGGTTTTAAAGGATGCTCTGTGATGTTTACCTTTTTCATAAGTTGAGCATGGTTTAACCTTTGAAAACACAAGAGATGGTAAGCCAAGGACCTTGTTTTGTTTCACAAGGTTGTTTATGTTTTTGAAGTTCAGGTGTGAGAGTCTCTTATGCCAAAGCCAGTTGAGAGTATCAGTGGCCTTGGTAAAGAGACAAGTTCCATTCTGAGTTAGACTGGACATGTCCAATACATAAACATCATGTCTTCTTGGTGTAATAAGGACAACTTCCTTATTAGCATTGAAGATGATTCCTTGTTTATCATCAAATTGAACTATGTATTTAGCATCACATAGTTGACTGACACTGATCAAATTGTATTTCAGACCATTTACATAAGCTATCCTAGTAAAGACTATACCATTTCAATTTACTGAACCATAACCTTCAGTGAGACATGATGAGTTATCAGCAAATATCACTTTGGGTCTTGATTCATCAACATACTTGTGCAGATACTCCTTCACACCAGTCATGCTCCTTGAACATCTACTATCTAGATGCCAAACAGGATCCCTGGCATTTTTCTGCACAAATAGTAAACTGGGTTAGTTCTTTCTAGGACTCCACTTCTTGGAGGGCTTAGCTTTGGGGGTCTTTTTAACATTTATAATTGATTTATGGTCAGTGGAAGAGTGGACTGAGCTACCACAAATTATGCATTTGATTGCAGATGTATACTCAGTAGACAGAGAGGCTGACTTTGTCATACCTCTTCTGGCCTGAATGACCTTATCCCATCCTGAGGTGTCATGAGTGGGACCTCCACTATTTTCACAACAATTGTCAATTTGACAATCCTTAGGATGGTGGTCATTGAACCCACTGTAGGGACAAGGTGCATAAGGCTTGACCTTTTGTTTCTGTTTCTGTTTAGAATCAGAAGGGTAGTTTAAAGACTGAGCTTTAAGGCCTGACATCTTTGATGTGACTGAGTGTGTTTTGTGATCAGAGGTCCTGTGATCATCCTTTTTGCAAATCATGCAGTAAAGGATTCTATAGCAATCATCAGTGAAATGATTGGTATAGTTACACAGCTCACATCTTTTCAGGGGTTTTGAGGGTTTGGGTTTGGTACTTGAGGAAGCTGGTTTTTGTTCCTTCTTCTTGGTTTAAGAAGGTTTCTCACAAAATGCAATCTTCTCACCCAGCTTCCTAACCATTTCAGCCAACTGATCAAATTTTGAGTCAGAGCTTTGGGTTATTACTTCAGAAGGGACTGAAGTTGATGAGTCATCAGTACTTACTGAGACTTCAAGGGTTGGTATTTTCAGGATTGTTTTTCCCATTCCTGACCTCTCATTTGGAGAGTGTTGGGAGTAGACCATTGGTGGGAGGCCTAAGTTTGGTGCAGCACCCTGAAGGGTATTCAGTGGAGGGAGTGGTGGATATGAATCTGATTCAGACTCACTTACTAACTAAGTACTACTGAGTTGGTCAGAGAGTCCAAGCATATTTTTCAAGGTCCGACTTTCAGGAAGCAAGATCTTTCCAGTCTCAAAGTTTGGTAACTTACTGACTGGGTTGTCCCTGACAATCCAGTCATTTGACTTGGGAAGCATTTCTTGCTCAAATGATATGCCAGCTGGAACAAAGGTCAATTCACTGGGACTTACATAGGGGTTAACCATGTGATGGTCAATTCCTATTGTTTTCCTAGGGATTAAACCCACAGTATCAAAGACCTTGGGGTTCTTTTTGGTCCAGCCTTGGATGACACCCTTTTCTTTGTTAAGTTCAGTTTGTAGGGCTTCGTTTTGTTTCAAAATTTCAGTGTTCTGAATTTGTAGAGTAATTGTTTCTAATTTGGCTTGCTTCTGTACAAGCAATTCATCTCTACATTTATTCAATTCTGACACTATGTTGTTATATTTTGAAATCATGTTAAGCCTTTGTTCCTCAACAAATTTAAGATCTACACAAATATAATTCATGTAAGATTGCCAATCAGAATCATCATCCATAGAAAGTAAAGTGTTTACCTTCTTCATGGTGATGTTTACCCATTCTCCATTCCTTGCATGGCTTTTCCCAATAGCCACTTGATCACCTTCAGAGAGTGCCATCAATGCACTCACTCTAATTTCCTCATCTGAGGAGACCTCTTCTTCATCCCAATCATAAGCTTCAGCTACTAAAACCTTTTTCTTTGTCTGAACAGGTTTGGATGTTTGAGCAGCCTGAGACATAGAGGGATTAGTTTCAAGAATTGCAAGTTTAGCCTTAGCTTTCCTATATTTTGCTTCAAAGTCCTTTTGACCCTTGTTTTGAAGTTGTTGGGTAGACTGAAACATTCTAGGTTGAAACTTGCTAGTTCCTGAGGAACTATTTCCTGAAAATTTGTAAGAGGGTTCTGAGATGGTTTTAGAATAACAGTCCCTAGCAAAATGACCCTTTTTACCACATTTAAAGCATTCAGTGGTTTCATTTGATTTTGCTTTAGAAAAGTTGGAATGATTTCTTTTGATGAAACGTTTTGAACTAGCAAGGAGTGCCCTCTCTTGGAATTCCAAGTTTAAATCATTTAGGTACTCATCACTAGTCCTTTCATCAATTTCATCCTCAGAATCCTCTTGAAAGTCCTGCACAACACCATTAGTATATAAAGCAGTTGATATGGGTGTGGAGGTCAAGGCCTTTTTGGACTCAAGAGCTTTTGAGTCAGGGTATCTCCTTGAGATTAAGATGTCTTCATAGACAAACTTCCCATAGATCTCAGGGAGCTCAAGAGTCTGAATGTGATTAGCATTCCTCAGGCCTTGTGAGAAGTTTAGCCACTTCTCAGGGAGACTGTTGACAAAGCCAACATTTGTCTCATGCTTAGACAAAACTACACTATCATTTGATAGTTCGTTTATCAAAGTCTTGTATCTGGTATAAGTCTGAGAGAGACTTTCAGAGTCTTTTGCCCTGAAAGTATTATACTCAAGTTTCAGGTCCATGACCCTGTTTTCCTTGGTATCTGAGGGACCCTCAAAGCTATTGACCAAGTCATCCCAAGTTTGCTTGGCTGTTGAACAGTTGATGACTGATTCCATTATATCGTCAGGAAGACAAGATATAATGATGCTTTTTAGGCGTTGATCTTGATTGACCACCCTCCTCTCATCAATGGTCCATTGAGCCTCAGGCTTGTTTAGCCCTTCAGCAGTCTTTGGGACATAGAGACCATCTTTGACACAAGTGATGTAGTATGGTTCCATACCAGTTAAGTAGCAAAGCATTCGCTTTTTCCACTTGCTAAATTTTCCAGCTTCAAGTCTGGGTGCAACAGCTGAAAAGCTTCCACCCTTTTTGTCGACTAGCTGGGGCACATTAATATCAGCCATAGTAGGATCTTGGTTTTAAAAACCTTGAGTACTCTTGGTTATTTTAGAAGATTTTATAAACCAGAGGCTCTGATACCACTTGTTGTTTCCTTAACACATTTAGAGTTAACTATAAAGTTAATCTATTTGTGTTTATGACTAATACAATGTATTGATTAATTCTAACAGTTAACGAAACGTTAATATTAAAACACAAAGTATTTTCAACGTTTAAATTCTTATTAGAAATGAATCAAAGAATCTATTACCCAAGTGTTTTGCGGAACAAACACTTGGGATTTAATAGACAAGGTATGGTGTCTCCTATCTAAACTTAAGCAATGCTTTAAGTGGTAACAATTCGACCCACTGAGCTATCTCAGGGATACGTTACTCTTTGTAGGAGAAAAGGGGTATTGTGAAAGTCTAAGATTTAATTGCACAAAAATACCTAACCCTCTTTTCTCCATCTGTTTTCAATTTATAGGCAAACATGTTAAGAGTACTGATAGACTAAAAATACATAAAACAATGGGAAGGCGTGTCTGACAACTACAACAGTAGTTGTCATTTCCAAGAACCAATAGGATTGAGCCAAAAAGTCTTCGAGTGTCAGACCTGACACTTCTTCGACTTTTAGCCACTTGAGGGATGGTTTGTTCTGACCCCGATAAGACTTGTTCTTATCTTCTTCAAACCTTCCCGCTCAATCCAGCCTTTCTTTTAGGCTTCATGGTTCTTCAGTCATTCGCCTTCAGTCTTTAGTCTTCAGTTATTGTTTTTGAGGAGACTTGGGGATTAGTGAGCTCTTGTCTAACGCTCACTGATCCATTACCTTCTTCTTTGTCTCAAGTAACACTTCAGTGAGTACCGCCTCACTGTGTGGAGAATCTTTCTTCTTAGACTCGTTCTGAGCATCTTGAAGGTAACTCACTGAGTGACTATTCACTCAGTGACTTAGAATGTTTTCGGTTTAATTTACACTTAGCTTAATTTGTATTCAAATATTGTTTTAACGACTCTTGGGTACTGAAGGACCCAACAGAAATGCTTAGTTGCTCCCCCTTATTGAGTGCGTCAAGTAATTAGGAAGACTAAGACGTGATCATTGCAAGTTTTTGCAATGTTTTTGCTTGGACGAAAGCTCCCCCTTAGTGAGGGCGTTAAGTACTCCATGTGTATTTTTGAAAATCTACAAAACAAAGGTTAGAAAACAAGTAGATTGTGTCCTTTTGCTGAAAATAGAGCTGCATAAACTTTTAGCTAGTATTCTGAGTGCTCGGATCCGCCGGTTCCTTTGAAAAAGGGATCCATTTAGTACAAAGTGAGGGATCCGGCTTACCTGTAACTTGTTAGCAGCAGTAAAGAATAGAAAAAGGTATGAAGACAAGTAATAATCACACCAATCATGCTTACATAAACCAGAAGCACATAATCATGTAGATTCATTTAATAAAACAAGAGAAATGATACATACAAAGGTCAATTCCCTAAAACTAAGGAAATGATCTAACATGAAAAATGAAAAATCCTAATGACAAAGTCTAGGCCTAAGACTAGAGGAAGAAGACCACTTGTGCCTGCACTTCAAGGTTTTAAGGAAGGTTTGGTTTGGTGACATCATCAAGACGTTCAAAAAGGTGGTAGAACATG
This sequence comes from Artemisia tridentata subsp. tridentata, assembly GCA_021014915.2. NCBI lineage: Eukaryota > Viridiplantae > Streptophyta > Magnoliopsida > Asterales > Asteraceae > Artemisia > Artemisia tridentata. Next base: position 131,878,711 of record CP139504.1, read on the forward strand.
AAACGTACTTCATCACGTAGTTCATGAACTAAGGTTTGAGTTTGATGGCAATGATAGCATGTTTCATCATGACTAGGTTGTGGTGGTGAATTAGAAGGTCTAAGAGGTAATTCCTCCAAGGGGTTTAAGTATAGATGAGGTGATGAATGAGGTGTAGTAAAAGAAAGGAGTTGGGGTTCAAGAGGTGAGGCTTGAGGTGTTGGCTTAATAGAAGCAAGTGATGGTGATGGTTTGATATTAGCAAGTGTAGGTTCAATGGAAGCATGTTGTGGTGGTTTAGTAGAAAGGAATTGTGGTGGAGTTGATTCAGTAGGAGTTTGGATGTATTTAGAGAGAGGTTTCCTAATAGAAGGTGTTTTGATAGGTGAGGTTTCGGTTGATGCACAATGCGTGCGGTTTTTCTATAAGGGTTTCTAGTAGAAGATTGAGCACTTGGTGCTTTAGTCATGGTGAAAGAGAAGTTAAGAAAAGAAGGTTTACTACTGAAGAAGGAGGTGTTTTGAGGTGTGGATTAGAAGTACAAACACAAGTTGTTTATATATGAAAGAATCAAGTAAGGAGATTTAAGCCTAAACCACTAAAATCCTTCAAATTGCAATCATTTGCATGTACTAAGGTCAACTACTGGAATACAATCTTCTAGGAAGATTATAGAAGAAATGTTGAGTGTTGGAATGGATAAAGTTTAGTTTAGGAAGGCTATAAGTTATCAAACATGTGTTTGTTTTCCCGGATCCAACATATGCTTCATAACATGAATCCGGCTAGCTTTAGCTGAGGGATCCGGCTAACATATCAGATAAAGGTAAGAAATGATGATGATGATGATCTAGCTATTGCAGCCCTATGTTTCCTGCTGTAATAAGTGCATAAGAGTGTCTTAGTGAAGGAAATTCAGAGTGTTTTAAGACTAATGATGAGGGGTTGCCATTAATGGTCTTTGGAAGTGAGAAAGAAGTTTAATGTAGGCCATTAAGTGAATATGGGTTAAGATAATCATATCACTAAGTGTTAAATGTCTGTAGGATTTAGGGAAAGGTAATATGAAAATTTTAAAAATTCTTTAAAAATCATAAGAATTAAAATATTGGTTTTTGGAACATATTGAGGTAGAGATGGTAGAAATAAATTTTTCAAAATTTGTTTAAAATGTAGGTAAGTGTATAATGATCAGAGAGAGGTGTTGTAAGAAGCAAAACTGAGAAATGGTGGTTATTTTGGAAATGATAAATCAAAAGCATCTCAGAAGAAACTTAAGTTAATCCTAAGAGATCAAAAGAGCTACTAATCACAAGATCAGCTCAAATGTGAGTATAAGAAGAAGGATAACTAGTGTACTAAGGTTAGAAAGGTTGAGGGTGATAAGAGGTGGTCTAAATTTCACTCTGTATGCCAAGATCCTCCGGATCCTTTCTAAAAGGGATCCGGCTTCTGAGACTAGTTTCTTCACAGTGGGCTCGTAGAAGATTGCTCACTTATCGAATTTCACACCTATTGTTTCTAACAACAAACATACATAGATACAAGTCAAGTATAGCAAGGAGAGCAAGTAAAGCACACAAATGGGCGATCAAATGAGGTAAGGACACATAGGGTAAGCAAAATTTAACTAACATCATTTAAAGGCTCAAAACAAATTTGCATATTAGCACGTGTTGATGATCTAGATTAGTGAATTGTTTGTACTAACAGTGGTGTGTAAGGTATGTGTCGAGAAAGAAGAGAACATATGATGGTGTTCTAGAGTTCTGAGGTCCTAGTTTAGGAGAATCCTAGATTTCATTAAGATCCACAAGGAGGAGTTGTTTTTTGGAGTCCTAAGTAGTTCTTCTAAGGTGGTTTAGAATGAATCACGTTTTGTCCCTTAATTTCTATGGTTAGATCCCTAGAGTTTTGGCAATGTTCGCAAAAGATATGGTTAGGAAGAGGTGGTAAATTTTCAAGATTATTGAAGAGAGCATTTAGTGAGGTAGGAGGTGAAGGAGTTGTCAAACTCATGATGTGTTCTTCTTTTAATGAAGTATTGATGAAGAGTAAGTGTTGGATTTAGAAAGGCTTGAAGCAAGTGCGGTTTTGTGAGTTGGTTTAAGCTAAGAAATGTTTACCTATGTGTTTAGAAGAGTAAGAGACACATGTATATGCGTTCTTAAAAGATAATTATGTGAATGAATTTCCCTCCCCCATAATTGGTGGACATCCAACATAAAGAAGACATGAAAGTAAATAGTTTAGAGGGTTGTTTCGGAAGCAATGAACTAAGTATAGTCATTATGGATGGTGATTAGCATACAATGAACTTTATCCTTGAAGTCATGTATCTCTTCTTGATCAAAGCAAGATAATCACTTGATGAGGCAAGTGGTTGTGATTGACTAACAAAATAAAAATTGAATTTAGTACTTGTTTGATTAGTAATCCTAAGGCGACCCAAAGTATTGCCATTGTAAACTTACTTTAGGAGAGAAAAAGAATAGAGATTTTTCAAGTGAAAGAATGAATATGAGACTATTACTAGCGGTGCTCAATTAAGGCTAAACACGACTATTTTTACGGGTATACCACGTACCCAAATTCTCTCTTTGAAGCAATTCAACCTTTAGGTCAAATTGAGTTTCTAGTGCAATAAGTTCTCCAGTATTCATTCTTCAGGTTAGGAAAATTTGTATTCCTACAATGGCCTATCGAAGAGTAACAATGGTGATACTTGGCTTCATTTTATTAATATTATATCTAATGCAACTCAATTTAATGTATAATAACTAAGGTGACGAAGATGTTTTGTTTAAACACAAAAATTTAAAGGAGTCCATATGGAGAACAAAATATGGTTGGATGAGCACGTTCAACATATGTTGTTGGAAAGTTCGAGTTTGGAATTTCGGACACGACCAATTATATTTGCGTTGCAAAATAATTTACCTGAGTATCTCGGATGAAATAATCAAGTTGTCAAACCTACTATGAAGCTTGGAATGTGATCATGGAGAAGAAGACGGGATAGTACATCATACTCGTGATACATATTGAGACTTATACAAGTGGATCAAAAGAATATTTTATGTATTAGGATGAAGATTTGTTTTGGTTGAAGGTGCTTCATGAGGTTTCTAAGAAGATTAACACAAGTTGATTGATTGCTTATGTATTATGTTTTTTGCTTGTATTAACAATGCTAAACTTTTATTTCAACAGATCATCTGTATGAGATGAGAGACAATTTAAGTTTATATACTTTAGTTGGTAGGAATATTTTAATTAACCTTGCTCAAAAGAGAGAGGTTTTGGGAAGATGTGGTTATTAACGAAAGTGGTTGGAAGTCTGAGATTAAGGAAGATGAGAGCCTAAAATAAAGAGATATGCGTTTTTGGTCATTTGGAAAGAGAAGGAAAATGAGATGAGGTGTTAAGCTGTTGTCTGTCACGCTGGTTCTTCCGGATGCGTTCCAAAATGGATCCGGCCCGTTATAATGAAGGGATCCGAGGAAGACTGCAGGTACAGAAAGGTTTTGATCATTTGCTTTTTCAATGTATTGGTTGTTACTAATATGTTTAAGGTTACTTAAGTTTATATGGTTTTTGATCCTAAGTAACTAGAGCGAGAGTTTGAGAAGTTTAGGCGAGAGAATACTTTACTTTAGTGCACGAGGCAAATAAAGGAGAGGGATGAATAGACTAAAAGTATAGAAATATGAGAAGCGATAAATTTCCATGAGAGAAATTGAAATGGGGATAGACGAGTATCACAAGTGTGAAAAACTTTTCCTGCGTTGACTTAACCTTTTTATTGAAGGATGAATGTAAATTGATTTGATTAGAAAGAGATTGATGGAATGGAATACTATTCCTGACCATTTGAAAGACGTGGTAGTTTTGTGAAGAGAGATCTTTGAAAATAGTGATATGGTATCTAACACATAATTCACGAAGGTATGACACTTAGGTGATGCACATCAAAACTATTATTATCAAATATGTCTTTTAGAAAACAGGTCATGTATATGTTAACACATCTTAAAAGAGAAAGACATGTATAAATCCATATTTTAACCATAAGCAATTAGCACATTTTAAAGGACTAATTGTAACAAAGAAAGCATACCTTTGGTATAATCTCTTTATATGGTTTTTGAAATCATAGACGCGAAATACTTCATGAGCTTTTAAAATACCTTAATGCCTTTTAGTAAATCAGGTCAAAAGCTCTTTAGGTTCTTCTTTTGAGTGCAAACTCCATTTATCCTTTGATAGGATGAAGTTTTTGAAGATTCCTAAACTGAAGATTTCTCAAAAAAAAATTTGTTAGAATATAATAGATAATAATAAACTTATCAATATCTAAACATAGAAAGTTTTATCATTTTTGAAAAAATGAGTTATATGTCAATTTTTTTTAAAGATTTTTCATTCTTTGTAGTTTTTAAACATACACAGATCGTTTCAAGTTTTTAAAGTACAATATACTTTAAGAAACTTGGTAACGAAGCTCTGATGCCAATTATAGAAAACTTGAAGGGGGTTGAATAGTTTTACCAATTAAAAGTTCGTTTTAGAACTTATAGATAGAATTATGTCAATCTAGTTTACGTGTTGGATATTGATAGTTATAAAAGGAAAATAACTAAAGAGTTAGAGATAGAAAGACACAACCATAACACGAGTGTTTATAGTGGTTCGAATACATGGACTCTTTTTCCCGGCCCTACTCCACTCCTCGAGTACCTAACTCGAGAGTTCCGTAAACACTAAGATAAACTCCTTTCACCGGTGGAGAAGCCTTCACAACGTCGCTTACACTTTATTCGGTACAAAGCTAAATACCGAGCTCTTCCATGAGGTAGAGCCAAACCTATCACAACGTCGCCTACACTTTATCCGGTACAAGGCTAGATACCGGGTTCCAGTACAAAGGAGGAACCATTAACCAACACAACACAACTTGGAGATCCACTCTCCAATATTACCAATCTACAAGACACAATATACGAGTGATCACCCCCGAATACACCAATGTATACAACAAGAATTGAGGCACTAAACCTCGAAAACAATGTCTTGCACCAAGACAACCTTGAGGTATCAAACCTCGACTTCGACAATCTACACCAAGATCTTCATGAGCCACCAAAACTCATCTTCACAATCTTGATCTACACAACTTGAAGAACTACTCTTCAATGAGAAAGATCTTCACGACTTGACTTCGCAATCCAAGCTTCAACTACACCTGTAACACCCCAACCCGACAAGGGTTTAGATATCATATTCATGGTGTCAACAGAACATAAACAAGCGGAAGACTTTAATAATACAATTAAATTCAAAGGTTACAAGTGAAATCTAAGGTAAAAGAATTACAAGGATTACAACAAAGGTACAATAAGTCTAGTAATGAAAATCTCCATGTCAACTCTAATCCAAGGTAGCTATCAAAGGTGTAGTCCTCTAAGAGCTCTTATGCACTCTTCACTCATATCCCCAGCTTCCCTCTAAAGTCTACCGCGGTGAAAAGAAATGCGGCTGAGCTTAAAAAGCCCAGTGAACGGATATATGATAATAGAAAACATAAATATAAATGCGAAGTTCAAATGAAGTACAATGGGGAAACATAAGTAGGCATAATGTAATGTAAGGGAAAACATAGTGTATAGGTTAAGTAATAGGAATCTATGCAGTCGCCTGCATAAACAGAATCATAATACCATTGGCTCGAACATAACATTGTCTTCACTTCTCATAAATCAAAAGAGGGGAGACCTCTTAAGTAATATAAATGGAGTAGCGAACTCCCATGTGTGTATGGCGTGTATTGCACACAATCACCATACACCAGATACAAAACATATACAACATATGTAACAGATACAGATCCAGATCTAGGATGCATCCATACGCCCCTGCAGAAATCATAATCATTGTGGCCAAACATAATACATAATAAAAGGGACGTGATGGGTCATCACTCCCCCACCCTAGAGTCATGCCATTGGTGCATCAATGACATGGTCATGGAACCCACATGACTAGTGATACAGATACATAATACATAATAAGAGCCATTATAATCACATCAAGGGTTTATAGCAAATGTTCATGTCCAAAGTTCATAGCGAGGTTCATATCAAAGGTTCATAACTATGGTTCATGTCAAAGGGTGTCATGTCATAAGTGTCTGATAACGCCTAAATCTAACATGTTTTAGTAGCGTTATTGGTAGTTTTATATATGTTTTGTGGTTATATTTATATGCTTTTGTTACTAAATCGTACCAAAGTGTGTTTGCAAAGCATTTGTAGCCAAAGACAGGAAAATGGATGGAAAAGATGCAAAAATGAGGAAGAACAAAATATTTATGATTGCATGTGAGTCTTGTGTCAAGTTCTGCACCATGAGGTATTTCAATAAGATAAAGTCCAAGTAGTCGAGTTAATAAGCTTAAGGATGAAGGGAAAGATCAAAGAATCAAGAGCTACGACTGAGAAACAAGTCATACGGAAAAGTCCAAGAAAAGGTCCACCAGCAGTAGCCATCCGATCGGTCGCCGCCCGCAACCGAATCGGATGGGGAGAATTGGGATTTACCGAGAAGACCAACCGATCGGTAGACCATTCTATCCGATCGGTTGGAGGTTGCTGTTGACCCAAAACTTCTTTATTAAGGATTGTGACTTTACAAATCCGGTTCTAGGTCCTTCTTTTCAGTATTCTAACCATTCAATACTACTTGGAGAGCAAGAGAAGCATTTATGCACTTAGACCCTTGGTTAGAGCAATTTATTGAACCATTTGTTGGGTATTTATATATACCAATCAATCTAAAGAAAGAGAGAGTGCTTGTATGCTAGAGGAGAGAACCACTCATAGAAAATACTCAAGAAATTCGTCCTTAGGTCCAGGAGAAGGAAGAAAGTCGAATACACCATTTCCATTGCTTGTGGAATCATTGTCTTTCACTTGTAATCTTATTTCCAATCATTGTAAGACTTTCAATCATGGTTTCTAATGTTCAAAGTATTGAGTTTGCATTTATGTTTGCTATGAGTGGCTAGTGCCTTTGTGCACTTGCTTAGATGATGTGTATTATTTATTGATTGGCATATGATTGTGATAACATGTTTAATCCAATTTCAAGTTGATGCTAAGAACCAATTGTGATAAAGTTTCATAGTGACATTTGGGTAATCAAGTTTAACTAGTGCTAGTAATCTTAAGGGTCGAAAGAACTATTGTTATTCCACTAGTTATAATCATTTGTCTATGAATGATTGTTGTCTTCCACTATTCTTGATTAAACAAAGGAACTTGATTGTGATTGTAATGAAAATGCTTTTGTCTATCAAAACGGATTGATTGTAAACCAATTTAAAGGTCGAGAGATTAATAGTTTACTTTCAGTTGTGACCTTTTGTCTATAATCGGTTACCTTTTGTATTGACCATTTCCTAAGCTTGTTTGATAAAACAAAAGATTGTTTTTGTGTTTGAGGAACACCAACTCATGAACCTTGAATTGATCTTGAATTGATTGGTTAAACATAATGCTTGTTTTTATAAACCAAGATCTTGACGAAGGTTTAATTTGTAGAAACAATAGATTAGTGTCAAAACTAATTATCACAACCAACATGTTATCCAAAGTTATCACAATCATATTAGTCAATTGTAGTACACTAGTCTAAGCAAGTGTAGTTTTTAATCATTTGAATTTTCATAATATCATTACTACTTGTTTGAGAAAGTTGTTTTTAACTTACAATTCGATTCACTACACAAATCCCTGCGAACGATCCCGACTTACCATCAAAATCTTGCTACAACGGACGAGTATACTTGCTCGTATGTGTTGTCATTAGATTCGGTAATTCACCCCTTATAAATTTAAAACTTGCACCGAACCGGGCACATCAGTGTCATATCAGAAAGCTCATAATATCTCTAGATTGTAAGTCTCAAAGGAAACCTTAAAGTAAGGTCAGAATATTCGTACCTTGAGTAAATGAAAAGCTGAATAAGGGAAGGATCACATAATGGGAAATACTTCTCTTCAGAATCTACACATGATATAGTAGTACTTATTAATAGCTTGTTTTATATGTTGTTTACTCATTGATGTTGTTCTTATTACAATTTAGGGCTTCTTTACATTTTTAGTAACTTTTCATATTTAGTAAGTTTTCATATTTAGTAACTTTCCGGATTAAGTAACTTTTAATACGACTTCCCAATTTAGTACAATTCGGTTTTGGGTTCGGGATTATCAATTAGGTTAACATACTCACACACAAGTCAATCACGACATTAACAAGTCACACCCGATATAGAGACATGCATTAGGGCACCAAACACCAAAAGAACACATTTACACCCATGAAATACATGCATACAATTTAACTGATTTTATCACAGAATTAATCCCACTAAATGAATTTTAAAAATGTATCAGAGACCCAAATTAAAAATCAAAAAAATTCTCACAGAAGCCCATATGTCTTAGGAGTCCACTGGAATTTTTCTAGATTTTATTATCGAGTGTACACCCCTTTTTAAAATCGTCTAAGTTAACATGTTCAGATTCGGATCTGCAGATTCACTTCAAAAGTATGCACCTAAAAACCTAACCATATGACTTCAGAAAATTCTACAAAAATTCCAGGAGGTAGTACACATATGAAATATGATTCCTTTAAATTTGTGGCCTCTAATATGCTACTTTGTGAAAATGAAAAATCATAAACCATGACTGAAAAACAACTCAGCAAACACATTTTAACACATGATCACATTAAATTCAGAAAAACATCCAAATCAAACTCAAATTTGTTCAAACCAATTGGAAAACTTTCCTAGGACCCTAAAATAAGTTTACAAACAAAAATACAGAATTGAACATCAATTAAACTCGTTTCATGAAGCATTCAAATTCGACTATTTCTGCTGTCCCAATTGAAAACAACACATAAACCTTAATTTCCTTTTTTCTTTTAATCTAATTAAGTCTTGTGATCAATATACATGATATTTACAGAATTTCTTCATCAAAAACATATCTACAAACATCTCATATGAATCATCCAAGACCAATAACAATAGCATCCACACAAGTACATCAAATAACAACATCAAAATCACAAAAATCCTAATTCTTACACGTTAACATCCATGATTTTATGTGACTATTTTATGGATTAACTATTAACATCATAAACCAATTAACATGAGTATTAAAACATATTACTAATTAGGTTTTCTTGTAGATTAATTTCAGATTCATGGTATTATCTTTGTGTCGATTTGATCAAAATAAAGAACAAGAGATGGATTGATATACCTTATGATCGACGAAACAAAAGAAAGAAAAACAACCCTAGAATTCCAATGCTTGATTACCCGCGAATTAACACTAACAAAACCCTTGAATCCTTTGTTCTTGAGAGAATATTGAAGCAAGCACTTTGTGTTTTTTTTTTTTTTTTTTGGTCGTACATTTTTTTTTTTTGTTTTTTTTTTTTTTCTTGGTCGTATATTTTGAGAGGGAGGGGGAGAGGCCGATCTTTTTTTTTTTTGAGACAAAATAGGAGAGGAGCTATGTATTTTGGAAGGGATTTATCGTAATTAAATTTGATTGATATGATTTTGTAAATTTCCCAAAAATCTTTATGGGCTAATTGGTACAAATCTTTTCTTTTAAATGGGCTAAAGGGGGGCGACCACTTTTTTTTATATATATATATATATATATATATATATATATATATATATATATATATATATATATATATTTTTTATTCTTTTTTATTTTTGTTTTCGATTTGTAACAAATATTTATTTTATGTATGACTTAGGTAAATATATAACATATAGTAATTTAAAATGTGTGAATGTCATATGGTTGAACTTAGGTTAAGATATACATACTTGTCCTTGTATAATAAATTTTATGCTCGCATAACTTCAAAAATTTTTTGAGGGGCAAAATGGGAAATTCAAATGAACGAAAATTTAGGGTTTTACAACACCAAAGTACACACCGTGTCATGAATCTACTTGAGATGGATCACCTACAAGAGTTACTTCTGTGATCTTAAGATGATGATGAAGTCTAGCATTCCATGGCTTGGAGATTGCACGACTTCGACTCTAAACGTAGTGATTCGCCTTTAGAAGGAACCTATAGAATCACCACACAAAAGACTACAAGAAAGATCTAGGATATGAGGTTAGTAAGAGAGAAATATGTGAGAAGGTGCAAGAAAGAAGGAGGAAATGGCTCACTATTTATAGGCAATAAAAGCCACTGTTCACCCGGTTCTGGCAGATCCCTTCCCAGAGGGATCCAGCCAGTGCAAACCGATGGAACCGGGTATCTGGTAGTACCAGTCTGGATTTTGGGTTACAATTCCGTGTTTTGGGTTATAGGTCAAGGTTCATGGGTCAAGTGATGTCATGCATGATGTCAAAGACATCTTGGGTCATGGGTTATGGACCTTGGGTCATGGGTCATGGATATTACCCATTTGTGATGTCATGCATGATGTCAAGCACATGGGTTATGGGTTATGGGTTATGCTCGACATGGGTTTTGGGTTTGGATAGTCCAACTCTATTAACTAGTACATTGTATTTAACTAGTTTTCAAAGTATGTATTTTATGAAAAATGTAAGTAACATATTACTTATAAGTGTTTCATAAAAATGGTTTTGGCAACCTAATTAACTAAACATGTTTGCTGATTTATTTGTTTAGTGAAATGAGTTAGTAAACTATTGACTCAAAACTTTACGTATTTTATTTGTTTCGTTAAAATGATTTTACGTTTGTTATCGAAAAAACATTGAAAGATAGTAAAATATAAATAAACGTTTTTACGGCTTATTTGTATTAACAAAGCTTATACCTAACAAACATATAACTCAAAAACTTGGTCACCAATGGTTGTTGGGTCCATTGTTGTTAGCATAAAACATTCCCAAGTTGAACATCCTTGGGTCATGAGGCAAGACATTTAGTGTCTCAAGACCATAGCTTGAAAACATAGACCAAGGTTTGTTTGAAAAGTTACTATGGTTTTGAAATCTTGGTTCAAAGTTTTGATGGTTGTGTGGTCTAAAAAATCTTTGGTTTTGGTAGGAGTTTTCTCTCCTTTGGTGTGAGTTATATTGACGATGAAAAATTTCTTCTTGATGATGATTGATTGTTTTGAAAGAAATGTCTTCGGTTATATGAAGGTTTCATATTTGGTGTAGGTAAGATAGGTCTATGGTCGACTCGAGCTTGTGTGTATCAAAGTCCATTACGTGAAACCGGGTTGTAAAATTGTTTTGGGGTTTCACTTCTTGTAATGGGTGTTTGAGTACCTCGAGTATTTACAAAAGGAGTTTGAGGAACAATTGGTTTAACAAAAACTTTTGACGAATTCCCATTCTTTATTAGACCCCTGGCGCGCTTGTGGCGTGCTGGCGCGTCAGGCTCGAAACCTTTTGATTTTTCGTTTTGACTCTCTTTTACAAACACTATCACTTTGTTTAGACTCCCAGAAGTGTTTTTCTCATTTATAGAAAATCCAAGACCTTCCTTATCTTGGGACACTTTTTGATGACTTAACATATCGTCCAAAACATTGCTACTTTTCTTAAATTTTGAAAAACTTAATGACTTCTTTTGAAGTTTGGATACTTCGTCATTCAAAGAGTCAACCTCAAGTGTGAGAGCCTCACATCTTTTACATGGTTCAACCACCTCTTTGCAATGAGTAAGTCTCTTTACCATTCGTTCGAGTTCATCAATTTTGTTATTAAGTTTAATTTGTTCATTCTCGAGAGAGCATTTTTCTTTAATAGTTTTTTCAAGATCCTTCTTAAGTTTCAAGAGTTCCTCATTCTCTTTTTGCAAATTACGAATATTTAAATTATTATTAGAAATAAAAGAGTTTGGAGGTACCTCTTGAGTTTCAAACACCATGAGACATGTTGTGTTCCTTTCTGAATAATCCCCGTCTTCACTATCGCTCCAAGCTCCCCCGACGAATGCCTTGTTTTCCTTGGGCTTTGGACATTCATTTATAAAGTGATTCTTGTCTCCACAGTTATAGCACTCGCATTCGTGCCTTGAGCTTCTACCACCTTCTCGTCTAAAGAACTTCCTAAAGTTCCTTTCCATAAGGTTGAGCTCTTCATCATCTTCACTACTTCCTCCTTGACTATCATCACTAGTTTGTTCCCTAGTGACTTTAGCTTTAAGAGCTAGTGATTTAACCACTTTCTTGTTATCTTTAGAAATGACCTTTTCGTTCTCTAAAATCATTTCCTAAACCTTGAGGTTACCAATTAGCTCATCAAGAGGAAGGTCCGCCAAATTATTGGCTTCTTCAATCGCCATCACTTTTGGCCGCCACTTTACCGGAATAGCTCAAAGAAACTTCCTTACATGGTTCTTGTTGCTATAGCTTGGATCTAACTATGTTAAGCATGTAACAATAGCATTAAACCGTGTATAACTACTATCAATGGTTTCTTTGTCCAAGATCGAAAACTTCTCATATTTTTGAATGAGTAAGTCGATCTTGCAATCCTTGACTTGTGAATTGCCTTGATGAGTAACAATAAGTGTATGCCAAACCTCCTTTGCGGTTTTGCACGTAAAGACTCTCTCGAACTCCTTTCGAGGTAAGGCATTGTAGATCGTCATCTTGGCTTTATTATTTTTGCCAAGCTTCTTCTTCTCATTAATATCCAAATCCAAATATGGTTTCTCCACCATCAACTTTGTTTCCAGATCTTGCACCATGAACATAAAGTCACCATTCTGGATTATCTTTCACAAGTCAATATCTTTGGACCTAACATAGGTCTCAAATCGGGCTTTCCAAAAACAAAAGCCATCGGTCTCTAGCAAAGGTGGTCTTTGCATAGAACACCCCTCAACATAGTTCTCTTGAGCCATGGATCTATACTCGACTTTTTCAAAAATTTCGGTAGGATTTTCAAATTTTTGAAAAAGAAGTTTTTGCTTTAAAACGCCTTCTCGGGAAGGTTTTAACGCTCAAAAACTTGAGTATCCCGCTCTGATACCAATTGTGAAACCATAGAGGGGGTGAATACGGTCTTTTCTGCTTCTTCGAAGTTTATCAACTTCAATCCTCAAAGATCAACAAGTGGTTATACAACAATACTCACAACCACAATATATAAAGTGAGTAAAGAGACACCACGATATATACTGGTTCGGGATGGGGGGTTTAGACCATCCGTACATCCAGTTGCGAATCCACGACACCTATACTATTCCACTAGTATAATCCTTTCGGTGGATTACAAACCATTACAACTTCACTCCACCGATATGTACAAATATCGGCGCTCACAAAGAAGAGCTACTCCCAAAGGTATTCCGCCCTCTGAAACCACCCAAAAGAATCTCGTGATTCGACTTCCCACAAAGACCACTAAGACCACAAAGAACTTCCCCCGGAAGTTTCAAACCCCAACTAGATCTCCACCAATCTAGGCTTGGTCACCAAGACACAAGACTTCCCTTACGAACAAATCGAATGATAGAAAGTTGATTGTTCAAATCAAGCCCTAACCTAACCTTGCATAGAGACTCAATTCTAATAGAAAGGGTATAGAGAAGAAGACCCTCGGCATAATTCACAAGAGTGGATTAAGTTCTTGTGAATCTCTCTTGTGAAATGATGTGTTCTTGCAATAGATGATAAGAGAAGGATTTAGAACACAAGAGATGTTTAGACTTAGAGGGATAGAGAGAAGAAATATAGAAGGAAATAACGAGAATGGCAAGAGGTAAGAATACAAGAGCCAATATGGGGTATTTATAGGCCAATAACCCAAAATATGAAAATTCAATTCGAGGCTGGCGCGCTGCCCGGCGTATCGGAGCGCCAGCAGGGCGCCAAGATCCCGAAAAGATTTTTCGTGGGATTTTGGCCTTTAACTACCCGACCTTGCTAAACCCTCAATTTTACTTCACACTTTATCCTTTTCATTCTTCATCCTCAAAGACAACCAACTCAAATAGTCATTTAAGAAAATCATTAGTGAAGTGTTTAAAAGATGTTTTGGGATGTTTGTCCAATTAAGAAAGAAAGAGAAGGACAATTGGACAATACATGATGGATAAAGTTTTGCCTCCCAAAGTTTGAAATTCAAGATCAAAAACTAATTGTTGGAGTTTAACCATGGTTGAGTGATGAGTTGGCATTGGTTAGAAAGAAAGAATATGCGAAGGAATATTCCATGATTTATTAACTATGGTTAAGATATGAGTTGGCAAAAAAGAATATTCTTAGGGGGCATTTGGCTGGGGAATATTGGGGTATATTGAGGGCATTTGCATTTTAATTCCCTTCAAATATCCTATTTGGTAACTCAAATGAAGTAATTTACAATTCCACGAATTGCCAAAATGAAGAGAATTAGAATGCCTCTAAAAAGTGATGAATTTTAATTTACTTGGAAATTTTTTTTATAAACTTTTTTTCTTTTTGTTTTTTTTATAAACTTTTAAATAGAATATTTATGATTTTTTTTATAAACTTTTTTTATAAATTTTTTATAAATTTTATTTATCGACTTTTTTTTATAAATTCTTAAAAACTTTTTTTATATTTTTTTTATAATCCTTTTTTATAACTTTTTTATAAATTTTTGATAAATTTTTTATAAACTTTTTATAAATTTTCTATAAACTTTTTTTATTAACTATTTTTATAAATTTTTTATAAACTTTTTTTATAAACTTTTTTATAAACTTTTTTTATAATATTTTTTATAAACTTTTAAATAGAATATTTATGAAATTTATATTAAAAAAATAAAAATATATTTATAAATTTATGTCAACCAAACATGCGAAGGTATTTTAAATTTCTGAATTTTAAATTCTCAAGAATTTTAATTTTCTAGAATTTAAAATTCCGGAATTACAAATTCCCCAACTAAATGCCCCCTTAGGATATCCGAGGGAAAGAGAGATATTTGAATTTAAAATTCAAATATTGTGTGAGAGGGAAGAGTATGTGAGAAGATTGGTTAGAAATTAATCATGAATGAGTTGGATGGGTTAAGGTGAATAGAAATGCCAAAAGGACAAAGTATATGCCAAAGCACAAAAAATATGCCAAATGAATATTCTTTGGCTTGGAGAAGAAGTGTGGATGTTGTGGGGATATTTGAATTTCAAAATTCAAATTCAAGGTGTGAGGGAAGAATGAGATGTAAGTGAGTTGGCATAGATGTGATGTTGATGTGATGTTTTAGAGCCTAAGATCAAAATTCCAAATTTGAATATTAGGATAAGGATAAGGGTGAGTAGGATATGAGTTGGATTTGAGGTGATGGTATGTGATAGATTGGAGCCTAAGAATCAAATTCAAATTTGAGATTCAAATTTGAATTGTGGGGATGTGGTTGAAGTGAGGAAGATAATGGATAATGAATATGTGGTGGAGAATTGATGCGTGCAACGGGTGTATATTATATATCCTAAGTTTCACTCAAAATTTAAATTTATAAACACCTTTTTACCGATTATTAAGAAAATGCATACGAGCAAGTATACTCGTCCGTTTGTAATATGGTTTGTGGTAAATAAGGATCGTCCCAAGAGACTACGCGATTTAGACTTAGCAATTTTGGTAGTAGCAAAAGAAATAGTACTAAAGATTGTCACACTCTAAAGCACCGTAAATAAACAAACAAACAATGGTTCCGAATTCAATCAATCAAACGAACAAGTACTTGTTTAGGAATAATAAACAATCGTGATAGAATATTGAACATGTTGGGTAACATATATGTAGAAGGCACATGCCAATTTTCACAAGGTTTTCTAGTCAATGGGTAATATCAAGAAAATCCATGTTTTTACTAGTTTCATGGGTGGGTCCTTTCGGCCAATACAACATCCCATTACGCTAGCCCTTTGTGTTATCAAATGTATGAAAAAGATGATTAGTAACATTAGTTCATATGAGTCCTTTCGGCCCAATCTCGTGATTAAATATTCCCGAATTCATTTAAAAACTTGAATACTTAATAGTTGTCAATTATCAAGTACCAATCCATTTGTGCACTAACTTTTTGGAATTAAACAATATTAGAAATCCTTTCGGCCTTAAAGTCCAACAATGTTAAATCAACAAGTTTTAGAACACGAATTATATTTAAACAAACTTATGAGAACAATCACTTTTTCTAATCGACTAACCATTCAACATTCACACAAAAGTCTACATAATTCCCAAACAAGTATCACAAATTATTCCATAACAAGTTTCATCAACAAACGTAACATTTCATTCAATATCAAATTGTTCAACATAATAATTAAGTAAAAGAAAGTTACCCAAAGCAAGACAACAATGAGTAAGAAATATAAAGAGTTGTAGCACTCCTTAAGGCCTCCAATCGAACAAGGGAATTCTCCGCCTCTTCTAACAAATATCACCAACACTTCTTGGTAAGAATGACTGGAATTATTGAGCTCTTTCGGGTTGTATAAGATATGATCTAGTCCTTATGTTGTAAGGCTTGATTGAGATTTGTCTTGTGTTAAGTTGTGTATCTTGTATTGTTGTTGTTGTGTATGATAATGTGGTGATTAGGGTCTTATTTATGCTTGAAATCACCCACAAAAACTATAACAAGCCTTCAATAATCATAAAAGAGAGGAGATGATCAGACTTGAGTCATTATGGTAGTTAAAACCTTGAGTTAATGCAACTCTTCAACTCAGAAATATCTCAACCTGCGGTTCAGACTTGAACCTGCGGTTGGGATGACTGCTCAACCTCAGGTTGAGCTTTTAAACCTTGGGTTTGAATCTCAGCTTCAACCTTGGGTTGGGAATTATTTTGCACATGTATTTCAACCTTGGGTTGGCATATAACTTCATTCTTTAACACTCTTTTAAGCAACAAATCATGACTCCATCTTTCATTAAAAATCTTCACAACCTTCTCTTGTACATCGGAAATAATCATAAGATGACAATCTTTTCTTGAATATTCTCTTGATCTTTTGGCTTTTCTTCGTCATTCTTTGATATTTCCTTGTACCTAGACCTGAACATATCTTAATACCTTTTAAGCGCAAAATGCTCACAAACATAACTAAATAATATACCAAAATATACAAATAACGCGACTCTAACATAGACAAAATGAGCGTTATCAAATCCCCCACACTTAGGTTTTGCTTGCCCCCAAGCAAAGTAATCTTTTGAAAAATTGTTTTCCAATAGCCAATCATCATGATTCTCAAAAAGTTCACTAATCTTCTTATTGCCAAAGCAAAAGATCCAAAAAGTGATTTTACTATTTATACGTGAAATTTAAACAAAATACTCGATCAAGCTAGATAACATAACTAAGCTCCTCACGAAAAGAAAATAATAATATAATTCACTCACACTCATTTCTTTTGGTGGTGTATTTCACTCAATTGCTCAGTCATGATTTCATTTCATACCATAAGCTTGTACAAGTATCAAAACTAATCCAAATCATGTAAGAAATAAATAAACTTATCAAAAAGGACTTTTATTCGAGAAGAAACGTTAAGCTGAGGGTTAGTATTAACTTATGCTCAAATAACTTCTATACCAACATAATAGATCGCTAGCACGAACTCTTGATTTACTCAAACAACGGATGGTCACTAAAGTAAAATACTTTAGATCGCTAGCGCGTTATTTGATTATTCAAGAATCGGATGGTCACTAGAATATTCGTACAGTCGATATCTTCACAAAGCAAAAAAGGTTAGGATAAGGCATGGGATTATTTAGTGGAATTAGTAATGTAACAATAATCAAGTCAAATACCAAAATCACTTGTTGCAAAAAGAATCGAACCATGTATCCCAAAATGATTATAGCCTCCGAATCAACTTTTTCTTTCTCTTTGATTTCTTTCATCGATCACCATATATAAATGTATATCACGTCTTAGCACATTGGCTAATCGATATTTCAACATACTTCATCTTCCTCCATCTTCATAATTATAGCACATTGGCTATATATTTCTTTTTCATCATTTTTTTTTCATATCTCCCACACTTTGGATGAGCATATACCTCAAAAATACAAATAAGAAGTAGCTACTTCGTCTTCGTCGGAAAGGTATACCCGAAATACAAAGTGTAAACTCATAATCATCAAAAACTTCTTCACGCCAACAACAAGTAATTCATCGATTTGACTTGACAAAAAGGTTAGGCTAAAGTTTAAAGGTGTAAAATCTTTTTGTATTTTCTGGATGTAACAAAACGAAAAGAATGGCTCAAAGGGTGAACTAAGGGTATCTAGTGCTAAAAATGAGCACTAACAAATGGGTCCATAAAAAGTGGTTAACTAACCAATGTGGCTAGCTAATATATCAATATATGTAAATGGAAGGCCATTTGGTTGAAATCCTAAGTTGCCTCTTATCATTTAAATTTATTTATATCACACGAATGTGACCTTACTTTGAAATTCGTAATGCATGACAAGCACAAGTTCTAGAATCAATTCAATCACCGGCACACTCATAGCAAGAAAATAGAATTTAAGCATAAAGATATGCTTCAAATGATAGGCTTAAATCCTCACATATTTGTAGAATAGGCTATAAATGCACAAGTAATGTTATCAATCCCAAGAACGGATTGCTTCACTTAATCGAGATACGTTAAAATTTTCAAATTGCCATTTTATGCTATCGGAAAAATCCAAGTTGTTTTAGTTATATATAATCTTTTAGGTGTAAAAACAACTAACTTCCTTAAGGGCAATAAAACAAACTCCAAAATAATCACAAAATTTTTAAAAAACTAGATCATTTTCACTATTTACTTCCCTCCCCCACACTTAAGTTTTACATTGTCCTCAATGTGAAAAATTAACATCAAAGCAAAGGAAATAGGGAAAATAAAATAGTAAATGATATCACCAAGAAATCTTGCGAGATCCATATTTGGTTTTTAACGCATGAGTTGGTCATTCCAAACTCCAAAATGTACCAACCATATGAACGAGCAATAATTCCATGGTATCTCAAACCTTCAAAATAAATATGGTATGTGTTAAATTACACATACCTTTTACCTAATAAAACGGACCAAATAGACAAAAAACTAACCAAATATGCCAAATATATTATGTTTTTGTGTTTATGCATGTGCAGGTACGGATATGATGAAAACGGACAAAAATGATGACAAAATGAGCACGAGAATGGAAAGAGCGTGAAAAGCCGAGGCCGGGGAGGAATTTCTCAAAGATAAATTAGTTTACGCCCAAGATGTTAAATCAACCCTTGATGTTCCATCACTTGTCAAGATTTACCCTTTGAATAACTTTCCAGAATTCGCAGAAACAGTCCCCCAAAGTTAAATCCAATTTCAAGTTAAATCCTTTAACTCTAAACAAAAACCCAATCCTTACCAAAATCCTAAACCCGACCCAAATAAAACCCAATCTAACCCATAACCCCAACCCGTTCCATTTTAGTTAATAAACCCCAGGGTCAAACCAAAAAGAAAGTCAACCCCCTTTTCTCGCTTTTCCCCATTCCAAACCCAGCTTTTTCACCTGCTACAAGCCACCCTTGCTACAAGCCACCTCTGCTCCAGCCACCCTACTTTCCCCTCCAATAGCTTCAGTCCAAGTACTTCATCACGTGATACCATTTCCAGCTGGAAATCCACCCAACTGATTTCCCGCCAAAAACCAATTCGATGGCTAAGATTGATTTGAAAGGATCCAAAGGCTCAGGAATGATGGGGAAACCCTTGGTGTTTCATTAAGGGCTATAAAAGACCTCCTCAGCACACAGAAGTTAGGGGTTAGATTCTAGGTCATATTTAGGAGTAGTGTAATTTAGTTATTAATTAAAATGTAAGAAAGCTTTAGTTGTTTAGATTATTTTCAGATTATTGTAATCTTCATTTCAAACTCAGTTTATTTTGTAAGCTTTTATTTTTAATAAAAATATAGATTAATTTTAATTCAGTAATTCGAGTTAATTGTTGTTTAAACTTTAAAAGCTCTCCTTTCTGTTCCAATAAGCTTATATAAGCTTCTTATAGCTTTTGTGAGTTTGTTCTTGTTTAATTCTGTTTTAATCCTAAGTTTCCAAAAAAAGTCAATGAAAGTCAACAAAAAGTCAAAATAAGCTCTGGGTGGAAAATAAGCTGGTCTGGAGAAGCTATTGGGGTTTCTAGCTGGCTTTTGACAAGCTAAGCTTGTAGGGTGATTAACACTTCCTGTTTTAAACCAAATGCAATTGTAAGTAATTTTTCCAATTTGTTTAAATTTCACTAAGTACTGTTCAGCTGCTTATTTGCATATTCCTACTGCTTATTAGCCTTATTTCTGCTCATTCTAGCCTATTTTAGTCATTTGTTGCTGTTCCTTAGCTTATTGGTCATTTATGTTCAGTATTGTAAAGAAAGCCTTAAAAAGCCAAAATTAGCTTAGTTTAGAATCAGCTTATCTAGGAGCTTATGCTTAGTTTCTCAGAGTTCAATAGTGCTTATTAGTCTCAGTAGAACATTTTTCCTTTAAATTTTAGGCTTATTTAGGTCCCTTGTAGTTTTAAATATTTCAAGACAGTCCAGTTAGGGGTGTTTGGCTATAGCTTATTTATGGATCAAAATTTGGTTTCACTGTTCATGTGGCATTCCCCTAACTTTGATTAGTTTTATTTAACTCATTTAAGCTGATATCTAGGAATTTAAAGATTATTCATGTAGTATTGTAGGATTTAGTTGATTTTTTAGAATTTCAAGGCTCGTAATTGTCTGATATAGCTTATTTTGGTACATAAGTCAAAAACCTTTTCTATTGCAATTTTTGTATTCAAACAGGTCACTGAAGGTGACTTGTTAAGTGTTGGTTGCTTCTCATTTAGAGTTGTGGTCATTAGCTCAAAATGTGGCACAGATCATACCATGGCCTTAGTCCACATTTTTTTGATTTTTCTATTAGATTTTTAACAGCTTTTTCTTAGCTTCAAAATCACCTCAGTTGGCTGAAATTTTTAATGAATTTTGCCTAATTCAGCCCATGTTTTTGAATTTCCATAAGTTCATTACAAGCTTATTTGTTCTGAAAATTTGTACTTTTACTGTTGGATTGCTTATATACTTGTTCCACATTTTTTAGATTTTTTTTATTAGCTTATAGATAGCTTTTCAGTAGCTTATTTTAGTCCTTTTTTTTATTAGATAGATTTTTTTTATTAGCTTATAGTAGATTTTTTATAAGTCGTTTTTAGTTTATGTTTACATATTTTAGCATAGAAATCCAAAATATCCCTTTTCACTATTCATCACACACAATCATGAACTGAATCACAAATTCCATTCAATCCTTCGTTGGGAAAACGACTCGGGTTTACATAATTTCCTGCGTAAATTCTTTGAGAAAATATATATTGATTTTCGCGAATCAAAATACATGCACAAAACATACAAAAACAAACACACAAAAATAATAATAATCACCATAATACTAGATAATCCTAATCAAATATTAAGAATAAAAGTAGTTCCTAAAAAAACATAATAATAATCCTACATAACATAATAATAAAAAAAATAAAGTACGAAAGAAGATAGAATAATTGTTCGTAACACATCATAAATAAACCTCGAATGATAGTAAAAATCATTCATCATCCATGTCATCACAATCGTCCCATTGGTAATCAACCAATGCTCCAATGCCAAAGCCTCCCGACGATGTTCCCGCTTCGTAACCTCTTGGTCCCATATCAGAAGAATAATGACCCATGAACCCCTCTTGATTAACATTGTACCCTTCATTTCCTTGAAATGCACTAGACGATGTTGGGTATGGTACATGTACCGATGGATATGGTGTATATGGGTATGGGTAAGGTGGAACATTAGGTGGTGCATAAGCCATTGGAAACGAATATGGTGGAACACTTTGTTGACCAAGGTGTGTGAGAATCGGTGCACAATAGTCCATTTGATGTCCAATCCTCATCATAGTCATATCCCTCCAAACTTCTCTTCTCTCAACTTGTGGCAAGTTTGCATGCCATTCACCCCATCCTGAATCTAGTCCCGAAGGTTGTTCCATACGTGGTGGTGGTGGTGGTTGTGGTTGGCTACGAGCCACATTTGCAATAGACTCTACCAAGCACATATTATCGTGATCAAGCAAACCTTGTAAACTTTTCTTGTCAAGTTTCTCACACTCTTTTATCACCGTGATCCTATTCAACTCACTTGGGGTATCATATCCCAAACTTCTTGCAATCTTGGTCACATAATGGCCCCAATTAATATAACCTTGATCGGACATAATAGTTGCTCTTTTGGACAAGTAAACTGCCAAAGTCCATAACACATTTGATTGAACAAATAATTGCACAACCAAGCCTTCGATGGTGATCAAAGGAATAATGGGGTGTTGAGATTGCGCCAAGCTTGTTTTTAACCTGAAATAAGAAATACGAAGACACTACGTTAAGTGATTGCGCAGGGGTTGGACCCTGCGAACCACCTCCGGCGTGCGAGTAAGTATGTGTAATGATAAGTAGGTCGTAAATTGAGAGAGCGAAGTTAACTTACATTGTTCATGCCCAACTAAGCTATTTATAGGGGAGAAATAGGCCTTAGTGGGAGGTTTGCACATGTTTCGGAGATAATGGGGGCGTCCCATGATTTGTGGTAACCGCTAGGGCTTTGTAGCCCACGATCTCTATTTTGGCGGGAAAGCCAAGGGAAGAGGAGACGTGGGTTTGACCAGGTCAGGATTGTCCTTCGTACTAGTTCCTTCGTAGGAGATACCCTGAAGGGCTTAAGGCTTCGATTGGCGGATTCCCACATGGTAACCAGTTCGCAGGCGAATGGTTTTACGCCAATGAAACGTGTTAGGAGATTAACCTGGGCCTCCGAAGGGAGGGCTTTCTACAGGCTCAAAGGGGAGTCCTTCGACCCGTTCGGAGGGTACATCATCAAGTCCCCCAGTCGAAAGTGATATATACGTACAAGGATAAATTGCATTCAACTCAAAAAACCTGCTACACTTTATCCCATTCGTCGCAAATTTGAACGTAATGAAGATAAGTGCTTAAACAAACTTTGCGCAATAAATGCGACTAATAAATTTTCAGCTACCCCTCTATACTACAGCATCGAAGATATCGGTAAACATCTTTTCAAAAATTAAAAAATTAGTCTCCATGTATATCTCGGATTATAACTGCACGTGGATAGCTAGGATGAAACTACAAAGGATATTCATAAACCATTCATACTTCCAACCCTAGATCATATTTTCTTGTGCGCCCAAAATACACGTACACGACCCTGTGCTTTGTGCTTCAGTTGAGCTTAAAGGTAAATTTTCCTCTTCGATCTTTGTCCTTTTGCGCTCATAGTCTCTAGTTCAAGATGAGTATGGCAGCGAAAAGAACTATTAGGGAGCAAAAATGTACTCTGTCAGAGCAGGCTCTAATAGAATTTCTTAAAATATATCCCATACCTAAAGAGTTTAACGTTATGCTTCCCAATCAAAACCAAAATGTTTTTGATGCTCCAGCGGGTTATGTGGGGCTTTATGTGCATGCATTTACAGAATCTAACTTTAGGATTCCGATCCACCCCTTAATCCTGGAGTTTCTACAATATTATCAAGTACATATATCCAGGCTAAACCCTTTTGGCTTAGCCAAGTTGACTACTTACATCATTGTATGTAAAGCTTACGGGTATGAGCCATCACTGAATGTGCTTAGAGGTTTTATAAACCTTTGTCCTGGTGGTGATTGGTTAACATTGGCCAAAAGAAGTGAGCCCGATGTGCCTTGCTTAATAACTAAACCTTTTGCCAACATAAGAAAATGGAAAGGTCTGTTTTTCTATGTGCAAGATACGATCATACCTCCCAATTATCCGGCGTTGCTAGATAAAGACAATCGTTTTGACGAGAAACGCTTTGATGATCCTTTGCCGCACTTCGTAAGAAGCTATCCCCTCTACCAACGTCTTGAACGTCACCCATTTGATGTGCAGACGTTTCCTGAGCCAATATTGTTTCTGGCGGGCATTATAGATCATTGGGAAGGCTCTCCCTTGGAACCTAAGATAATCTGCAATGAGAAAAGTATGTATGTACCTATTCAAATAAATTAAATGACTTATCTGATGGTATTTATCTCATTTCTTTTCTCTGTAGGAATGGCATTTAGGAACTTCGTTGTAGCCCGTGGTAGTAGAGAGCTTAGTTTTGTCCCCAAAGAGCCAAATAATGTGAATCATGAAGTAGGTTCCCCATCAACATCGATTAATAATGACGAGACTCCGCATTTTGTGGAGACTGTAGCAGATTCCGATGATCCCCTTATCAAGGAATTTCAAACAAGGCTCGTAAGGTCCTCCAGTTTTTCGGATAAGAAGAAAAGTAAGAAAGCAAAAGCTGCTATGTCTGTGAAGACTCCTCCGAAGAGGAAATTATCCCTTCCTACCCCTCCGACAAGAATGGTGAAGCCCAAAGGCTCTCATTCTAAAACCTTTATACCTACTCCTCTGACGATTCCTGAAGATGATACTCCTAGTAAGTTATAATGTATGCATAATAAGTGTCCTTCCTTATATAACTTGTGCTTATGTCTTTCGCAGGTCTTCCCGATGTTAATGAACTACCCAATTCAACTGCGTGTCGCCACTCGGTTGAAAAAATGACACCTGCTAAATGGAAGGGAATCTTGGATAACATGTCTATGGAAGAGCTTTGCAACTTTCATTCCAAAAGTTATGCTAGGCAGGCTGTTTTGGATAATCATCTTAATTCTAGGACAAGGGAATTGGTGCAAACGGTGTTGAATGTGAGGGTGAAAATGGATGCTATCTTAGCCAAAGAAAAGGCTAGGGATCATGAATATGATAAATTGGAGGCTAAGTGCAAAGAAGTGTTGGAGAATTTTGAAAAGAATCCTTTTGTGCAAGATATGCGAGTCAAGATTGATAGACTCGAGGGGCGATTGAAGGAATCCCAAGCAAGGTGTGATAGGTTGAAGGTTGAGGAGTCTAAGGTGTCCATCTACAGAGCCCAAATTGAAATACTCGAATCCAAATGTACAAGTCTGGAAGCCGAAAGGTCTAGGCTGATTGAGCAGGAGGCCAAGCTTTGCGAGGAAGTCGATAGTCTGAAATTCCAGTGTCGAAGCTTGAAGAAAGACCGAGCTGAGGTAGTTTCGAAGGTTGTTCCTCATGTGGCAATGGAATTGCATTGTAGCGATGAGGTGGGGGAAGTTATTGGGAAACTAGTGAACGCAGCCATCTTTTATGGTACCTGTACCGCTTTGGAAGAAATTGCCCAGACAAAGAAGCCTGTGGTTTTGTCGGAGGTACCATACTATCGCTCTGATTCTGAGAAAGAATTTGATGAGGCTGGCGATACGTTTACATCAACAGAGTACCCTTTCCTAGCCGAGGTAATCAAAGATCCGTTGGCTCCCATAGAAAAACTTTTGGCAAAGAAGCCGATGAAAGTCTACCCTCCGTCTTCAACAAAGAAATCTGTTTCTGTTCTGCCTTGAAAGGGTCTCTATGCATAATGCTCCAACGTGTTTAATGTTTATTTGTTTAAGACAATTTATCTTTATTGCTGTATGGGCTTCGACCCATGCGTTAGACAATTGTTCAAACTGTTTTTGCTTTGACCATTGTTGGTCTTATCAATGTTAAGCAGGGATAATAATCCGCTATGAATGCCATGCTTTTCTTCTCGTACGCTTATTATAAACATACATATACAACCTATGGTTATAACCTTATTGTGTGTATTTTGAACCAAGATTTTTCGCAATCGTATAATTTGACTGCGACAGAGGGTCGCGACCCACTCCGTCTTTATCCTAAAGGTACGAAGGGCTTAGAATACCCTAAGACTATATAGGAGAAGTTAATGTGAATTGCTTTGGATGTTATCTGTATACAAGACACGTGTCTTGCTTCATCCTTCGACATTGAGACTTGTAAAGTACTTGGCTGAGCAAATCTTTGTTGTAAATAACGAAACAAGAGATTTTGAGGGAAGTAATTTATATCATTAAGTGGGTAGGGAGGATTACATCATTCTAAAAAATGAACAATAAGACGCCTACCATTAATGCTTTTTTCCCAAATGAGAAGAATGCGTTACATGAAATTGAAAAACAAACTGATTGTTTTAAATGTAATAAGTTTTATATGTAAAACTTACGAAGATTGGTACCATTCCAAGTCCTTTCCATGGTCTCCCTTTTAAGCGTTGCGAGCTTATAAGCACCATTGCCATAGGCTTCCAATAAACGTAAGGTCCTTCCCATGTTGGCCCTAGTTTTCCTTCGTATTCAGCCTTGCTTGTGCTGTTTAAACGAAGGACATATTCACCTGGCTTGAACGTGGAGGGTCGAACTCGGCTATTATAGTACTTTTCAAACTTCTGTTTATAGATAGCCTCTCTGATCGAAGCTATTTCTCTTCTTTCTTCCAGGAGGTCGAGGTTTTCACGAAGCCTTTCGTCATTTGTTTTTTCTTCAAGGTTCACAATGCGTTCTGTTTTGATGCTGATTTCGGAGGGTATGACAGCTTCCGTTCCATAGACCAGGTTAAAAGGAGTTTCCCCATGGCTTGACTTGGGGTGTGTCCTATGTGCCCACAGAACTTGGGGTAACTCATCTACCCATCCATGATGACTTCGTCCGAGTCTCTTTTCGATACCATCGATGATGTCCCTGTTCGTGACTTCAACTTGTCCGTTGCCCTGAGGATGGTATATGGAAGTGAACGATTGCTTGATTTTTAGGCCTTCACAAAAATTTGGGAATACTCCTTCGGCAAATTGCTTCCCGTTGTCGGAGATGATAATGTGTGGAACACCAAATCGGCAGATTATGTGTTCCCATACAAACTTCTCCATATGCCTTCCTGTTACCGACGCTAAAGGTTTGGATTCGACCCACTTGGTGAAGTAGTCTATGGATACGACCAAGAAATTTACCCCCCCGGAGCTACTGGTAGGGGTCCGACTATATCGATTCCCCATTGACAGAAGGGCCATGCTGAGGTGACAGATGTCATGTCTTGCTTAGGCATTCTTGGAACTTTGGAGTGGATCTGACAAGCTTCGCATTTTTGTATTATCTCTATTGCGTCTCTATGCATAGATGGCCAATAATACCCTAGCTTCATTACTTTTGAAACAACGGAGCGAGGGCCTGCATGCAACCCGCAAGATCCTTCGTGAACCTCATAGATGATGTTCGAAGCCTTTTTTGGTCCCACACAACGAAGCCATGGAGATAGGAAGGATCTCCTATAAAGGTTATCCCCAATGAGCCTATATTGGGGAGCTTTGATCCTCACCTTTTGAGCAAGCTTAGGATCCTCCGGCAGAATACCACTGATCAAATACTCCCTAATCGGAGTCATCCAATTGGTGCCTTCCTCGAGTATGATGTCAGAAACTTCGCCTCGTTTAATTGACCTATCAGTCAATACTTCTACCAAAACTTCCTTCGTTAAATGAGCATTCTTGACTTGCCTCTTATGAGCCCTTAGGAGGGATTCCAACACTTCGTGGTTGGCTTCGACAAAGGCTGGGCTAATAATGGGCTCCGGATTAGCTGATGTCGAAGCATGATGGTTGGGTGTTGTTTCTGGGTGAGAACGTGTTGTGAACGTGGAAGCGGTTATTGGGGGAAGGTTGTTAGATTCATTGATTGGTATTGGTGCTAAGGTAGAGAAACCCGGTGGGGGAGTATCTTCTCTCCCTTGATCCATGCCGGAATAATAGTGAAAGTAGTTGGTTGGTTATAAGCTTGGAAATAACGAGACCAATTGTAGCGGTCCCACGGATGGCGCCACTGATTGAACAAATAATTGCACAACCAAGCCTTCGATGGTGATCAAAGGAATAATGGGGTGTTGAGATTGCGCCAAGCTTGTTTTTAACCTGAAATAAGAAATACGAAGACACTACGTTAAGTGATTGCGCAGGGGTTGGACCCTGCGAACCACCTCCGGCATGCGAGTAAGTATGTGTAATGATAAGTAGGTCGTAAATTGAGAGAGTGAAGTTAACTTACATTGTTCATGCCCGACTAAGCTATTTATAGGGGAGAAATAGGCCTTAGTGGGAGGTTTGCACATGTTTCGGAGATCATGGGGGCGTCCCATGATTTGTGGTAACCGCTAGGGCTTTGTAGCCCACGATCTCTGTTTTGGCGGGAAAGCCAAGGGAAGAGGAGATGTGGGTTTGACCAGGTCAGGATTGTCCTTCGTACTAGTTCCTTCGTAGGAGATACCCCGAAGGGCTTAAGGCTTAGATTGGCAGATTCCCACATGGTAACCAGTTCGCAGGCGAATGGTTTTACGCCAATGAAACGTGTTAGGAGATTAACCTGGGCCTCCGAAGGGAGGGCTTTCTACAGGCTCGAAGGGGAGTCCTTCGACCCATTCGGAGGGTACATCATCAACATCCATCTTCAACTTTTATCCATCACGATTACCCATAATCATCTCAATCAACCACAAATCCGGTTGATAAACCTTATCTTGACTACTACCCCGGTGCACAAACGAGTTCACAAGCACCTTTGTAAAAGCCTCGCCATCGGTGAATGAATTTCTGTCACCTTTGGTCTTGAACTATTGGGATCTCCAATCTCGTTCCAAATTCTAGTACCAACATACTTCGGTGGCTCCCTTTCCAACTTACTAAAGTGGACAACAAACTCCTCTTCCTCAAGGTAATTGTCATCATACAAACCAAGTAGTTTTCCAAACTCCGGCAAAGTTAACACATGGTCATTCCCACACAATCTAAACCAAATACATTTTTCTTCCAAGATGTTATTCAAATTTACCTCTTGGTTGAAATAAATGGTGGAAAATAACTCCAAGCACCATTCCTTGTAGATTTGCTTTTCATTGATATTCAAAGCGAGCTCCAAACTAAAATCCTCAAAAACTCCATCGTCATATTCCGTGCTAACTTCCAGCAACTTTTCTAGAGTCTCATAGAGGTTATACTTCTTAATCAAGCTCCAACTAACCAACTTTGGTATCGCAATCTCCTTCCTTTGTAATTTAGCCAAACGGCTATTAAAACAAGCTTTAGCTTCCTTGCTTATTTTTCCCCATTTCAAATGTTCACTAGTGATTGGCATGAGACTTGCTTCTTTCACGGTTCGACCTTGTTTCGTGTACACAGCAATATGTGGGTTCTCTTCCTCTTGGCGAACACATTTCTACAAAAACAAAACAAAACAAGCACACAAGAAATGTTGGAGCTAAAGGTTAACTTGTAAGATAATATATATATATATATATATATTTTAATGATCAATAGGTCTGAACCGGCGGTCCAGAAAATTTGGTGGGACAGAAACCTTGAACCGCCCCGGTTGGGCATTGAACCGGCGGTTCAGGTGCTTCAGATGGTCTCAGCCGGCGGTTGGGGTTCCCCAGCCGGCGGTTCGCAGCATATCAACATCACAAAATGATTTTCTAGCTCTTCCCCACACTTAACAAGTTACTACCTTCCTCTATTTGGCTTATTAGTGCTTATTCTAAATGCTTAAACCTCTATATCCTCTTCACTTCTAAATCTAAAAAATCCTTGAATCAAATCAAAATCAAACAAAGAAGTGGTTCATATAATTAATCAAATAGCATATAAACACTAATCATTAACCATATACCACAAGAAATCCAATCAATCTTGATTTTAATTCTCAAAAATTCGACATATATGAACCCTAAATCTCAAAACCTCAAATTCTTATTCAATACTCAACCAATTCATCTAATTTTACTTGCAATCAAACCTATTATTAATCCTCTAATAACCTGATGCGCGTGTGCGTATTGCTCTAATTAATACCCACGGTATGTCGTTGTGGTTTTAGCAGTATTCAAGTTTTAAATTTATATTTAGCCGACTTATCAATAACATACACACTTTAACGAGCAGTGTACCCGGTCAGTATGAATATAATGGTAAGTAGAGTGTCGATCACTAAGAGTGGAACGTATTATCTAGTTATTCTAATCAGTATATTAATATCTTAAGTTAGCTATACAACCTAATCTAACGCAAGGGGGTTCAGCCTGAGAGACTGGCACGGTTTGGTTATGATTAAATATAAACTAAACTAATAGGCACAAATTAGCGATTAGCACACACGTACACAAATAAATACTTGAGACAATAAGAAGACCTGTCCTGATAGTTAAGTAGCTTGTCACTTGTTTTATTGCTAGTTTTATATGAAGTCTATAGTTCGATGCAACGCACCGAGATTAATCCCTTTCTCGTTGGCTCTAATCTTATCGGCGAGTAAACCCTTAATGATTACTTATGACTATCCTATTTATCTTCCTTCCTACTTTTCTACAGACGATAGAATGCATAGGCGATATAATAAATAGGCGAGGAAGGGGCATGGCGACCCAAGCAATGCTCAGCTAGACACAGAGGTTATCAATGCACTAATAAAAGTCATCAAAGACATCAACATATAAACTTTAATTAATGGGAAAGCAATTTTAAGGGGAGTTGAAGTGCATGATTAAATCAATGACACAAGCCCATCAATCCTGATGAATTAAAGTGTACTAATACAATAAAACAAAACTACTTAATGAATTGTATACATGCAGGACCTTCTTACAGCTCTTGTATCTTCGTTCAAGGTGTGTCTTGTGCTGCTACTTCGTCTGAATTCGTCCTAGGGTTTCTTCTGTCTTCGGTCTTTTCTAAAACTAGCCTCAGGAAATTCGTCTGGCCTTGGGGTATTTATAGTTTCTGTCTGAGGGTAAGATGTGGCGCATCGAATAAGTAGATGCGGCGCATTGACATAACTTCGCGTGGGGTCCAAGATTAATATATTCAGGAATATTCGTACACCGCCAGAAGATGCGGCGTAACTCCATTCTTGTATGCGGCGCATGTCCTTTGCCGTCTTGGATAATATCTTGTGAAATCTTGATAGTGATGCGCCGTATGTAATAAGTAAGATGCGGCGTATCTGGAGCAGAATGATCTTGATCTTGTACATTTCAGTAGACTCTTAACATCTTGCTTGTTTTGCTCCATAATTAGTCCAAAATCGCCAAGTTTCACATAATACTTGTTTTTACCTGAGAATTACAAAAGTAAACATTAACGTATCGATTCTCACATATAATATAATAAAACAAGTCAAATAAATAGGATAAATGATGGTAATAAAATGTACTTATTTGAGTTCATCATAACCCCATCAAAGAAATTCAACCAATTCGAACTCTATAAAATTCGCCCAATTCAAAACACTAGAAATCAAATTCGAATTAAGAACAAATTAAAGTAATTGGATGGTGTTACTTACCCTTTTTGATGCCATTTAATCTTTAGAAACTAGTGTATGAATCAAACTTCAATCTCCCGAGCAATTGGAATGATGTTGAAAGTGTTGGTGCCTTGTGGGTTTTTTTTTTTTTTTTTTTTCCTTGGAAAAATGAAGACTCAAACCGTGGGTTGGTAAAATTTTTAGCATAAACCCGACTTAAACAAAATCGTGTCTTAATTTCTTGACATTTTCAAATAATTTTTAACGATTACCACAACTCATAAACACTTCAAACATTCCAATAAACTTAAACTAAACAAAACAAACAAACTAAAAACAACTAAAACTCAAACTTAAAATACTTCATATTATTAAAAGCTTATAGAGCTTATAAAGCTAAAAGACACCAAAAATAACATAGAAATGCAAAACATAACGAAATAAACAAAAATAATAAAAATTTTAAACAATCATAATAAAGCTCATCAAAGACAAAATGAGCGGAAGCTTAGCAATAAGCTTCTTTATTCCTCCAAATCGCTTCCTTTAATCAAAGTAGTTCCCAAACCGTAGAATATCCTCCGAATTGAATTTTCCCGAAAGTACCCTGTCGGTTTCCCTTGTCTTAAACTCACGAGTGAAACGATGTCCACTTGGGCTAGTGATCTCAATCTTAGTATGCCAAACCTCGTCTCCCTCAACTTTTTGATACTTGCTATAACCATCGGATGTCCACTCAATATTCTTGAGTTTGATTGGCAAATAACCAAGAAAATCAACCATCTTTTTGTACACAATTATGTTTTTGAAAGGATTGAAATAGTTTTCCATAGCCAAGGCATGTTCCATATCATCCTTAATATGTTCAAATGACGGTGCGGTTATTCCATACTTCTGGTTTCCTTCACTATCACGGCTAATATCAAACACATCCAACCAATCTTCCTCATCCAATTCCTCATCTGCTAGAATCTTGTTTCTTTTCTTAGCATGGTAAATTCTCCTAGCAACTCCATCATCAATCTCCATCATTCCTTTACCATTATCAATTATGGCTGCAATTGTACTAAAAAATGGACGACCAACCAACATAGGTGTCTCCTTATCAATAGGCACATGCAAGATCAAAAAGTCACACAAGTAGGTTTCGAAACCTATTTGTAGCCTTACCTTCTTCACTTTTCCATAGGCTTTCACCATGGTATTGTCTGCCATCAACAAAACATCATTAGAAGGACAAGCTCTTCCTAACTCCAAAAGCTTATAAAGTTTATATGGCATGATACTCACACTAGCCCCGGTATCGGCCAAGGCGTGTATTGCAATGGTTCCATTAACTTTGAGCGGGATAAGATAGTTTCCCGGATCCTCCTTCTTCTTAGGCAAACCTTTCTCAATAACTTTCTCTTCTTCCTCTTCCTCAATCACACTTTTCTTATCAAGCTTCAACTTTTTAACCGAGATTTCATCAAGCAACTTCCTACAATGAGCATAGTGTTCCAAAACATGGAGTATGGGTTTCTCATTAAGTAATTCCTTGAATTTTGTGGTGATTTCTTCCACACATTTGGCTTCATTAATCGTTTCTTTGGGTAGTGTAGTAGGGTGGTGTTTCTTTTGGTGAGGGTGTTAGGTTGGAAGAGTTTTCT
Source organism: Artemisia tridentata subsp. tridentata (assembly GCA_021014915.2). NCBI lineage: Eukaryota > Viridiplantae > Streptophyta > Magnoliopsida > Asterales > Asteraceae > Artemisia > Artemisia tridentata. The sequence goes on from CP139504.1 coordinate 131,911,716, forward strand.
CCCTTGAGTAGTGTAGTAGGGTGTGGTAGTGATGATGGTGAAGGTATAAGACCTTTGAATGGTGGGTATTTTTGTTTTAGACGAGAAGGTTTTCCCATCTTGACCATTTCCGTGCTCCCTAAAGTACCATCTTCATTTTCACAAGCCTCTTCCATTTGCTCAATCAACCAATCAACATCCTTATCATCTTGCAATTCCCCAATCTTAAGTTGCATTTCTCCTAAACCAAAATCAAGAACACACTTGGTTGCTACCAAGAAATTCCTTCCAAACACAACGGAAGGGTCCGTAGTGTCTTCATACTCATCAACAATCAAATCCATAGTAAAAGTGTAACCATGAATGTCAATCTTAACATCTCTTGCTAACTTTCTATTATACTTATCCACTTCATACTTTCCATCTACAAACTTTTCATAAAATGCATAAGTCACATAACTTTCACTTTGTCCAATATTGCACTCCGCATCCCAAGCTCCAAAACCTTCGATTCCACAAGGCGTGGAATACCTCATACTTGGTTCATCATACTCCCTTAACTTAGCTCGAGTGAAAGTGATCACCCGTGGCTTTTCCGGTTCACATTCCCTAAGTTCAACATCCTTTCCTTTCGTTTGCAACTCCATTTTCTCTGTATCAACCATTTTCTCCATCCTTGCCATAACATCTCCAACATCCATCAATTCCAATTCCAAATTGTCCAAATAAGCCGAAACTTCACTAGGCGAATCCATAACTAAAAATAAACTAAACATTCATAAACAACAAATCCAAAACAAACGTTAGGGGTTAGTTAATAAAATCTTAAGTTATTCTAATAAGAAAATATAAATAAACATCTAAAACTATTTAAACAAAACTACATAAACAAAAACTTAAACAAACAAAATCAAATTGTTGTAAATAAACAAAATAATTTTTTATTTTTATTTTTTAGGTCCAGCATTCGGCGGTTCACCACCTGAACCGGCGGTTCGGGTGGTTCAAAATTTTACCGAGAGGTTCAACTGCCGCAGTTCAAGCTGAGCCGGCCGGTTTGGGTTTTTTGGTGTTCACAGACTGTCCCAACCGCCGCGGTTGGTACATTTTTTTCAGCAATTTTTTTTTTAAATTTATTTTAGACAAATTTATTTATTTTAGACAAACTTAATACTAAAACCAATCAACATAAAATAGAATAAGGATGAGATTAACAAATGAAACTAGAATATATCAATCAAAAATACTTAACAAATCATCAATCAACGAAAACCAAACAATCACAAGAAACAAAAATAAAATTAACTCTAAAATTCATGCAAAAATAAGAAAAATTCTATGCTACTATTTACAACTAAACTAAACTAAACTAATCTAAGTAGTTCCCGGCAACGGCGCCAAAAACTTGATGCGTGCAACGGGTGTATATTATATATCCTAAGTTTCACTCAAATTTTAACTTTATAAACACCTTTTTACCGATTATTAAGAAAACGCATACGAGCAAGTATACTCGTCCGTGTGTAATATAGTTTGTGGTAAATAGGGATCGTCCCAAGAGACTACGCGATTTAGACTTAGCAATTTTGGTAGTAGCAAAAGAAATAGTACTAAAGATTGTCACACTCTAAAGCACCGTAAATAAACAAACAAACAATGGTTCCGAATTCAATCAATCAAACGAACAAGTACTTGTTTAGGAATAATAAACAATCGTGATAGAATATTGAACATGTTGGGTGAAACATATATGTAGAAGGCACATACCAATTTTCACAAGGTTTTCTAGTCAATGGGTAATATCAAGAAAATCCATGTTTTTACTAGTTTCATGGGTGGGTCCTTTCGGCCAATACAACATCCCATTACGCTAGCCCTTTGTGTTATCAAATGTATGAAAAAGATGATTAGTAACATTAGTTCATACGAGTCCTTTCGGCCCAATCTCGTGATTAAATATTCCCGAATTCATTTAAAAACTTGAATACTTAATAGTTGTCAATTATCAAGTACCAATCCATTTGTGCACTAACTTTTTGGAATTAAACAATATCAAGTACCTCAAGTTGAGCTTTTGAACCTTGGGTTTGAATCTCAGCTTCAACCTTGGGTTGGGAATTATTTTGCACATGTATTTCAACCTTGGGTTGGCATATAACTTCATTCTTTAACACTCTTTTAAGCACCAAATCATGACTCCATCTTTCATTAAAAATCTTCACAACCTTCTCTTGTACATCGGAAATAATCATAACATGAATCAATATCTTTGACGACAATCTTTTCTTGAATATTCTCTTGATCTTTTGGCTTTTCTTCGTCATTCTTTGATATTTCCTTGTACCTAGATGATGAAGCGAAAAGTGTACCGCTTTTAAGGGGTCATTTAAGCCTTAAATCGCATTTATTTGATCAAATATTGCCCTAAATCGTTCCTTTTGTCATTTTAGGTACTTTTGAGGAGAAATCTGGAAAAGGAGGCATTTTGGACGTTTTTGGAGCATTAAAGTGAAGAAAACGGCAAAGTCTCAAGAATCGGCTAAAAGTTACTCTTGACGGCGTCAGACTTTACTCTGGACGGCGTCATGCCTTGGCAAGAAAAGTTGGACGTGAAATTTACTCATGACGGGCCAGTGAAAATAGCATGTGAATTCTGACGGCGTCACGCTTTAACTTGATCGAGGGCGTCACGGCTTAAATCATAAGGGGACGGCGTCACGTTCATGGTTAGACGGCGTCAAGCCTTGATAAGCCAGAATGGATTTTTGAAGAGCTAAAGAGGGACGGCGTCAAGAAGGTCATCCGGGAACCCTAAAAGCGGCGAGGTGACGGCGTCACACTCCATAAGGTGACGCCGTCAGATCCAAAAATCTATATATAGTTTTCTAATTTTTTGTCATTGGGGAGAGCTTAGTGTGTGGAATTTTGGGATAAAACCCTAAGACGATTTTAGCTACTTTTTCAGGGCTTTTTGCCTTGAGATCTTCCATGTTTCATTGAAAGATAAGTTATCAATTAATCATCCAATATGTCTATGTGTTGTTTGATTCTATCTTATTCTTGTCTTTTGTTTAACATGTTAGGCTAAATTTATCTTGTGTTTGCTTAGATCTAATGAAACCTAGCTATTGATTATTGGTTGTTAGTGTGTTATTAGTTGTATTGGATGATTGTTTATCTATGTTAGGCTTAAGAAAACTGGCTAACTTCCTATTCGGTAACTTGCTTGAACGTCTTAAGAAACATGAACCAAACGCGTACTAAAGGTTTTTATGGTTGTATTTAATGCACAAGCGAATTCTAGTGATCCCATGTTAGGAGCTTCCTAGCCGGCTCGACATAGGAGTGAAGTAGGAGCTTGTAGAGTTGGGGAAGTAAGTACGCCACCCCACGAATGGTATTAAGGAATACACCCGTCATCCACGCGACTAATACACACTAATTAACCGGTAAAAGATAGTTAGGGAGTAAGGAAATCTAAGTAAACACATTTCTCTACACATAAGTTTCTCACCACATTTCATTTTTGTTATTTTATTTTATTGCATTCGTAGTAATTTGGGTTAGTTGACTAGCAACTAATTCCGCCCACTCCTTCAAAACCCGAGATTTTACTTGCTTTCATAAAATTATAAAAACATAAAAAAGAATCTTCCTCACCCCTTAGACCTAATTAGAGTAGCCTTTCATACCTAACGAACACTATTCCCTGTGGAGAACGATCAATCCCCCGTACTTACCACTACACTATACTACATCGGTCAGGTACACTGCCTGGTGGGGTTGTAAGCCTCTTGAGATCCCTCGAGAGGTAAAACCTGTTGTAAGGTTACAAAACCACGCAATCAAGTTTTTGGCGCCGCTGCCGGGGAATAGTTATTGTTTAGGTTGAATTTTTATTTCTATTAGGTCTACTCACTAGATTCCTTTCTAGTGAGATTTTTATTTTATTTTTCTAGATTTTCTTTAGTCTATCTATTTTCTTCGTGTCTTTGTTCGTAACCATACCATCCGACATCATGGAAGATGGTAATATCCTTAACCCACACAACCCACCACCACAACAACCACAACCACCTCCTAGAGCCCGTACTTTAGGAGAGTATTCCCGTCCTAGCCACCATGGCTATCGAAACACCATTGAGCTCACTCAAGGAGCCAATATCACACCCTTGCGATCCGACACCATCCGGTTGGTGCAAAGCGGATGCGCATTCCATGGACTTCGTTCTGAAGATCCTAATCAACATCTCAAGGACTTTCTTAAAATCGTTGATTCTATAGACCTTAATGTTGCCACTCGAGAGACGACCCGATTGCGTCTCTTCCAATTCTCTTTGCGGGACCAAGCTAGTCAGTGGCTAGAACGTCAACCCGCAGGATCCATCACCTCTTGGGATGATCTCACCACTCGTTTCCTTGCTCAGTTTTTCCCACCGGGAAGAACTACCAAGCTAAGGAAGGATATCTTGATGTTCCAACAACGTCAAGGCGAAACTCTCTATGAGGCATGGACTCGATTCAAGGACTTACTCCGAAAGGTCCCTCACCACGGCATGGATCCTTGGCTACAAATCCAAATCTTCTATGATGGTGTCAATCATCAAACTAGGAGAGCCATAGATTACGCCGCCAATGGGAGATTGAGCAGGCTCAGTGTCGATAAGTGCTGGGAAGTCATTGAGGACTTAGCACAGTACGAAGAAGAAGAATGGGATGACTCAACATTCTCGGAAGAAGGGATTTTTAATTGCATGAGTGCAACCCAAGAACAGCTGTTCGCAAACATAAAAAGGCAGGTTGAGAGCTTAATGAAAGCTGAGATACCTACGGCTGATAAAAATCCCGATGAGTGCGTGAACACAATTGGTAAACATACGTTTCACCAATTCTCACGACAAGATGAATTTGAAGGGATAATGCTAACTTTCGTGAACAACCAAGAGAGACGTATCAAGGAATTAGAAACTCACTTGAAAAACACCCAAGATATGTTCATGGAACTAGCAGAAAAATTCATCTCGAGAATAAAAGAGAAAATTAGGGAAGAAGCCTCATACAAAAAGATCGAGAAGATCTTTGAACTCCCGGTCCCTAATGAACCATACAACGAATGGGATGATGAAACCCTCCTCCCCGAGCCTTCACTTTCAAAACCCTCTTATTTATTTGGATCCTCTCGCGAGAAAAACTCTCAAGATCGTAGCATTTTCGTGGGAGCATGGTTGTCACGCTCCCTAACTTTCATAAAGCTAGGAAACGATCTTTTGGCTTTAAGCCAGGTGTGAGAAGGACTCAATTAAAGCACACCATCATTTCAAAAACCCCTTGGGAAAGTTCCTCTCACTCCTTGAATACTCGCCTTGATGGAAATTGGGACCCGAATAAGACGTCAACCGACCCTTTTCAACATTTTACTACACCCCGTGACAGTAACAAAACATTTGACCCAGGAGGAACTTGTTAACGAGACTAGCTATCAGGATTATTGACCCTGACTAGCTGCTCTCTTAAAGTACGAGGGGCTCATTTGTAAACTGGCACAAAGTAGCAAAATACGCTAATCTGACGGCGTCAGAATTTGAACGTGACGCCGTCACCCCGTCTGCACAGCAATAATAACTTTAATTCCATCACTTTCATCACAAACCCCACAAACCATATCCTCTCCAACCCCACCTTCGAATTTCCAGGATCAAATTCACCGACTTTCGTCATCAATTTCCACGTGGTAAGTAATTTTTATTCATTCTTTTCGCTTCAATTACTCATAGGATTTGTAAATTTCGAAAATCCCCAACTCGTGAAACCCTAGGATTGATTCATGCTTAGAACTCATAATGTGTTTTAATTAGTGTTATTTAACAATAATTAAAGCATTTGATGGTTGACAATCAATTGGGTCTATTCACTAATGGGGAGGCCACGAATTTGAACCATAATCTATGATCCAATCACCCATTTTGCTGTAAAAAAGGGCGTTTGGTTTATAAGCTTAAAGTTTGAATATTGATTTTTCCCTCGTAATTTCGGATTTAAACTTGGTTGAACCTGACGGCGTCACCTATCAAAGGGTGACGGCGTCAGACCTGTCTGATACGCCACCAAGCCTTTAATTCACATATTAACACTTTTGTTCCTCCTGCTTTGTTCCAGATAATGAGTAAGCGTCAAAGACCCAGCCGAGGAAGTTCTTCCCGATCTCAAGAAAACTTTGGGGATACGGTCCTCAGTTGGGGTATCTTTGACAACGATGCTGCTACAAGCAAATACGCACAATTGCTACTACACAAGGTCGAGAATGGAGCAGTGGTTGACTGGGGCTTTCTGAGGAGAGTAGGTCTTGAGCAGACTTTTCTCCAAAGTTTTCAGACGGATGGGTTTACCGGCCCACAGTGGGAAAGACTGTTTAAGATTCAGGAGCCGGTATATGAGGAGTTGGTACGGGAGTTCTTTGCCACCTTTCATTTTGACATGGCTGAGGCAAGGACCGATGTGGGCGGTACCACGATCTACTTCAGGCTGGGGGGTGAGCTAAGGACGTGTTCTGTTACTGAGTTTGGGTGGAGACTTGGGTTATATGATCAGCATGATACCATTCAGGCAGGGTTCATGCAGAGGTTGTTGCATGGGGAGTCGATGAAGAATGATTTTAGATGCTCTATTTTCTGGCAGACTATTGGGGATGGGGTGTATACCTCGACCACTGTGGCATCCCAAATCAGGGATCCTAGGGTTCGGTTGACTCATCGTTGCCTCACCTACAGCTTGACAGGGCGTCACAGCTCTCACCACCGTGTCACAGCTTCTGATCTCTTCTACCTGTACACCATCTACTCTAATGATGTTTACTGCAACATCCCGTCTTGGGTTGCTAGCTTTATGCATGGTGGAGTTGGGGAGAGGGAAGGAGACAGGATCTATGGTGGGATGTTCATCACCCGACTGGCCCAGTCTTATGGAGTCCTCAGGCCCGAGGTCATGAGGTATTTGAGTGGTGATAAATGCAGGACGGTGAAGGAGAGGTCCCTGAAGCAGATGGAGGTGATCATGGAGATGCATGACGGGTCCTTTATGTGGTATCACCCGGTTGGAGCTGAGGATGATGATGATGAGGATGATGATGAGGAGGAGGAGCCCCAGCAGCAGCAGCATGATGGTTACGAGGCCGGTACAGCTGATTACTACCGGCATATGAGCAGGGGGGACTGGCAGGCTCACCAGGGGACCTGGATGGGCCAGGTTGATACGTGGAGGACCAGGGTGGACGACAGGTTCGACTGGATGTACGATCACACGGTTCGTCAGATGTAGCATCTTTCCACACGTGATCAGTTGGACCCGCATCTGCAGATTGACCCTTTCCCGGGTCGTGAGCAGGATTACCCACCCTATGGGTACCACGGGCATCTTCCTCCTGGCTATGACTATCGCCAAGGACCCCCTCACCAGTGATGTTGTGATTTGATGTTTTGATGTTTGAACAATTTGATATTTGGTTGTATGTGTTGAAACAATATGGTCTGTAATAATTTAGGGAAGGCATCTGTTTGCCTTAAAACATTTGTTACATTGATTTTTTTTTTATCGCATGCTAGCCTCATTTGATTGTTATTTTATTTGTTTTGTGTTTGTTTATTTATTTGTTTGTTTTTATTTATTGCCATATGTGTGTTTAATTTTTATTAGTATTGATTCATGTTCAAAACTAAATTGTGAAAATGCTTTATGTTATTTTTAACTTCGTCTTAACTACATATAAAGGTATTTTGCAAAAGATAAGTGTAAGGGAAATCTAAATCGGTTTATTAGAACACAAATTAACATGAATCGTAATAATAATAAATTAGCATACATATTAGTGTGTTTTTGAGTCAAATGCTTGTATCGAGTCATAATGATGTTTTGCAGGATTTCCAGGAAGTAAGGTAAAGGTTTTTCCAGAAATTTTCCGGGAACTTAAAACGAAAATTTTTGTCAGGTCATTTCTGACGGCGTCAGGGGTTATAACCTGACGGCGTCAGATTTAATTTCCAGAAATTTTTGAAAGTTTTGTTTTTAAAAAGTTTTTATTAAAATCTCCAACTTATAATCTCCAGGAATCTGCAAAGTTATCATTCCACAAGCATTATATCCTTATATATAGATTTTATCCCGCCGATGTTATGCAGGTTTTCGTGTTTGTTTTCTCAGGTTTAACAGGTTATTTCGGACAAGGAAATGTTTTGAATCAAGCTTATGGCGATGCATTAGTCATGGAGCTTCAACATTACTTTGGAAGAAGATTTAACCGTGTAATTTCATTATCCACCAAGCGAATCAGGGGAGTATTTGATTTCATTCTTTTACTTTACGCTTTTACATCTTGTTATTTGAACATTGGGGACAATGTTCATCTTAAGTGTAAGGGGAGGGTAAAAGTACGATTAGAGAATACTATTACGCTTGATTTTTGTTTGTTTAATAGTAGATGTGTAATAAAACTGAGATAAATACCTGTTAAGGCAATTTTAGTGCCAAATTTAAAATTTTTTACAACATATAGGAGTGAAACTTTGATCTTAATGAGCGTCTCACGGATAGAAGTTATATGACTAGCACAAAAACCGTACCACTAAAAAATTTTCCACCCCCAAATATGTGAGGTTCGCCCCTAGAATTGGTAGGAAAAGCATTTATGCTATGATGTGTGTACCGGTAGCACTTAGATTCTAGAACTTGCGTTAGGACCATTCCGAGGCCACAAGTGAGACTACATTCGTGTAGTTAGATTTACTACATGATAAGAGGCATTAGGATTAACCCATTGTTTTACACCTGTGTTTTTGTTATAATTACTTTGGCTAAATTGGTCAAGTAATTCTCCCACACCCTTTGCGTTGTACTCATTTTTAGTACACGATACCCCTAGTACACCCCTCAGAGCCTATCTTTTCGTTTCGACCTTTAAGCATTTTACTTAAAGGAAGAATTTGTTACACCCCACTAAAATGTACACCCAAATCGCCTTAGCCTACCTTGTATGCACTCATCTTTAGTGCATTATTGTTACAATATTTGTTTAAACCCAAGTTAATTATCTAGTTGATTACATGGTTGCTAAGTCGAGTCATATCCTTGTATATATTGTTTTGGGACGATTGGGACTCATGGGTAAAGTACTAGTGTAATGGAGTAATGGGGAAGAACATTATTTATTACCCCCATATGTGCTAAATATTTTAAAAGTACTCCAAGTTTTTCAATTATCTTAATTCGAGTCATTAGAATAGTTTTTTGTAAAGTTATGTAAAAATTCAAGTGTAAGGGGAATGCAATGCCCCTATGATGTATTATTTTGGATGGTAGGGCAAGAGTGTATGAAAAAAAAAAAAAAAAAAAAAAAAAAAAAAAAAAATCGAAAAAATCAAGAAAAATACAAAAAAAATGAGAAAAAGAAAAGTAGAAAAAACATACGGACTACCATCCCGTTTCATTTTATGTTTGTTTTATATTTTTGTTATTTTGTTATTTTGTATTCTAGCTTAAGATCGAGTCTAGTCTTGGCTTAGCAACATTGTATAGTACATGTAATTGATCAAGATCTTTAACTAGCCACCAGTAAAATATCCCTTATCCAACAAAACCGTGTTTTCCTTTTCCCTACACCTAACGTTATAACCCATTTAAAAGCCCTCTTTGATAGTTTATCTTAGGTGCTTACGCCTAGTGGAGGAGGTTTTCGATCCTTTCCCAAGCCTATGGTAATCTATTTGCTATGACAGGTAGTGAGAGATATTATCCGTTTTCATTTATGAGATTTATTTTGATGACACTTGAGAGATGTGAGTATCTAAACACTACTTGTGAGGTGCTAGTTTATAATCTCCGTGCTTATTATGATTGAAGTGGAACGATTATTTGTTGTAATTACTTTTATGTTTGCATTAAATGACCCCTAACTTGTATTTTGATTAGAATAAAAGCGCATTTGCTTGAGGACAAGCAAATCTCAAGTGTAAGGGTATTTGATGAAGCGAAAAGTGTACCGCTTTTAAGGGGTCATTTAAGCCTTAAATCGCATTTATTTGATCAAATATTGCCCTAAATCGTTCCTTTTGTCATTTTAGGTACTTTTGAGGAGAAATCTGGAAAAGGAGGCATTTTGGACGTTTTTGGAGCATTAAAGTGAAGAAAACGGCAAAGTCTCAAGAATCGGCTAAAAGTTACTCTTGACGGCGTCAGACTTTACTCTGGACGGCGTCATGCCTTGGCAAGAAAAGTTGGACGTGAAATTTACTCATGACGGGCCAGTGAAAATAGCATGTGAATTCTGACGGCGTCACGCTTTAACTTGATCGAGGGCGTCACGACTTAAATCATAAGGGGACGGCGTCACGTTCATGGTTAGACGGCGTCAAGCCTTGATAAGCCAGAATGGATTTTTGAAGAGCTAAAGAGGGACGGCGTCAAGAAGGTCATCCGGGAACCCTAAAAGCGGCGAGGTGACGGCGTCACACTCCATAAGGTGACGCCGTCAGATCCAAAAATCTATATATAGTTTTCTAATTTTTTGTCATTGGGGAGAGCTTAGTGTGTGGAATTTTGGGATAAAACCCTAAGACGATTTTAGCTACTTTTTCAGGGCTTTTTGCCTTGAGATCTTCCATGTTTCATTGAAAGATAAGTTATCAATTAATCATCCAATATGTCTATGTGTTGTTTGATTCTATCTTATTCTTGTCTTTTGTTTAACATGTTAGGCTAAATTTATCTTGTGTTTGCTTAGATCTAATGAAACCTAGCTATTGATTATTGGTTGTTAGTGTGTTATTAGTTGTATTGGATGATTGTTTATCTATGTTAGGCTTAAGAAAACTGGCTAACTTCCTATTCGGTAACTTGCTTGAACGTCTTAAGAAACATGAACCAAACGCGTACTAAAGGTTTTTATGGTTGTATTTAATGCACAAGCGAATTCTAGTGATCCCATGTTAGGAGCTTCCTAGCCGGCTCGACATAGGAGTGAAGTAGGAGCTTGTAGAGTTGGGGAAGTAAGTACGCCACCCCACGAATGGTATTAAGGAATACACCCGTCATCCACGCGACTAATACACACTAATTAACCGGTAAAAGATAGTTAGGGAGTAAGGAAATCTAAGTAAACACATTTCTCTACACATAAGTTTCTCACCACATTTCATTTTTGTTATTTTATTTTATTGCATTCGTAGTAATTTGGGTTAGTTGACTAGCAACTAATTCCGCCCACTCCTTCAAAACCCGAGATTTTACTTGCTTTCATAAAATTATAAAAACATAAAAAAGAATCTTCCTCACCCCTTAGACCTAATTAGAGTAGCCTTTCATACCTAACGAACACTATTCCCTGTGGAGAACGATCAATCCCCCGTACTTACCACTACACTATACTACATCGGTCAGGTACACTGCCTGGTGGGGTTGTAAGCCTCTTGAGATCCCTCGAGAGGTAAAACCTGTTGTAAGGTTACAAAACCACGCAATCACTAGACCTGAACATATCTTAATACCTTTTAAGCGCAAAATGCTTACAAATATAACTAAATAATATACAAAAATATACAAATAACGCGACTCTAACATAGACAAAATGAGTGTTATCAAGAATGTTTTAGAGAGAGAGAGAGAGTAGAGAGGGGAAGTTCTAGCGAGAGAAACACACTTGTTGTGTGTGCGTATTAATGAACAACCAATCCTTCCCATAACATGGAAAGGGTATATATACAACTTTACAATAAACGCCCCTAAAGTGGGCTACAGAGTGGGCATACAGTGGGTAAAGACCCGGCCCAGCTCCGTGGATGATACGATATCTAAACTAATACTAACAAAACTAAGAGCTACGCTAAGCATGAAAATATACGGGGTGACCGATCCTTTTTCTTAATCCTAACAATCTCCCCCTAAGGGAGGTCACCCCAGAAAAAAAAAATTGAAGCTTAGCATTCTATAAATAGATCTTTAGCTCTAGCTTGTATCATTTGATTCTTCAAGTGCTATCTTTGTACGGCAAGTAGTGATCTTTGAGCATAAGTTCCTTAGACTTGTGTGATCTTTGAGCTTTCTTTGAGATCATCAGCTACAGTGAATCTCTTAATCATCCTTGATGTAATATTGCCTCCATGTGATTTTTGTGACCTTTGGACTGGCATGCTCACACTTTTCTGGATCATGATAACTATCATCGGAGTTGCGGAAGCTGTGTTGTCGGTCATTCTACTATCATGATTTCTTTAAACGTAAGTGTGAAGTGTGAGCATGAGGTTATGAATTGACGTCTCATTGGCCATCAGCTGCAACCGTCGGGAGTTCCTGCAAGCAACAGTTAGCAATAAACAAAGGAAAGTGTCTTTGTTCACTTTCGTTGAATAGGGTTGCAAGAACCACGGTTCCCCGTTGATCAGTATAAATACTGCCTGTGATCAGGTAGAATTCCGAAGAATCTCCTTGACAGGGTTTCGCAGCTGCACTAGCCGTTCTCAAACCGGAGCGTCTCAAAGTAGACAAAGCACGGAGTGAGTGAACCAGTGAATTATGATTCACTGATTAATGAGAAATTGATTTGAAAATAACATTCACGTATTACTGAATAAAGAGGTTTTTTGTAATACGACGAAAGTTTATAAACAACATCAAGTTTCAATCACTAATACTTTTGTTTGAAAATTTATACGCAGTCAATGTGCTCGAAAACAATTGTTGAGCACATCGAAAGATTTTCCAAAAGTATCCGTCAATTCATTTCCTGGAACAAGTTTGATTCAAATGCGAATCGCCCCATCATTTCTTTCCAGTTGTCACAATTTGGATCAATGAAGGATCTCACATGTCACCCACCAAGAGCTTGTTTGATGTTGGCTCTAGAAGGATTTCCATCTTCACTATGAATACTTACGTATCACTCGGATGTTCTGGCAATACCACAAGGATAATGCGTAGGATTCTTCATATATATTTTCTTGCTTTTCATGGTGTATTGATGCGTGCGATGTGTCGTTGCGGTTTAGAAGTATTAATGCCTACTCAAGTTTTAAATTTATATTTAGTCGACTTATCAATAACACACACACTTAACGAGCAGTGTACCCGGTCAGTATGAATATAATGGTAAGTAAAGTGTCGATCACTAAAAGTGGAACGTATTATCTAGTTATTCTAATCAGTATTTTAATATCTTAAGTTAGCTATACAACCTAATCTATCGCAAGGGGGTTCAGCCTGAGAGACTGGCACGGTTTGGTTATGATTAAATAGTAAACCAAACTAATGAGCATGAATCAGCGATTAGCACACACGTACACAGATAGATACTTGAGACAATAAGAAGACCTGTTCTGATAATTAAGTAGCTTGTCACTTGTTTTATTGCTAGTTTTATATGAAGTGTATATAATTAACCCTTTCTCGGTGGCTCTAATCTTATCGGCGAGTAAACCCTTAATGATCACTTATGTCTATCCCACTATCCTAGAAACGATAGAATAAATAGGCGAGGAAGGGGCATGGCGACCCAAGCAATGCTCAGCTAGACACAGAGGTTATCAATGCACTAATAAAAGTCACCAAAGACATCAACATATAAACTTTAATTAATGGGAAAGCAATTTTAAGGGGTGCCCATGATATTCCGTAGACACATGAAATCGGCCCATCAATCCTGATGAATTAAAGTGTACTAATACAATAAAACAAAACTACTTAATGAATTGAATACATGCAGGACCTTCTTACAGCTCTTGTATCTTCGTTCAGGATGTGTCTTGTGCTGCTAATACGTCTGAATTCGTCTCCTAGGGTTCTTCTCTCTTCGGTCTCTAAAGTCTAGTGTCCCGAAATTCGTCTGGCCTTGGGGTATTTATAGTTTCTGTCTGAGGGTTAGATGCGGCGCATAGGATAAGTAGATGCGGCGCATTGACTTAACTTCGCGTGGGGTCCAAGATTAATATATTCAGGAATATTCGTACACCGCCTTAAGATGCGGCGTAACTCCATTTCTCTATGCGGCGCATGTCCTTTGCTGTCTTGGATTGTAACTTGTGAAATCTTGATAGTGATATGCCGTATGTAAGAAGTATGTTGCGGCGTATCTGGAGCAGAATGATCTTGATCTTGTACATTTCAGTAGACTCTTAACATCTTGCTTGTTTTGCTCCATAATTAGTCCAAAATCGCCAAGTTTCACATAATACTTGTTTTTACCTGAGAATTACAAAAGTAAACATTAACGTATCAATTCTCATATATAATATAATAAAACAAGTCAAATAAATAGGATAAGTGATGATAATAAAATGTACTTATTTGAGTTCATCAAATATCCCCCCACTTGAACTTTAATTGTCCCCAAGTAAACCTTAGAATAAATCTTATGAAAATGTATCCTAAAAGATATTAGGATTTATTTTTATATTTAAGCATGTATTCGTTTTGTCATAATTGCACAACCAAACACTTAACGAATTAGAAATAAAATAAAATATTTCGATAAAAGCAAATCTAATCGTTTAACTGTCCAGTCGTGACGAATATTCTATCATAAGCTTGGCAAGTATACGCATCTCCCCCACTAAAGCCAAGGAATAACAAGTCTAAAGCGGTAAAAAGGGTTTGTTGGTTAAGGGTTAATCATTCTTCTTAATCTCTATCGATCTCACATTCCAGAAAAGGCGACAAAATCACAAATACATGATCGAATCCACGACCACGATAATTGCAATTGCTCAAATCCTTAACTCGAATGGGCTAAAGATAGGACCAAGTAATCTTTACCAATAATATTATACCAAAAAGGGCGACAAAATCATAAATACATAGCCGAATCCACGACTACGATACTTAAGATTGCTCAAATCCCTAATCTCAATAAATCAAAGGTTTGGATAAAGAATGATATAGGGTATGGATAATATTTGGGATACAAATTGGTGTAAAATGAAAAATAAACAAAACAGATAAATTAAAATCCTAAGTGTGGTAAATCACTTTCCAAACCATCCCATGAATAAGACTCATATCATTGAATAACTCACGCTTTAACACTTGAAACACACGCTTTAGGTAGACACGAATTATACTCAACAAGATCTTAATCAAAGAATAACCTTAGTTGGCGTTCCCATAACGGCCAACTCCCATTCAATCCATAAATATAATATACAACAAATAGTGGTGATATCGCCCACTTAATACAAAACTTTACATAAGTTGGTTAAAACAAACTTCCAACTTTTCTTTTTTTCTTTTTCTTTTCTATTTTTTCGATTTTTTTCGATTTTTTTTTCATCAACGTGTAAAATTTCACAACTTTTCTATCACTATCTTTCCGGATAATTTTTCCATACTCTTCTTACTTTCAGAAATAACTGTAATAGCGAAAGTAGCAAACACACGAAAAATAAACTAAAAGGTATACAATATTTACTTTCATACCAATTGCATTGTGCAATTTCCTGACCTAACCAAAGATAATGAATTACGCACGCGAACACAGGTAATGTAAGAAAACACACTTTGCCTAAAGCAATTAACCAACCACGGATTTTAATCTACAGGGTAGGCTAAGGTGTAAGGGTGTAACGAAACATTATAACAAAGGTGTAAGAAACGAAAAGAATGGCTCTGAGTGTTTTTCTAGGGGTATCTTACTCTAAAAGTGAGAGTAACAAAAGGGTTTATACGGGTGTTAACTAACCAGTGTAGTTAGTTAATATTACATAACATATAAAGGCTATTTGGGTGTAATCCTAGAAATTTACCAATTTAGACAAGTCATTCCAATTATATAGATAATACTTATTATGGTGGTCTCGAATAGTATACAAGCCAAGTTCTAAAGTTTACAAGTCACCGGCACACTCATAGATTTGTGAATTTTTAAAAGTTCACAATTTTTGGAAATAATGTTATGTGTGCAGCTATGTAATTTAGACTTTAAACAAAAACATGCTAAAAAATTTTAAATTTTGATATATTAAGCGCATTTTAAGCATATTTTGAAAAAGTTTAGGACAAGTAAGTGTTCTAATTCTCCAATCCCCCCCACTTAAGTTAAACAACGTCCTCGTTGTTTGTGTCAAAGATTAAAAACTGGAAAATAAAAGAATTAGAACAGAAAAACTCCCCTGAGATTTGCTCGGTATAATCCTCCATTATTTGTATAAGAGCAAAAATCAACTTTCTTGTGGATTAGAACGTTTAAGCTTCATAGATGATGTATCCACAAGAATGCAGGAATCTATAATACCATTCAGACTTTAACACACCTGAGTTAAGAAGGTTCAAACTTGCATAATACATTAGTAGTTAGTAAAAATTAAAATGAAAATCATCAGGTCAGTCGATACGCCGTATCTTATGGAAGAAGATACGCCGTATCGAGCCTGGAATAAATACGAATCAGAATAAAAGATGCGTCGCATCCTTAACCAGGGATGCGCCGCATTAAAATACTGACAGAAAGTTTTAAAGTCAAAAATAAAAATGCAGAAAATAAGATATGACCAGTGCAGGCGATGCGTCGCATCTTAGGATTGAGATGCGCCGTATCTTCTGCAGGTCTGACAGACTCGACACAGAACAGAATATAAAAATTCTCCGGGTTGTCTCCCGGTCAGCACTTGTCTTTATTCCAGAGTCTTCAAGTTAGACTCACGTTCAGCTCCTTAATATCGATCACTGAAAGAGTCGGAAGCATCGCGCTCCCTCATCGCCAGTCCAGTAATATTGAACACTCCTTGCTCGTCCTTAATTTCCACGCCATTCTTCTTTAAAATCTGTATAAACAAAGTTCTGTCCCTTTCGGGTAGAGATGACAAAATGATAGACGGGAAATTCTTATTATTATATAGGCATAAATATGCAAGGTGGGGTGGTAGTTCAATAAACACATCATTATTCAAATTTGTATTCTCAACTATTCTCCTACGTTTTTTAATCACTACGCAATCATACCACTCATCATCAGAATCATTAACAATATCGCGCCTAAGTTCGGTAGGTACATTAAGGTCAATAAATTCCTCGAAGTTTTCATGATTAGGATTAGTTGAGTTGTTTTGAATCAATGTTTCTCCCATAAGCCTAGCTTCAAGATCGAGGTCCATACGTTCTCTTAATCCTAGCACATAGACGCCTCTAATTATGCTTTCAACAGGATTTTGACACTTATAGACTAGTTTATTGTTCCCTACTTTTAATGAGATTTTTCTTTTAAACACATCAATCTTAGCATGGGCGGTAGACAAGAAAGGTCTTCCAAGGATTAAAGGAATCTTAACATCCTCGGGCATATCTAATATAACAAAGTCTACGGGGAAAACAAACTTCTCAATCTTAACTAGCACATTTTCAGCAATCCCTTCAGGTCGTTTTACCGTTTTATCAGCCAATTCAATAAGCAACTTAGTTGGTGCTAATTTTCCTAATCCTAGGGTAGTGAATGTCTTAAGGGGCATAACACTAACGCTAGCTCCTAAGTCAGCTAACACATTATTGAAAGATATATCATTAATTGAACAAGGTAAAGTAAAACTTCCTGGGTCCTTTTCTTTATTAGGCAAGGCATGCAAGTCGGTTGCAGAGCTCTCTTCTTTCATTGTAGCCTTGCTCTCCTCTTCAATCTTTCCCTTCTCTTTGAGTAGCCTCCTTAAACTGATTGAAGAATTAAAGAAAAATTCGGGCATTGCACCATCATTACCATTCATCAATCTTCTAGGTATGTTAGGTGTGACTTCTTCAGTGGTGCTTATGGCCTTGACATGATCTCTTGGGTTGGTTTCAGTTGAGCTAGGTAAACTTCCGTATCCCCTTTCTTGAAGAACATTGCTCATTTGTCCGATTTGTTGTTCCAATGCTTTGATCGAAGCTCCTTGATTTCTTGTTATAGTATCCGTTGAGGCTCGGATTTCTTTGATCATAGCTGTGTTCTCTTCATGTCTTTTAGCAGCATCGGCCATAATTTGCTTTAGAGTGTCGTCCAAAGTCTGCCTCCTTTCTTGATAAGTGGGATTAAAGTTGTTCTTTTGATAGTATCCCGGAGCAGCTTCCCTAAATCTTCCTGAAGGTCGGAATGGTTGTCCAAATTGTGTGTAGTATGCTTCTTCAAAAGTCTCACTTTCATTCTTATTAGGGCAATCTTTAGTGTAGTGAGGTCCTTCGCATTTTTCACATCCAACTTGGGCAGCATAAACTTTCTCATCACGCTTTTTCATCTCTCTACTAATTTTACCCAATTGAGCTTGAATTGCAGCAAACCCGTCAAAATTAGTGCTGCTCTTAGATCTAGTAGAGGTTCCGTCGTGCCACTTTTGAGAGTGATCAGCAGCTTCTTGGATAGCTTTTCTAGCATTGGCTGCACTCATTTGAGGCACAGCTCCCTTAGCATCCAAGATTTGTCTAGTAGGCACGTCCAATCCTTGATAGAACAATATTATCTCCTGCATTGGACTTAGATAATGTTGAGGGCATTTCATCAACAAGTCTTTAAATCTTTCCCAAGCTTGATAAAGAGTTTCATTAGGTTCTTGCTTGAAACTGTTGATAGCCTCCATCTTTTTAGCAGTTTTAGCAGGTGGACAATATCTTTTCAGGAATTTGCTCTTCAAATCTTCCCATGTTGTGATTGAACTAGCAGGTTCATTCCTTAGCCACTTATTAGCAGCTCCTTTAAGCGAAATTGGAAAGATTCTTAGCATAAGTTGATCGTCAGAGACTCCTTCTGTAGTAAACAAATCTGCAATCTCGAGGACTTTTTCAACATGTTCATTAGCATCTTCATGTTCTGTTCCACTGAAAGCATTTTCTCTTAGCTCCTTGAGAAACTGACCCTTCAACTCAAACTTTGTCTTTTCATCAAACTTTGGTCTAGCAACTCCTGAACTGTAATTAGCACGGGTTTTGTTCATGTATTCCTCTATAGTAGTGTTTTCCGCCATTGTTTCTGTTTCTTCTTCCCCTTTCTCTTCAGAAAAATAATCAAGCTCGAATGAACTTGAAATTTCAAAGCTTTTTGTGTTGAAAAGCCTTTTAAGCGAATGTAGGGCTCGTTCAGGATCTTCGAAAGGTTGAATCAAGTTCTTAGTTGAACTCCTGGTCATGCACTTCCTGAAACCATCACAAAAGCATCAGTAGGGTATGTTCAAGAAAGTAGTATATCAGAAAATTAACAACGAAAACGGAATACGAAAAATAAAAGTTACTGATATCTGCAGACGATGCGCCGTATCCAAAAAGTTGGATACGCCGTATCTTATTTCGTTAAAATTTAATCAGACTGTTATTCAGAAAACAGATACGCCGCTTATAATTTTAGAATGCGCCGTATCAAGTTTAATTATCAAAAATCGATTATATTTATTAAAATTAAATGCGTCGTATTAACAAAAGCTAATGCGCCGTATTTTCGTTACGTTTCTAAATACAAGATCTTTGATTTAGTAGATGCGCCGTATCGATAGAAATCGATGCGTCGTATCTGTTTAATAATTCAAAAACTGTTTTTAATTTAAATAGACAATACGCCGTATCTGTT
This sequence comes from Artemisia tridentata subsp. tridentata, assembly GCA_021014915.2. Classification (NCBI taxonomy): domain Eukaryota; kingdom Viridiplantae; phylum Streptophyta; class Magnoliopsida; order Asterales; family Asteraceae; genus Artemisia; species Artemisia tridentata. Next base: position 131,931,244 of record CP139504.1, read on the forward strand.
AAAACAGATGCGTCGTATGGCGTTAGGGTTTAGAAAAATTTCTTATTAAAAACAGAATACGCCGTATCTTGGGGAAAATATGCGTCGTACTCGAATTTATTAAACGCGTTGTATTTTATAAAAATTAAACGCAATATGCCGTATCTGTGAAAACAGATGCGCCGTATCGTTTGTTTCAGCACAATACAACGATAGCAGAATGCAGAAAAATAGAAAAACAAAAAACTAAAATAAAAATAAACAAAAAGAAACAAAAATTAAAGAAAATAAAAACACACAAAAACAGAAAATATGCAAATAATACAATGAATGCAATCTAACTAATATATAACAGGGTTAGTGGTTAGAATCTAAAAATTAAAAGGAAAAAAACCTAATTAAAATACTAACCAAATTAACAGATAATAACAATTCACTCCCCGGCAACGGCGCCAAAAACTTGATGCGTGTGATGTGTCGTTGTGGTTTAGCAGTATTAATGCCTACTCAAGTTTTAAATTTATATTTAGCCGACTTATCAATAACACACACACTTAACGAGCAGTGTACTCGGTCAGTATGAATATAATGGTAAGTAGAGTGTCGATCACTAAGAGTGGAACGTATTATCTAGTTATTCTAATCAGTATTTTAATATCTTAAGTTAGCTATACAACCTAATCTATCGCAAGGGGGTTCAACTTGAAAAACTGGCACGGTTTGGTTATGATTAAATAGTAAACTAAACTAATGAGCACGAATCAGTGATTAGCACACACGTACACAGATAGATACTTGAGACAATAAGAAGACCTGTCCTGATAATTAAGTAGCTTGTCACTTGTTTTATTGCTAGTTTTATATGAAGTGTATATAATTAACCCTTTCTCGTTGGCTCTAATCTTATCGGCGAGTAAACCCTTAATGATCACTTATGTCTATCCCACTATCCTAGAAACGATAGAATAAATAGGTGAGGAAGGGGCATGGCGACCCAAGCAATGCTCAGCTAGACACAGAGGTTATCAATGCACTAATAAAAGTCACCAAAGACATCAACATATAAACTTTAATTAATGGGAAAACAATTTTAAGGGGTGCCCATGATATTCCGTAGTCACATGAAATCGGCCCATCAATCCTGATGAATTAAAGTGTACTAATACAATAAAACAAAACTACTTAATGAATTGAATACATGCAGGACCTTCTTACAGCTCTTGTATCTTCGTTCAGGATGTGTCTTGTGCTGCTAATACGTCTGAATTCGTCTCCTAGGGTTCTTCTGTCTTCGGTCTCTAAAGTCTAGTGTCCCGAAATTCATCTGGCCTTGGGGTATTTATAGTTTCTGTCTGAGGGTTAGTTGCGGCGCATAGGATAAGTAGATGCGGCGCATTGACTTAACTTCGCGTGGGGTCCAAGATTAATATATTCAGGAATATTCGTACACCGCCTTAAGATGCGGCGTAACTCCATTTCTCTATGCGGCGCATGTCCTTTGCTGTCTTGGATTGTAACTTGTGAAATCTTGATAGTGATACGCCGTATGTAAGAAGTATGTTGCGGCGTATCTGGAGTAGAATGATCTTGATCTTGTACATTTCAGTAGACTCTTAACATCTTGCTTGTTTTGCTCCATAATTAGTCCAAAATCGCCAAGTTTCACATAATACTTGTTTTTACCTGAGAATTACAAAAGTAAACATTAACGTATCAATTCTCATATATAATATAATAAAACAAGTCAAATAAATAGGATAAGTGATGATAATAAAATGTACTTATTTGAGTTCATCATGTATGAAACAGTAAGCATATTGGAAATGTGTCCTAATGTGATTTATGGATGATCTCTTGGCTCTAGACTCAATAGTGCATTTTGATTTAGTGATCGGAGGCTGGAGCAGACTGCCACCTTTTCAATATCAACTAACTCGGAGTGAGAGAGTCAATAGTAATGAGTGAATCTCCGTGTGAATGAAACAAGAGTCTTTTGAGAGACCTTGAGTGGCTAGGGAGGGTTGTGCAGTGTATCACTGGGTCCATGATACTTGTCTTCAATATCAGCAATCAACTACGTGATTCTGACAGCATATGTATTGACCCAGTTTCTGCCTAATGTGTAAGGAGGGCTTCTTTCTTTTCACCCTTTATCTTTATATTTCTTTTTCATTCTTCAACCCCTTCAGTGCTTACCGAGACTTCATGACTAGTATCTTGTTGGGTTTGTTCCAGTACTAGCTCCATCTCAGTCGAAACTCTTCCCTTATTCTCACATTGCTCCTTTTTTAATCATACCTAAGGACTTCTACACTAACTAGTGGATTGTCCCTGGGTAGATCCCTCCGGCTCTGGCGGGATCGTGGGAACGAATTCCTAACCTTATCATCCTTATAACTCCAGTACATTAAATAAAATGGTCGGTCTTTGGTATTCTTCCACAATTGCCATCATAAATCATTCGCTCCCCCTCAATATGTGCATCGATATACGAAAGAGTTTAGCACATATGAGAGAGCCTACACTTGGGTTCAAAAGATCACATTTTATCAGTTTTTATATTTAAATCACATTCTCTCCCCCGATCAAAAATTTCAAACCTTTTGAGATTTGTGATCCCAATTGATTTAAATAAGTTTAGAAATTATGAGAGAAAATGTGGTCTGATTCAATATATACTGATAATGGAACATTACTATGCTCCCCCTCAATCAATGAGGGAGAATGTTAGTGTCAGAAATGATGAGTTTATAAATGATTTGGAGTTTAGCGAGAAACTCATGAAAAGATTCATATCCTGACACATAACAAGACATGTTTATTCATTACTTGAACCATACAAAGATACCTTTTGATGATCTAAAATAAAATTTGAAATCACTTTCCCCTTCAATCTATGACCCGTTACCAATTTAAAATTTTATGAAAAATTAAACCTTTTGTCATAGATTGAGTGGCAAATTTTATGGAGAGAAAAAAAATTTAGGTTCGATTGATTTTCAAATACTGTTTTAAACCACCATTTTAGATACAAATTATTTTCCTGAAGAATCATAGATGGGAAAAAATTTGTTTTGGTAAAAGAAGACTTCTCTTCTGAATCAGGAAATAATGCACTGAAGCGTACACTAGATCGAGGGTGCACAGATGTAAAGTAATCCATGCCCGGGAGAACTTAATCACCCATTGTTAGGAACAACCGTCTTTTTGGTGATGTGCTTTCCTCATTTTGAAAAATGGTTGTGTATCTGAAATAATAGCAAGCCATATAGGCATGTTTTGAACTTCTGCTCGAACTTCATTTAAAGACCCGTGTCATTATTGAATGACATTTCTAGGACCGTAAATGTTATCGATACCAGAAGACATGCCTTGATAAACTATTTTTGGTATTTTATATTTTTCTGATTTTTATGGTTTTTGTTGATTTTATATTTTTGTATTTTGTTTTTATAAAAGTTTTATGAAATTGGAAATTTTTTTTTTGAGTTTTTATGATTTTATGTATTTACAAAGGATACATGAAGAATTACCACCTTAATTCTTCTTTGATAGAAAAGAGTTCAATCAGACCGTTTTTCGCCGAATGGTATCGGATGTCCATGTGCATCAAAGCAGCACCATATGGCATGAGTTTGTAGTTGACTTCTTGACGAAACAGGTCGAGAATGATTGCCAATCACATTCTCCAATGGATGAGCCTTTGACCACTTGCTGATATAATCAAACGATTGATTGAGCTGATGAGAATTTGATCGAATGACCCTTTGTGAAGGTGATTCTCTAGAACTCGGGTCTGGAGTAAGATTATGGTGGAGGGGTTCATTATCAATCTCAGGAATTTGTTCTTCAACACCTTGATGAACTTGATGCAGCAGCTCTGAGAGTGGTCTTCAAACTACATTACTTCTTTTAGCTTCCTAAATCTTCTCAGCTGCCATCTCTTTACTTGCAGAAGAACAATGTGAGCAGATCTAATTAGGGATTAAATCTGGCTTTTCACTCTCCCCTAATTAGTGCTCTCCCCCAAACTGACAACCTTTCTGATGAATGCCCAGAATATGAAGAAGTCTTTTGATAACCAAATGCATGCCGTCTTTAGTCTTCTAACACACAGCGGAAAATGTAGAACAGACTGTAGACTCGACCTTCTTCAAGATTGTCCATTTGGGGAACAGAATATCAACATCTTCATCTCACCAAATGCATTCCAGTAATCTTACATATAACCCATCAGCCCGTAACGTACACATGAAATGATAACACCAAAGTAACAAGTTGAAACACTGATCATAATTATGTGTACATGAAGCATTAACTGGAAGCACTTTATCACTAATCATATCAGCCCGTGAGAAGATGTCGATAAACATCAGGAGTCATCAAATTAAATGCGGGTCCTGAACTGATTTGTGCAGGAGCCGTATGACCATTTAAAGATAACAATCAACATGTAGTATATTCACCCTTCTCCCCCTCAAAAATTGCATGTGAGGTTGCCATTTTTGATTGAATAAGTAAATAACGATGACTCCAGAACGTTGATTCACTTGATGACAGAATGAGCATGGGAAAAGCATGAGACATGTTGATGAGAGTGGTCATAAACAAGAAGATTTCTCTTATTCCGAAGATAAAGCGCACTGAAATGTACACCTTTCTTTTCTTTGAGGAACGGGGCCTGAAGTGTTATCTGCAGACGCCATTTTGTTGTTGAAGAACGAGGCCTGAACTGATGTGAACAGACGTCATATTTCGCTGAAGAACGAGGCTTGAACTGATGTGTTCAAACGTCATATATCGCTGAAGAACGAGGCTTGAACTGATGTGTTCAAACGTCATCTCTCTCTTTTCTACTTCTCTCAGCTAACTCGTTACCAACCCCATTATCATTCAGTCGGCTCTTTGTCGTGACTACTGATGGAGAAAACCCAATATGATGAACTTGAGACTGAAGTAAAATAACCCGAACTTGTGACTTAAACTTGCACTAATGTGTGACTAAGAGCGGTGTAGAGAGTTCGTGCAACTTCGAATCCCTAAGTACTCTATACTCTTCAACCAACCAACCATCAAGTATAAGACGTACATCACCTCTTGGATATCCACAACTTTGTGTGACACTGAGCACTACAATGTAACTCCTTAAAGTGATAGTTATTTTGTGGTAATAGAGAGAAAGAATCACAAAAATAACTAGATATCCAAGTCTTCGTCATTGTAAAGGTTAAACGCTCGAACAAGGATCTCGAAGAATCTTCATCCAACCAACCCCGATATCTTCAGATACTAAGTACACGCACACGTGAAATTACACTTCAACCTCAAATAAATAATAATGAATTAATGCGGTAGTCACATCTTGTGGTTTAAATGCCCAGATCTAGCCGTTTTTTATGTTTTAAATGAACTTTGAAAATGGTTTTATCCCGATCTTTGTCAAAAGCGCATAACCCCGTAAAGATTTGTAATAACCAAAATGCCATGAAGTATATCAAAAAATCATCCAATACATGAAGTACACACTTTATCCCTTCTTCAAAGTTGAAACCGTAGCACCAGAATCAATTAAGATCCGGAAATGCACTTTACTTTCTCCAGGATAATTCCATCATCACGGGATTTTACAAATCTATGATTTAAACCGAGAAATAGATTATTTCGCGGGATTTTACAAAACCAAGAAGAAACCGTGAGACAATGATAAATTGAATGTGTCATGACAAATTTGGTTTTGGTGAATATCTGTTTGGGGGAACATGCAAGAGATCAGCAACAATTCTTCTCCCATATGTAGAATACTTCACAAACCATACTAAGTAAAGTAGTATAAACTACTTCCCCCTGGAAGTTGACTATATAACATCAAAGTACACGTTTCTCCCCCATGATGGTTTCGAACTTTTGGAAGCATCATTGACGTGTACGACCATATACACGAGAAGTTCTTGTCTTAAGCAAACATCTTGAAAAATCATGAATGAGATTGAAGATTCTTGAAAGATTTTGCTTAGACTGTGAAGTATTATTGACGTTCTGTAGCATCGAATATCCCATGAGAATTACTATTCACATCTCAACCTTTAAACTCTTTGGCTAACTTACCAACCTTGTATTCAGTCGGCTATTGTTGTGACCACTTGGTGAAGTAAACCCGATATACCAAACTTGAAAATGAAGTATAATTCCCCGTTCTCGTTACCTAAGCTTGCACTGTTGTTGATTGAAGAACGATGCAGAAGAAAACCTCTAAGTACCCTATACACTCAACTAAGAGCCAAAATAAGTACAACACCTCGTGAGACTATCCACATCTGCATCTGCGTGTGACACTGAGCACTACAATGTGACTCCTTGAAGTGATAGCTATAACCCGTGAGTACTACAATGTAACTCCTTACATCGGGTATAACTAGATAGTCCAAGTCCCAATCAAAAGTTCTATACGTCCAAGCAAGTTATCATTGAAATCATGCATCCAACCATCCCCGATTTCAAGATAAAATAAGTAGACGCCTTCGTGAAATTCAACTTCAATCTCAAATAAGTGATACCAGATAAACTCCGTGATCATCTCGTGCGGTTAAATACCCAATGATGAACTCAAATAAGTACATTTTATTACCATCATTTATCCTATTTATTTGACTTGTTTTATTATATTATCTGTGAGAATTGATACGTTAATGTTTACTTTTGTAATTCTCAGGTAAAAACAAGTACTATGTGAAACTTGGCGATTTTGGACTAATTATGGAGCAAAACAAGCAAGAAGTTAAGAGTCTACTGAAATGTACAAGATCAAGATCATTTTGCTCCAGATACGCCGCATCCTACTTCTAACATACGGCGCATCACTATCAAGATTTCACAAGATATAATCCAAGACGGCAAAGGACATGCGCCGCATAGAGAAATAGAGTTATGCCGCATCTTCTGGCGGTTTATGAATATTCCTGAATATATTAATCTTGGACCCCACGCTAAGTTAAGTCAATGCGCCGCATCTACTTATCCTATGCGCCGCATCTTACCCTCAGACAGAAACTATAAATACCCCAAAGTCAGACGAATTTCGAGAGCTTACAAGTGCAATATACCAAGTACGAGACAGAAGAAACCCTAGGACGAAGTCAGGCGTATTAGCAGCACAAGACACGCCCTAAACGAAGATACAAGAGCTGTAAGAAGGTCCTGCATGTATTCAATTCATTAAGTAGTTTTGTTTTATTGTATTAGTACACTTTAATTCATCAGGATTGATGGGCCGATTCCATGTGACTACGGAAAACCATGGGCACCCCTTAAAATTGCTTTCCCATTAATTAAAGTTTATATGTTGATGTCTTTGGTGACTTTTATTAGTGCATTGATAACCTCTGTGTCTAGCTGAGCATTGATCGGGTCGCCATACCTCTGTCCTCGCCTATTTATTTTATCGCCTATGCATTCTATCGTCTGTAGAAAAGTAGGAAGAGAGGTAAGTAGGATAGACATAAGTGATCATTAAGGGTTTACTCGCCGATAAGATTAGAGCCAACGAGAAAGGTTTAACTCTCGGTGCGTCGCATCGAACTATACACTTCATATAAAACTAGCAATAAAACAAGTGACAAGCTACTTAATTATCAGGACAGGTCTTCTTATTGTCTCAAGTATCTATCTGTGTACGTGTGTGCTAATCGCTGATTCGTGCCTATTAGTTTAGTTTATATTTAATCATAACCAAACCGTGCCAGTCTCTCAGGCTGAACCCCCCTTGCGTTAGATTAGGTTGTATAGCTAACATAAGATATTAAAATACTGATTAGAATAACTAGATAATACGTTCCACTCTTAGTGATCGACACTCTACTTACCATTATATTCATACTGACCGGGTACACTGCTCGTTAAAGTGTGTGTGTTATTGATAAGTCGGCTAAATATAAATTTAAAACTTGAATACTGCTAAAACCAAAACGACATACCGTGGGTATAAATTAGAGCAAATACGCACACGCGCATCAAGTTTTTGGCGCCGCTGCCGGGGAGTGAATTGTTATTATCTGTTAATTTGATTAGTATTTTTATTAGGTTTTAATTTTTATTCTAACCGCTAACCCCGTTGTATATTAGATAAATTGCATTCATTGTATTATTTGCATATTTTCTGTTTTTGTGTGTTTTTATTTTCTTTAATTTTTGTTTCTTTTCGTTTGTTTTTATTTTTGTTTTTATTTTTCTTTTTTTTTTGTATTTTGCTATCGATGTACTGTGCTAATATAAACGATACGGCGCATCTGTTTTCACAGATACGGCGTATTGCGTTTAATTTTTATAAAATACAACGCGTTTAATAAATTCGAGTACGACGCATCTTTCCCCAAGATACGGCGTATTCTGTTTTTAATAAGAAATTTTTCTAAACCCTAACGCCATACGACGCATCTGTTTTAACAGATACGGCGTATTTATTATTTAAATTAAAAACAGGTTTTCGAATTATTAAACAGATACGACGCATCGATTTTTGTCGATACGGCGCATCTTCTAAATCAAAAATCGGTTATATTTGCTAAAATTAGATACGTTGATTTTTGATAATTTAAAACTGATACGGCGCATTCTAATTCTAAGCGGCGTATCTATTTTCTGAATAAAAGTCTGATTAAATTTTAACGTAATAAGATACGGCGTATCCAACTTTCTGGATACGGCGCATCATCTGCAGATATCAGCAAAATTTTATTTATCCCGAACTGAGAAATTCTAATCAACTTTCCTGTCTCTTAGAAAATTTTTACTTCGAAGCCTATTTGTTCTATGTTTCAGGAATGATGATTGATCTTTTCCCAAGCTGGTTCGGAGGATCAAGGATCAAACTTACAATCGACGAGATTATATCAAAGTTTGCCCAAGAAAGCGGAAAGGAACTACTGCTGAAAGAACAAAACAATATGATTAGAAAAGTGACGATTGAAGTGCACCAATTGTCAAGGGTGATTAAAGGAGTTTTGTTCCAAAGGCACGACCTAAAGGAAAATAACTTGATAATTACATCGACAACGCTGATAACGAAGTTGTCGAGTTTGAACCAGAAGTATTGGAATAAGGAGCTGAACGTGAGTCTAACTTGAAGACTCTGGAATAAAGACAAGTGCTGACCGGGAGACAACCCGGAAGAAGAAAATTTTTAGTATTCTGTTCTGTGTCGAGTCTGTCAGGCCCGCAGAAGATACGGCACATCTCCATCCTAAGATGCGGCGCATCTCCTGCACTGGTCATATCTTATTTAATTTTAATTTTCTGCATTTTTATTTTTAACTTTAAAACTTTCTGTCAGTTTATTTGATGTGGCGCATCCCTGGTTAAGGATGCGACGCATCTTCTATTCTGATCCGTATTTATTCCAGGCTCGATACGGCGTATCTTCTTCCATAAGATACGGCGTATCGACTGACCTGATGATTTTCAGTTTAATTTTTAAGTTTTATTTTTACTAACTACTAATGTATTATGCAAGTTTGAACCTTCTTAACTCAGGTGTGTTTAAGTCTTGATGGTATTATAGATTCCTGCATTTCCTGTGGATACATCAAATATGAAGCTTAAACGTTCTCATCCACAAGAATGATGATTTTTGCTCTTATACGAATAATGGAGGATCATACCGAGCAAATCTCAGGGGAGTTTTTCTGTTCTAATTCTTTTATTTTCCTGTTTTTAACCTTCGTAACAAACAACGAGGACGTTGTTTAACTTAAGTGGGGGGATTGGAGAATTAGAACACTTACTTGTCCTAAACTTTTTCAAAATATGCTTAAAATGCGCTTAATATATCAAAATTTAAAAAATTTTAGCATGCTTTTGTTTAAAGTCTAAATTACATAGCTGCACACATAACCTTATTTTCAAAAATTGTGAACTTTTCAAAATTCACAAATCTATGAGTGTGCTGGTGACTTGTAAACTTTAGAACTTGGCTTGTATACTATTCGAGACCACCATAATAAGTATTATCTTTATAATTGGAATGACTTGTCTAAATTGGTAAATTTCTAGGATTACAACCAAATAGCCTTTATATGTTATGTGATATTAACTAACTACACTGGTTAGTTAACCCCCATATAAAACCTTTTGTTACTCTCACTTTTAGAGTAAGATACCCCTAGAAAAACACTCAGAGCCATTCCTTTCGTTTCTTACACCTTTGTTATAATGTTTCGTTACACCCTTACACCTTAGCCTACCCTGTAGATTAAAATCCGTGGTTGGTTAATTGCTTTAGGCAAAGTGTGTTTCCTTACATTACCTGTGTTCGCGTGCGTAATTCATTATCTTTGGTTAGGTCAGGAAATTGCACAAGGCAATTGGAGTGAAAGTAAATATTGTATATCTTTGAGTTTATTTTTCGTGTGTTTACTACTTTCGCTATTACAGTTATTTCTGAAAGTATGAAAATTTTGGAAAAAATTATCCGGAAAGAAAGTGATAGAAAATTTGTGAAATTTTACACAATATATGTTGGTGACTAAAAAAAAAAAAAAAAAAAAAAAATCGAAAAGGAAGAAAAGAAAAAGAAAAAGAAAAAGAAAAAAAAAAGTTGGAAGTTTCTTTTAACCAACTCATGTAAAGTTTTGTATTAAGTGGTCGATATCACCACTATTTTTATATATTATATTTATGGATTGAATGGGAGTTGGCCGTTATGGGAACGCCAACTAAGGTTATTCTTTGATTGAGATCTTGTTGAGTATAATTCGTGTCTACCTAAAGCGTGTGTTTCAAGTGTTAAAGCGTGAGTTATTCAATGATATGAGTCTTATTCATGGGATGGTTGGGATAGTAATTAACCACACTTAGGATTTTAATTTATCTGTTTTGTTTATTTTTCATTTTACACCAATTTATATCCCAAATATTATCCATACCCTATATTATTCTTTATCCAAACCTTTGATTTATTGAGATTAGGGATTTGAGCAATCTTAAGTATCGTAGTCGTGGATTCGGCTATGTATTTATGATTTTGTCGCCCTTTTTGATAAAGATTACTTGGTCCTATCTTTAGCCTATTCGAGTTAAGGATTTGAGCAATTGCAAGTATCGTGTTCGTGGATTCGATCATGTATTTGTGATTTTGTCGCCTTTTCTGGAATTTGAGATCGATAGAGATTAAGAAGAATGATTAACCCTTAACCTACAAACCCTTTTTACCGCTTTAGACTTGTTATTCCTTGGCTTTAGTGGAGGAGATGCGTATACTTGCCAAGCTTATGATAGAATATTCGTCACGACTGGACAGTTAAACGATTAGATTTGCTTTTATCAAAATATTTTATTTTACTTCTAATTCGTTAAGTGTTTGGTTGTGTGATTATGACAAAACGAATACATGCTTAAATATAAAAATAAATCCTAATATCTTTTAGGATACATTTTCATAAGATTTATTCTAAGGTTTACTTGGGGACAAGTAAAGTTCAAGTGGGGGGATATTTGATGAACTCAAATAAGTATATTTTATTACCATCATTTATCCTATTTACTTGACTTGTTTTATTATATTATCTGTGAGAATTGATACGTTAATGTTTACTTTTGTAATTCTCAGGTAAAAACAAGTACTATGTGAAACTTGGCGATTTTGGACTAATTATGGAGCAAAACAAGCAAGAAGTTAAGAGTCTACTGAAATGTACAAGATCAAGATCATTCTGCTCCAGATACGCCGCATCCTACTTCTAACATACGGCGCATCACTATCAAGATTTCACAAGATATAATCCAAGACGGCAAAGTACATACGCCGCATAGAGAAATAGAGTTATGCCGCATCTTCTGGCGGTGTACGAATATTCCTGATTATATTAATCTTGGACCCCACGCGAAGTTAAGTCAATGCGCCGCATCTACTTATCCTATGCGCCGCATCTTACCCTCAGACAGAAACTATAAATACCCCAAAGTCAGACGAATTTCGAGAGCTTACAAGTGCAATATACCAAGTAAGAGACAGAAGAAACCCTAGGACAAAGTCAGGCGTATTAGCAGCACAAGACACGCCCTAAACGAAGATACAAGAGCTGTAAGAAGGTCCTGCATGTATTCAATTCATTAAGTAGTTTTGTTTTATTGTATTAGTACAATTTAATTCATCAGGATTGATGGGCCGATTCCATGTGACTACAGAAAACCATGGGCACCCCTTAAAATTGCTTTCCCATTAATTAAAGTTTATATGTTGATGTCTTTGGTGACTTTTATTAGTGCATTGATAACCTCTGTGTCTAGCTGAGCATTGATTGGGTCGCCATTCCTTTGTCCTCGCCTATTTATTTTATCGCCTATGCATTCTATCATCTGTAGAAAAGTAGGAAGAGAGGTAAGTATGATAGACATAAGTGATCATTAAGGGTTTACTCGCCGATAAGATTAGAGCCAACGAGAAAGGTTTAACTCTCGGTGCGTCGCATCGAACTATACACTTCATATAAAACTAGCAATAAAACAAGTGACAAGCTACTTAATTATCAGGACAGATCTTCTTATTGTCTCAAGTATCTATCTGTGTACGTGTGTGCTAATCGCTGATTCGTGCCTATTAGTTTAGTTTATATTTAATCATAACCAAACCGTGCCAGTCTGTCAGGCTGAACCCCCCTTGCGTTAGGTTAGGTTGTATAGCTAACTTAAGATATTAAAATACTGATTAGAATAACTAGATAATACGTACCACTCTTAGTGATCGACACTCTACTTACCATTATATTCATACTGACCGGGTGCACTGCTCGTTAAAGTGTGTGTGTTATTGATAAGTCGCCTAAATATAAATTTAAAACTTGAATACTGCTAAAACCACAACGACATACCGTGGGTATAAATTAGAGCAATATGCACACGCGCATCACCCAACAATTAGCCTTTTGATGGTTTAAACGAATCTTGTCAAAAATGTATCCTAGTGAAAATTTGTAATAACCAAAATACAACTCTTTTTGACCAACTATTGTAACACAATAAATTAACACAATGTGTAAAGAATGCATTTGATAATTAATTTTTCAGCCAAAAGTGTTAAACTATTTCGGATTCATAAAACATTCCGCCCAGTCCATCACTTGCTCATAGCCCGATCAAATACAAAGTATATTAATACTTGCAGCCCGTTAACAATAGAAGGATCTGACCCAAACAAAAGAAACCCGATCTAATCCACTCTTTACCTTAATTATTCGGGTATTAAATCAATCACACCCTAAAATTGTATCATTAGATAACCCTAAAACCATTTCAACCGCCTCCCACATCAAAAAAATACTCTCACCTAACAAATCTCATCACCCCAAAAACTGACTCATTTACAGATCTATAATCCGATCAAACACAGTCACCAACAACAACACCAAACATCATCCCTCTTAAGTCTTAATCTTATCTCAACAATCCGTAACACATAACCACAATAAAAGCCTTTCAATGGTTTTTCTTTCTTGTATAATCCGAACACCAAACACGACCTTATGGTTGTTGTTAATCGACAATAAATGTACAACCGCCAAGGTCACGGCTTTGACCACCATTAGACGAACACAATCAAACAAGACGAACCATTTTGCTCAGTTGGTAATGGCTTCAAGATCTGACACTAGGTCTCGGGTAGGTCATGTTCTTATTGTGTTATGTCTTTTGTTGAACGAATCGAGAAAGAAGAAAGTAACATAATTGTTATCTTTCTATTTCTTTTGTTTCGGATAGTTATAGAAGCTGAGCTTCGATAAGATCGATGATGGTTTAATTCCTTTCGTGTTTGTGACCTTTAATGGTCTTGATAAATCAGTGAGAAACACGACCTAATTAAACTGAGATCATATAATTTACTTTAAATTTTCAATACAAGTATTATATTTGAGTTGGTGAGTGACTGTTAGATGTTGGTTATTAAGGAGATGGGAGTAGGATAGATATGTAGTTTGTTGGTATGGGTTTGTGTCTCGTGTAGGATAAGGTTTTTTTGGTTTATGGACTGGTTTTGGCTTTCATTTGGTTTTGTAACTAATGATGTATACAACTAAAGTTACACATAAAGAGTTGGTATTATGTTTGTGGTCGAGGTGTTTTATACATCTTCATCTTCTTTTCTGTTTGTTTTAATTGTTGACTGATGATGTTTAAAAGCTGAAGTCAACGAGTCATTTGTATGTTTGGTTAGTGGTCTAGTCTTCTGCTTCATCTCAATACTTTTTCTTTTTGCAATGGAAAAATCACAGTGGCAAAACGCAACCTTCAATAGGAGACAAAACACAATACCAAACCGCAAACCCTTGAGTAAAAACGCTGTACCAAACCACAACACCAAGAACCAAACCGCAACTTAAGGCAAAACGCAGAAGTCTTGTAGTCAAACCGCAGGTCATTTTCAAGGTAGTACACAAGTCACTTTTGTACCAGTTTGTCCTTATGCCACAAATGGTAAACCAAACAAATCGCAGAAGTAGTTTCAGGCAAACCTCAATGACTGATTACCCATTATGCACAAACCGAAGTCACGAAACACTCAAATCGCAACCCGGTTAACTCAGTCAAAACGCAACTGATCTTGAGGTCTTGATTTATCTTAGAGTACACACAAATAATAGACCTTCAACCCGGTTAACTCAGTCAAAACGCAACTGAGTTTAGACAAAACGCAGTGACTCATGAAATTTTGACAACATTTCATTTGATAAAATAAAAAAAATGTCATCTTGTCATCAAAACGCAGTGGATAGATCAGAAAAAACGCAACTATCAAAATGCAGTTGACCAGTCAAACCGCAGTCACCTGTCATTTTCGTACTTTTCCCTAAAAAAACGGATATGGGTTTTCACTTTAATCAAAACGCAATGAAGAACAATTGTTCAAACCCAGATCGACCATGTTTGCTGACCACTTATTCACGGTTTTGTTATAAAACGTCATAAAAAATGATAATTTACAATAAACTGTTAACGTGACACAAAAAGGACCACAAGAAACAGATAACAGAAACTGATAGTGAGAGTTTGATGACTTTTTGACCCATATTTGATACATAATACTGTGTATAAACTGTTACCACACAAGTAGGAGAAAAAAATTTCCGATCACAAAAAAACTTGGCAAAGCAGCTTAAAACACAATAATCGAACCACAAAAATCAACAAAGTAACAACCTGGCTCTGATACCAATTGTAGGATCGATTCATATGTGGAATTCGGAAGGTCATGGGTTATGGAAGATTATGTTTGCCATTTTAGAGAGAGAGAGAGTAGAGAGGGGAAGTTCTAGTGAGAGAAACACACTTGTTGTGTGTGTGTACTAATGAACAACCAACCCTTCCCATAACAATAAACGCCCGTAAAGTGGGCTACGGAGTGGGCATACAGTGGGTAAAGACCCTGCCCAGCTCCGTAGATGATACGATATCTAAACTAATACTAACAAAATTAGGAGCTACGCTAAGCATGAAAATACATGGGGTGACCGATCCTTTTTCTTAATCCTAACAGGTGTGATTGTAAAATGTTATGGAAAGGAGATTTATGTTTCAAACTAAACATATG
This sequence comes from Artemisia tridentata subsp. tridentata, assembly GCA_021014915.2. Taxonomy (NCBI): domain Eukaryota; kingdom Viridiplantae; phylum Streptophyta; class Magnoliopsida; order Asterales; family Asteraceae; genus Artemisia; species Artemisia tridentata. The sequence continues at coordinate 131,946,797 of CP139504.1, forward strand.
ATGAAATAAGAGGTGAATTGTATAGATGTGATAGTAATGTGATGGGGAGCCTAAATTTGAAATTCAAATTTCAAATTTGAAGTTTGAGTGTTGGAGGAAAGTGTGAGGAAGGTTGGATGTAGGGGAGGTTTATGTGACTTCAAATTGAATGGTGAGGATGAGGAATATGGTGATGTGGTTGAATTTTAGTGGTTGGATGAGAATGTTGAAAATGGAATATTTAGAAGATTTGTGTGTGAATGTGGGAGACAAAAAGTACAAGTAAGGTACTTTGTTTAAGGGAATAAAAAAGAATGTTTGTGGATGAGAATGAGAGTTGGCACATGTGAGAGGATAAGATTGGGAAAGGTTTAAGTGAGGAAGGTTTAATGTTTGAGTTGTAAGAATTTGTAAAACATTTAATTGTTTGGGAAGTGATAAAATGCAAAGTGCAATCAACTTTCAAATAACACAAACTCAAATAATCAATATGACTTAATCCATGATTAGCCACTAATTAACATGATTACTAATCATCTTGGTGCAAACATGCTAAGTGTTTTGCAACTCTAGTAAAGCATATCCCATAACAGGAAAGGATGCGTTTACACAAAGTGACCTTTGACTTTGTTTGACCAATAAGAGAGTAAACCCGTTACGTGATTAGAGAAGATGTATGCATGGATTATGGTCATATGAATAATCTCGTTTGAAGTTATATTAAAAGTATGAATGTCCAAGGTTTGGAAAAAGAGTTTTGGCCTTAGCTAGAGGCATTTGGTAAAATAAATTGAGTTGGCATTTTGTCAAAAACGGGAGGACTTGTTTTTACTTTTCTCTAAGTCTAAACTTTATTTCGAGTGTTCCTAATAACTCAACTATCATATTCATACCTGTATTGAAAGAGCAACATTTGTTAAGTAAGAGGAAAGTCGACTTTCAAAAACCGAGACGCCCAAAACTCAACGTCTGGCGCGCTGGCCACGCGCTGGAGCGCCATCAGCGCGCCAGACCCAATTTTGGGTCGTTTTGGTTTTTGGCTAACGTTTGTGATTTTATGTGTTGCGAAGGTTTATTTGTCATCACTAAAACATAAAGAAGACCTAGTCAATGTTGTCCCAACAATTCAGTTCGGTTAGTTCGGTTACAAAAAATTACGGGTTAAAACGAAAACCGAACCGGACCGGATTCAAATTTAATTAAACCAAACCGAATAACAGAACCAAACAACCCCAATTACTTAATTTTAACTATTTATTTGTTCAATTATATAAATTTTTATCACAAAAAAAAAAAAAAAAAAAAAAAAAGAAGAAGTTATATTTATACTATGAAAGAGTTTTAATGTCTTTTTTTATATAAATTTATAAAAAAAAATATATATACATATTTATGTTAATTCAGTTTTCGGTTCATTGTACCAAAACCATATCCGAACCGAGAACCGACCGCAATCTTCTCTTTTCTCTCCCAATATGGGGAACTTATTTTTCATTTTTTTCTCTCTTCAGCAGAATACTCAATGATGATGCATGGCATCATTACTGAATCCTTTCATTGACATTTCTTTTCTATAACGAAAAAGCCCCATCTTGTTGATGTGGGTGAGAAAACCAAATCATAAAAGCTCAGCTAGCTAATGGCTCAACGGTTCTTACCACCTTCCTCTGATACAAGCACCATTTGCTGCGCTACGCTCATCACGAGAAGCCCCGGAACTCTCTTGGGTGTACTTCACGATGATATTCAGTATGGAGTTTTCTACTATGCCATCTTTATTACTTCAAAGACCGGGATTGGGGGTTGGTCTCAGTGGTCAATGAAAATGACTAGCATGTTGTCTTAAACTACAGAAATTTTATTAGACTGCATCGCAACTCTTAGCATGTGTTATGTAATCTGCAAGGAACGTATGCATGTAGTGGCCATGTCTCCGGATCACTCAAATTTCCCTCATCGCGCTCGATCTACCTATCTTTCTGAGTTTGATTGGTTTTCGCTACAACTGACCTTTCCATTTAATCACTGACAAAACCTACCTTTCAATTTTTCTCATCCTATGAGCTTTTAGCTCGGTTCGGTTACAAATTCGGTTTGATTTTTTTTGGTTCAGTTCGGTTACAGTTTTTGATTTTTGTGGGTGAAAACCAAATTCTGCACACCCCTACATCGGTTCGGTTATCAGGTTGAAATACTTTTAGCCATAACCGAAAACCGAACCAAGCCAAATTCAAGTTAAGTTAAAATGCCTTTTGAACTTTGTTCGGTTTTCAGTTGATCCAATCTATACTACTTATAAAACAAAAATGCTCATTTTGAAATATTGAATCTTGAAAACTTAAATTAATATCCTAAACTACCCCTAAGTATCCTTTAATACACCTGTTAGTGCAAATATTACGATATTTAAACTAAATGGTTTCTTCAGTTTTAATAATGACAAACATGTAACTTGTAATACATAACGTAAAATGTGCAAGTTACTTGTAAACACAAATCATCAATGCATACTTACATCAACACCTCCCGACGTCTCAAGTATGCTTCAACAAAGCCGTAGATTTCCATCCTGATATAAATCACTCAAGGTATGGCCAAACAAATCTACTACTTGACAAATGATCAAAGGATTATATTTTTCTCTAAACTTCACATTTTTAATGTGACAAAACATTTTTTCAAAAATACATTTTACAAATTATTTTTGAATTAAAAAGAAATGTTTTATTTTGAAAAATAAGTTTAAAAATCCCAACAGTCATTTTTCCCCCCAAAACAGCTCCAAACATTCCCAAATAAACCTTCCCCACTAAAAATAAACGGAGGAGCGCCCACGGTACCACTAAAGTACCGACGGTACCACTAAATTTAGTGGTGCCGTGTGACAATTAGTGGTGCCGTCCCTCTGTAACGGCTAGTTTTCTCCTTGCCTATAAATAGTGGACCATTTTACACTTCCAACTTGATTTTTCCAGTCAGTTTTCTCTGGTCTAATCCCTCCTCACTTAGATCACTTTCTTTGATCATTTAGAGAGTCTTAGTTTGTTTAAGAGTGATCCTTTCATCCCACCAAGAGATCACCTTCATTCCTCTTCTAGTGCAAGAGAAGAACACATAGTATCACAAAGATACAAAGTGTTGTAGTTGTAGTTAGAGCACTTGTAACACTTGTTACATACTTGTTGTATCTTGTATACATCAAGTTTATTTTTCTTTTGAGAGGTTGTGAGAGAAGATCATTGTGATCTTATAGAGATATTGAATATCTCTTGTAGCTTGTGAGCTAGTGTGTTGATCAAGTTGATCAAGGGTAGATAGGATAGATTGAGTTAAGTGAGGGTTGATCATTGTGATCTTGTCGAGATCTTGGAGATCTCTTGAAGCTTGTGGGCTTGTGTGTTGATCAAGAAGATCAAGGGTAGATCGGGTAGATCGAGTCAAGTGGGAGTAGATCATTGTGATTTTGTTGAGATCTTGGAGATCGCTTGTAGCTTGTGGGCTTGTGTGCTGATCAAGAAGATCAAAGGTAGATCGGGTAGATCGAGTCAAGTGGGAGTAGATCATTGTGATCTTGGAGATCTCTTGTAGCTTGTGGGCTTGTGTATTGATCAAGTGGATCAAGGTTAGATCGGGTAGATCGTGAGTAGATCATGTGGATCATGGTAGATTGGTACTAGCTAAGATTAGTACTCGACATTTAGCTTAGTGCCGAAAATAAGAATAAGCGACGTTGTACGGTTTTCTCCGCCTGAAGGGAGCTTGTTGATTAGTGAAGTAACTCTCGAGTTGGGTACTCGGGGAATGGAGTAGGGCGAAGAGGAGCTTTGTGACCGAACCACTATAAATCTTCGTGTCCCGTTTACGCCTTCTTACTTATCTCTTTACTTTTATTTTAGTCTTTATCACTTTATATTTATATTTGCATTGCATTTGTGTTTGTGTGGTTTGTTGCTTATGCTTGTGTCATGGTTTGATTATGTTTGTGTTGTAGTTTACTTTATACCATCTATAGATGTTGCATGATCATTGTTGACACTTTTCATATTACGTCATACCTGATCGGGTGTTTGATACAAAAAGTTTTTAAGTTTTTAATGGAAACGTATTCACCCCCCCTTCTACGGTTTCCACAATTGGTACCAGAGCCACGTCGCTCAAATTTTTAAAACAAATGGTTTTCAAAATTGAGTACGATCCATGTATCAAATTATCCATGAAGGTGATAAAATATGAACAGTATTTACTTGCTTACTACTTACAAGTTTTGTTGTTAAGTATACTTTGTCATACTAGCTTGAAGGTTTTCTTAAACCACTAAAAGAATAGAGTTTGTAAGTGTCCGGTCATGTCTATAGAACGAGTCGTTAAGTGATGCGGTTGGTTTTGTTCAAAACTGTAATAACAGGTCACGGTACCGTTAAATATAACGGACGGTACCATTAAATATGGACGGTACCGCTAAATTTAACGGTACCTTCGTCTGTTTTTCAGAATTGGGTAATTTTCAAAAATTCGTATAAAATCAACCGTAAGTCCGTAGGAGTCGTGCCACCTATCATTTTAAACGTAATCGAGTCTACTTTAATTTAAAAATATTTTTAGAAAATGATTGCAAAGTAAAATTTATGAGAGTCTTTGATTCGTTACAGAGAGTCTTTTCCGGTCATGTCGATTGCACAAATTTTTTGTCAAATTACAAAGAGAACATCACACATTGATGTATTCATATTTTTCAAAGTGTTGAACTTGATCAAATTTTGAAATGGGGTGGAAAATAATTCATTTTCAAATAAAATCAAGCTAAGTGTACATTGTTATACTTAATACACAAAATGACGATAAGTATTTTTGTGTGTTATGCTAAATGACTATTTGTTTTTCTTTGTGTCTTAGTACTATTAGTTAATATTTTTGTATGCTTATTGTTATCTTTAGTTGAGCTAATTTTATCTATAATCATAAGTGTCTTTCATGCCTTGTTGCTATTTGTTTATTATAGCTTTCCGGTTTATGCGTTTATAAGGCTCATGCTAAATCACTTGCACTATATTGAGTAATTAGTTTGCATTGCATATAGGCATAGACCATTTTTCTTGCATATGTTGCAAGTTTTTAAAATGGTTTAGTAACTTTCTTAGGAATAGAAACTAAGTTGGTTGATCATGTGTGTCGAAAGATATTGTCTTACACAATTATTTTTCCAAAGGTCTAAGTGTAAAAAGTATATCACCCCAAAACACTTAACACTTTCATAAAATCTGTAACATGATCTCTAAAACATTACATCATTTTGTCTTGCTTGGCCATGGGTTGTCTAAACAAGATAAAAGATCATATTAATACATTAGTATTTAAGTAAAAGAAAATGTATTAAACTTGCATTGATCTAACACACATACAAAATGTTTTAAACATTTAGTATTTTGCGTATGTTGTATAAAAATAATTAAGATAATTATTTTTATACTAATGAGGTGTCGAAAAACTAAGAATATTATACTTAATAATACAAATAGTTTTTCGCAAATAAAAATAAATGACAATATCGAAGTAGTAGCTTAATATGTCATTAACCTCACACATACAACTAACATTAGAATAAATGGAATACATTCCCTTAATTTTTATTTTCTTTTTAAAAGGAGTGATCGTGAGGGTCAAGAAAGATTTCGAGTACATATCAATTCATTATTCAAATTATGATTGATATCATTATCGAATCTAATTGACAAGTTTTCGAGTATGGACATGAAATTGGAGTCATTATTTGTCTAGCTTCAAGATAACATCAAAATATGATGAAATATATTATCTTGAATCTACATACTCAATCACACTCGATTGTTATGAAAATAATGACGTCCTCTCAAGACGAAAATAATATGCATTGGATCATAACTCACACTTGTGTTGAAGATGCCATATTGAGTCTTCTTGTCCAATAGTTGTGTTCCAAACTTTAAAGTAATATGTTTAGAAGATGCATAAAATACACAACTAAGTAGGATTGACAACTTGAATGTTTCATCCGAAATATACAAGTAATTTACATTGCAATGCAATTAGTAAATGTGTCATTTCCGAAAAACCAAACACGAGCAAACAAACAACATATGTAAACTTTGCTCATAAACGACTCAACACTCAAAATCACATGTCTAGTAAAAGTGTCACACATAATATGTTATTAACTATTATGTACGTCATCAATCTTCGAGAATATCACATGTATTTCTCTTATCAAAAGATTGACAAAAGATAACTTATATCTTATGCATCTTATTTTCTTTGTAACATGAATGGTTATGTTACAAGAGAATACATTGCATCCTGTTAACAAATATAAGATATTAGAGTTGAATAATAACCTAATACAACATGTGTCATTGCATAAACAAGTAAAATTGGTCATACACTAAAATACTTGTTTCACTAAGCATTCGTAAGAGTGATAAGTTTCCTCTTAGAAAAGCATATTTGTTGAAATATACAATATGTCTCATTTCAAATATAATACTCACAAGATCTATTGAGGTAAATAACCTTTACTAGATTCTTCTCTCAAGATATGCAAAGGAGCATTCTTGAAACACTCTCGATGTAGTAGATTCTACATTGTAGCACATTAGAGCATCTCTTGGTTCTAGGAAACTAAATCATGTTAAAATAACATGCAACAACTCAACAAACAAAAGTGTTATCCAAGAGATCATAAAATGCACCATCTCCACCAAATAACCTCTAAATCTCAAACATGATATTAAAACATTTTGTTTGCCTTTGTTAGAAGTTGTGTAAGACATGTCATCTTCGTAACCGACTTTCAAAATACGGTAGTTGAGTCATATTAGGCCATGTATTAGCGAAATAAGCTAATATCATCTTTGCTATACTTCGATAGGCAAATATAGGAATTTGAATTTTTCTAACATGAGAATGACTACTGGAGAACCTATCGCACTAAAAATTCAATTTGACCTAACGGTTGAATTGCTTCTAGGAGAGAAGTTGGGTTCGTGGTATAACCCGTAAAAATGGTCGTGTTTAGCCTGAATTGAGCACCACTAGTGATAGTCTCATACTCATTCTCTAACTTGAAATTTTTTCATTCCTACATTTGACTAAAGATAGTTTACATCGGTGAACTTTATCTCACGTTAGGATTTCATTTTGAACAAGTAGTAATTAGGATCCTCCTTAGCAAACCTAGATTACTTGCATCCCAAATATGCGTTTCAAAATGATAACATGTTCTCATAAGATATGATTGAATGTCTTCATGATCTTAAATGCTAAATGATTATCATGTTTTGTATGATGTTTGCATTTATTCATTATGTGCATTTTACATGATTTGCTTGTAAATTTTGCACCCGCACTATGTCCTTTTAACACATTAGGAATTAGGTATGCCTGTCACTATGAACCCTTAGACGTCATATAGTCATACACTAGTGTCAAAGCCTATAAGTTAGAGTAGTCACGAAATTGTCATAATTCTTTGGTCATCATTTCGCTTTCTTCCAAGTAATACACCCTTTGTCATGGGGAGGTTAGATACGAACCCAGTAGAACTCGGAGTAGGTTTGACAACTTAAATATTTCATCCGAAATATTCAAGTAAGTTTAACATGCGATCGCAATTGTTAAATGTCATATCCGAAACATCATATTCAAGCCTTTTAACAACATATGTTAAAAAGCTCATCCAAAAGCTAAGAGCTAACATCAACCTTCGGGTGACAAAGGACTCACGAGTTACTATATAAGTGATTAGTAGTTCCTTTCATCCTCGTGTGATTATACACCTCTTAAGATTCCAAACCCTGTTGTGAATCAGCACCATAGGCCCTGCGTTACGTGTTTCAAAACCCCGTGAAACACTCGCGTGCGAAGCACATCGAAATATGTAAATTAACCAAACCTCTCAAACGAGAATCCTCTAACCATCTTCGTCTAGGTCTAGGAATGATGGAACATATTCCATAAATCTTATGACTATTTAAATATTTCACTGGAAATATTAAAGTCATCCCTCGTACCCCTCTTATTACTACTTGAATATTTCACTGGAAATATTGTAGTCATCTCGTGCGTCTCGTCTCATGACTCTTTAAATATTTCATTGGAAATATTGAATCATTCTTTAAATCCCTCTCATGACTACTTAAATATTTCACTGGAAATATTAAGCCATTCCTTACGTCTCATCTCATGACTTCTAAATATTTCACTAGAAATATTAAGTCATCTATCACATTCCTCGTATGATCACTTGAATATTTCACTGGAAATATTGAGATCATCTCTTCTATTTCGTCTCATGACTTTTAGATATTTCACTAGAAACATCAAATCATTCCCTCTATCTCGTACCATGACTTTTAGATATTTCGCTGGAAATATCAAGTCATTCCTTGCGTCTCGTCTCATGACTTTTTAAATATTTCACTGGAAATATTAAGTCATCCCTCACATCCCTCTTATGACTATCTGAATATTTCACTGGAAATATTGAAGTCATCTCTTACGTCTCGTCTCTCTACTTTTTAAATATTTCACTCGAAATATTAAGTCATTCTTCACATCCCTCTTAAGACTACTTGAATATTTAACTGGAAATATTGAAGTCATATCTTGTGTCTCGTCTCATGACCTTTTAAATATTTCAGTGAAAATATTAAGTCATTCTTCACATCGTTCTTATGACTACTTGAATATTTCACTAGAAGTATTGAAGTCATATTTTATGTCTCGTCTCATGACTTTTTAAATATTTCACTGGAAATATTAAGTCATCATTCACATCGCTCTAATGACTACCTATTTATTTCCTCAGAAATATAAAAGTCATCCCTTCTCGTCCAGTACAGTTTATCTCGTAAAAAGAATTTATTATGTATAAATTCTTTCCTCGTGTCGAAAAGTCTCACTAAATCAGGGAGATTTATTCGTGAAATCTTCTTAAATTCCAATGACAGCTTAAATATTTCATCCGAAATATTTAAATTATATTTAATTTGCGAAATGCAATTAAATGTCATCTCTCATTCTCGATCAACGTTCATCGAATACCGTTGGATTCATTCATGTGACAAACGGCAATTTTGCACCATTAATTACGTAATAAATGTTAATTTATTAATACCAGAACGATAAGAATTAGGCATACATGAGCCTGCATGATTATTTCGGGAAAACAAACCCGCACATTTTAGCATAAATTAACTCACCAAACAATTAAATCTCACCAGAAAAGTGAATTATTCCCATTCTCACATTGACAAACCATAATGTAGTAAAAACAGGAGGTTCTCTTATTTTTACTCGAAACAAAACCACACGCGTACCGACATCACGTCAGCAAAAAATTTAAAACTCAGGACTTATTTTTAATTCACAAACTCTAAATATACCTAAGTTTTATAAAAAATATCGCTAAAAAAAAAAAAAAAAAAAAAAAAAAAAGAAAAACTCTCCCATATTCATATCAGTCACGGGAAACTCGAAATCCACTCAGCTCAGCAGGACGCGAGGCATAAATTACCCATCTTTTAATTAAATCAAACCTGTATATACCATATAATACTACCCCACTCATACATAACCCAAAATACTTATCTCTCCCTTTCTCGTTTTTGTCTTCGACACCACAGAACCAAGCACAACATTGAAGCTTCACCATCAAATCCTTATCCTAATTCGAAAACAGAACATGGTCAACCCACATCGCTTTCTTCTTTACCCCTTCCCAAAGAGCAGTCACGAGTGAATCTTGATGTTACCAAGAGAAAACGAGTGTTACTCGTTTCAGACGCATCAAAGATCGAAGCCAAGAAACAATAACTAAACCCATTCTCGATTTTCTCTTTTTAATGGCTGATTCAAATCAAGTTAATCCACACAAAGATCATTCGATCACCTAAAGGTTCCTGAGGGTCCAAGAGGATTAAAAGGGAGAAGGTCGATTTGAGTGGGTTGACTGGGATTTGATTTGAAGAAGCCAAGGTTCGGATTGGGGTTCTGTTCGAAGTGCTACTGAGTCCAAAAGTCTCAGCCGATTCATCACAAGGGTATAAATCTTTTGTATTCAACTCTTGATACCAAACTTTTTCATTTTTGGCTTAGTGATGTTATTGTTGAATCAATTATAAGTAATCTTGATGTCGAATTCGTGTATGTAAAATTGATAAAGTTGTTGTTGCTATTGTTGTGGTTTAAGGCTTAGTAGGTCAAAAACTCGATTTGTTAGCTTTCGGCCAATTGTTGGAAGGTCGTAAGTTGTGACCATGAATGAGGTTGTAGTATAAAATCTTGTGTTAATACTCCTCCCGAGTGGTGTATTAGACCATGAGAGAATGAAGCTTGGTTGGTGAGGTTTTGGTTAATATAGGTCGAATAGAAAACCTCACTCACAAGAGTGTATAGAACATAGGTCCAAATCTCATCGAACCTCACCAAAACAGCCACCCATGGGGGTGTGCGGGTCTTGGTAAATCTTAGACAAGCCTAGCCAAACAACCCTCACTTACGATCACAAGCTATAGTTAAATGTCTATCCTTTGGAAAATATAGGCCGAATGCCTTTAGCCCAAGACTAGAAGAACCTTGGAGAGGGATACCTGTCGAACCCCGATAAGGACTCATCTCACCCAAGGTTGAGCTTAAACTCACTATAGTTGCCAAACTTAAGTCTCGAACCGCACTCCCATAAAGAGTGCCTCTCTTGTTCAATTTAATGTCAAATTCGAAATGAGAGGGAACTATTTCCTCCTTGATCTAACGCCAAACCTTACATCAAAAAGTGGTCGGTAATATCAAGAGTAAGGAAGTGTTGGTGTTAGGCCAATGGCTCCTATGGAGTACTCGAGATCACTTAGTTAAGAAGTTGAGTAGAACTCGACCTCGTCGGGAGATACCTCCTGGTATTACAAAACTCTTGAGGACTAAGATACCCTTTAGAAATTCTAATAAGCTCACAAGGTTCTGATGGATTCGGTTGTATATATATGTCGTATTAAACCAGGCCGAGTTAACCTATTCACTTAAGAAATACAGCCCATCAGAAACCCAACCGAATGCATGTATAGTCCAGCCCATGTAGAGCGTTTAAGTGATAATGTTCCTGAGCCCACCAAGCCCAATGTGGCTGTTGGTGGTAGACGTCCTCAGCCCAGCCCAAAAACATAGATTCCCCCTCTTCTTTGGCTCAGTTGGGCCATAGCCCAACAAGTCATGACAAAATAAAACGTTGACGTGTATGTACTAGCCAAAATTTTAACAAATTATAACCGAGCACACGAAAGTCCTATATCAAAATTTATATGTAAAACATGTGTAGACACAACCCAAAAACCGCCTATCAACTAATCAAACTCAAATTGATAACTGTCCTTTAATAGCATCACAAAATCGTATACATTGATAAGACATGACACCTCGGCGTTAAACATGTAAATTTTGGTACAAAAATACGTCGCCAATAAATAAGAAATTATACTAATAGTCTATTAGTCCTAACTGTTCAATGAGAATGAAAACGCATAAATATAGTATAGGTTAAATGCAATAAACTTGGTTTTAAAAGTTAAACCATTAGATAACCATGTCGGTAACGAGAACTTGAAAATATAATCTTTACGAAACCTTATCAAATATTTTTCTAAACACATAACTATGAAACCAATGTACAAATTTAGGTCATAATAAATCCTTAAAATTTGGCAAACTGAACAGACTTTAATTAAACAAGGTAAACAAAACTATTATTATACAAACGGTAACCCTTATTTCTCAAATCATTAAACCTACAAATACTAAACGTCACTTACCCATAAATTTTATTTCAAACTCTATATAATTAATATTTTAACTACACATCATAAATACTCCACATTCCGATAATATCTATTCGTGCTTTCAATCGTTCATTTCCCTTATCTTCCGAATTCCGTCACTCAAAATCCTGTGAGACTATCGTTTCTTCATTCCTGAACACTTAAGTATTTCTTAGAGCTAACACCTACCCATGCTTAGGAATTCAATCGTAGTCTCACTTACCGTCACACAAGCAACAACAGCAACATAAACACTCTAAACTATTGAATTAAATTATCATGGAAACTTGTTTGGAATGTAAACTAAAACGTGCATTGTAAATTTAGGTCGCGTGTTGGTGCCATACATCCTTGCATTCACTGCATACATTATTAAGGTGAGTTTATAGCCCCTCTTTATTTATACTTGTTTTATATGAATGGGGTGAGAAACATGCAAAACCAATTTTATGGACCATTAATACTATTTTTACCAAAGTTATTGCGCAGTTAGCCTAAGCCCTGCTATGTCCCCTACTGCCCGAATTTCATGAACCGTTAATTCCCGTCAGGAAGCGTGAATGTTATAAATAGATCTATTGGGAGTAACGTCCCCGTTCGGTTTGACCGGATAGGCAAACGAACGTATACCATATCAAAGTACAATTGTCTGGGATAAACACTTGCCTGGGCCTTTATATTTAACATGCTTCTAGAGCATGCAGATCCGTTATAGCTTCGGTTGCATGAACTTAGTGCTAGCATAATAGAATATAAATGTGACATTTCAATGCTCACAAACAAAACTATTGGTCCAAATTTGTTATAATTGTTTTAACTTAAACCTATGAACTCACCAGCTTTTTGCTGACTTTTAGCATGTTTTTCTCAGGTATCTAGACTTATGCAAGTGTGGCAAGGTTTGGCAGGGCGGTGGACTTATACTATTGGCAAAAGTGTTTTAAGAAATGTTTAAGACTTGTTTTTGAGGGACCATTAAACTTTTGAGCAAACTTGAAACATAAAGATTGTTATAATTGAATTAAACAAATTAATTTATTTTTACGAAGTGTTTATTTGGTTCTTCGTTACCTCGTGTGGAACGTTTGTTGTTCGAAGTTCAAACACTTGGGATATGAATCTTAGTAATGTGTTTGAGAGATATTTATGTATTGAATGTGTTTAGCATGCGGAATCTACTACAACACACTTTAAAAGAACACAAGGTGGTGAGTTTAAGTAAATGAGTGAATGTAATGAACAAATAACACAACTTTGATTAACACAAAACGATTCAATATTATTGATGAAATAATACGGATGATCTAAGTATCACCGGGATTACAAAGTAATCTTGAATCTAAGATTGTAAAAGGATTTGTGATTTGAAGTAACTAAGTTACTTGAGAGATAGTTTGGTTTGTGGTTATTAGTTGTGAAAGATGCATGCATGAAGAAGTGACTAAGATATCCTTTTATAAGATAAGGATATCTTATTACATGTTGTCAAGTAGATGAATATAATACTATTCTTTGACTATATTGGCGCCTACAATTAAATACAACTACCCATGTACACTCTGATATATTCTTCTGTCACCACAGAAGACTATTCTACTTCTACATAACGTATAACAATGTACAAAGACTAATAATTCAACTAAATATCTATTACAAAATATCTAATCGACTTGACATAAGCTTGGCAGGCTCTTCATTAGCTAGCAGTACCTTCTACCCAGAAGGTACTGGTAGAACATCTTCGTACATAACAAAATCAACTAGCAGGCTCTTCATCGACTTGGCAGGCTCTTTGACTTTGATCATTTTATTCCCAACAATCCTCCCCTAAACTTGTTATTTCCATTAAAATACACAAGTTTCTGATGAATAAAATACATACCTTGAGGATTTGAGAACTCTTCCAAAAACCTTTACTTCCTATCCTTCCTTTTTCTTTCACATTGTTCAAATATGCTCCTTAGCAAACTTTGAACAATTTCTGAGTTTTCATCATCTTTGTCACACCTTAATCTCTTGGAGATCATAGTTGAGAGCACTTCATAACTAAGTGGATACTCTTTCTCAGCCAACATAAAGAGTTCAATCCCACTTGATGTGTACAAATGATGAACACTACAATGACTTAGGAATTCCCAGGTTGTAGATGGATCATAATATGGAAATTTCCAATAATCATCTTTGGGATCAGGATCAAACATCCTATTGAATTCAACCCATAATTCCTGTTCCTTAACATCATTGCTAGAATTTGTGGCTAGCCTAATCTGTACTAGATTCCACAATTCTTCTAAATCTGCTCTGTCAGATGCTCTAACTAGATTTTCAAAATTCTTGAAGATAGCAGACTGTCCCCCAACCCTTGATATTTTCCATGACTTACCAAATCTATCATGGTGTATTTCCCAATCAATTATAGGGTGTCTAGACCTAATTGGATCAGCATGTATGATAGTAGGTAAAGTTATCAACATTTTACTTACTTGCTCTGTGTCCAATTTTGCTACTTCTTTCATCTGAGCATCTTCCTTCTTCTTTGAAGACCTTTCTTGTGTGTGTTCAGAGGAGATGCAGTGGTTCTTCTTGTATGCTTCAATGTATAGATGCTGCAACTCTTCAAATGATTTTCTTTTGAGTTGATGATCCTTCCAATTTGCTGACCTTTTCAGATATAACTTGAAGAACTTCATCTGCTCTTTCTGATCATGTGGCAATTTAAACCCTTTCTCCTTATACTGCATGATCTGCTGAAATACATCATTTAAGGCTTCTTCTCTATACTTTTTGGTGATGAATTCTTCAAGCTTGGCTGTCTTCTCTTCTACACTGAGAGACTCATCATCCACATACACAGAGGCTTGACCTCTTACAATTGGATCAATAGAGATAATCCATTGTAGTTGTGCATCAAATATTTGTGCACCTTGAGAATCAATAAGAGCTTGAGCAGCTTCTTCAGCATCTTTCTGCTCTTTCATTGCTTCAAGCATTCTTGAAGCTTCATTAGCTTTTAGCTCTTCTTCTTGAACTCTTTTGGCCTCTTCTTCTCCTAAAACCATCTGAATTTGCTGAGTTCTCTTCAACTTCTTGGACTTTGGCTCATCTTCAATCAGAATACCTTTGCCCTTATCCTTTGGAGGTGAATCTTGTGATGGAGCAGAAGATTGCTCATCAGCAATTAAAACCCTCTTTCTCTTGTACACTCTCTCAGCAGACCCTTTATACCCCATAGCTAATAGCCTTTCTCTCCTAGCAGACTCTTCTTCTGCCCTAGCAGGCTCTTGCCCTGCTCCAACAGGCTCTTGCCCTGCTCCAACAGGCTCTTCATCATAAACTTGAGTTCCATCATGGAATTCAAATTGAGCCTGTTCCTCCTCTTCATTCAAATCTTCAGACCTATCCTTCCTCCCCTTTTTGGAAGAGATATCTATCCTATCAGTATCTGACTATGAAGAACTAGATAAAACAACCTTTGCAGACTTTTTACCCTGTAACTTCTTCACTTCACCCTCCAATTTCTTGACCCTTTTTACCAATTTGATGTTGATCTTAGAAAACCTTTCATTTTGACTTTTGAGAGCATTCTCTAAGAACTTCACCTTATCTTTCAGCTCTTGCATTGTCTGAGGTGATTGGGTTTGTGATATATGATGTGGTGATGGTGGTGGTGTTTCTGATGGTACTGGAGATGGTATTGGTGTTGTTTGTTGTGTTGGTGAAATGTAACCATGTGAAGAACTGGATGATTGTGTATCAGCAGATGGTGTGGGTTCTTCTGGATTTTGTGGTACCATTTCATCAAAAAGTGGAACTTCCTCCCCTCTAAAACCAATTCTCATATTTGAAAATACTTTTGAGAAAGTTTTGGTGTTTCATAAACTGAGTCTGTGGGAAGCAACACATGTTGTAATTTTCCAATGATGCATCCAATAAATCTTGGATACATCAAAAACTTTGTTTTAATTTTCACATTGTTTATCAATCCTTCAAAAATATATTTTGAAAAGTTGTATTTTCTGTTTGTTGCTAAGCAAATGAGAGCAGAGGCCATGTTGCCACTAAATTGCTCCCAAGAGGTTTTCTTCTGGCTCAAACAGTGAAGGATTGTGTGAATCAAAAATCTCCATTGTGGAGTAAGATGCTTTTTCAGAAAAGTGAGTTTGTTAGACTCAGCATGATACCCCATTCTTTGTAAATTTTCAAAAATTTCAGTATCTGGTAATTGACTAATACCATCAGAATCATCCAAATGAAGATGTCTTCTTATGGATGACTCAGTAAGAGTCAAATGCTTACCATCCACTTTGGCTTTTATTCTTTGGTCCCCATTTTCAGAAGTTTTAATTTTAGCAGATTGCCAAAATTGTAAAATTTGATTTTCATAAATAGTGGGATTGACTAGTAAAGCAAACCTGATGTAGGAGTTGTTTAAAAAGTCCACTACTTGATGAAATAAGGCATTATCCTCTGACTTCTCCAAAAATGCTAACTGATTGTGACGTTGGACAAAATCTAGATCAATTGTGGAAGCCATAATGAAAATTTTGAATATGATGGTGGGATTTGTTGGTAGTACTGGTAGAAGATAAAAGGTGTGTGTGAATTATGATAATGACTGATGAAAGAAGATATGAGAGAATTACTTTTAACCGACAATAATAAAGATTATAAAAAGAAATTGAAAAGGCGGTTAAAAAAGATCTTTTATATGTGAAATATAATATAATTTAATCATCAGTAATTTACATAACTACCCCAACGGCTAATTTTAACTACCAGGCCCAACGGTTAAAACTTTTTCTGACAGGCTCAACGGCTATCTAGCAGTACCTTTGTACTCTAGCAGTACCATTTTTGTACTACCATTACCTTTGAAAGTTTTATAAAAATCCCTTATAGTTTTTAGCAAACTACCAGCTATCAACGGATTTGAGTTGTCTTTACCAAAAGCCGTTTGCTTAAGGACTAGCTAACTATTTACAATTAAGTATGGTTAGTTAACAACCATATAGTTTTTGGTAAACTATCAACCATCAACGGATTTGATTTGTCTTTACCAAAAGCCGTTTGCTTAAGGACTAGTCAACTCTTAAGTTTGTGAAAACTTGGTGAGCTGAATACCAAAAGCCAGGATGGCCCAAAGATGGTGCAATTTCCTTGGATGGAGGAAATTTAGAAAGGCAATGATGCTGTGTATTTTGGATGATTGGTTTAACAAGTGAAATCATCTAATGTCATGCCTTTGAGTTGAAACCTTTCATAGTTTGATCTAGATAGAACTTTCTCCTTTGAGAAATGCTTCATCCCTTCTAGATATGTGATCTAACTCTATCTTTTTCAACTCTGCATCATCTTGTATGCTCTTGTCTTTCCTTTCATTAATTGGTGTTTCTTCCATTCTTGGCTATCAATTCCTCCCCTGAGATTGTTATCTCTCCTGAAATGAATATAACTTTTGTTGCTCCTTTCTGTTTGGAAGAACTCTTGTTTTGTTATCAACCTGAAATGTGTTAGTTGCAAACCAAAAGAACAAAGTGCAAAGCACTTGATCTATAGCATTTTAAACATTCAAGCCTTTAAATGAACAAAACATAGCAATTTTGTATCAGCAGGACCAATTATGAACTAACAGGACCTTTTGACTAACTAGCAGTACCATGTTTAAAAGTCAATACCAGTTAATTTTATGAACAAAAACATATGATTTTCAAAGATTTATCATTCCAATACCTCCTACAAGATATTTGAATCTACCTAAATCAAAAGCTTTGGTGAGAAGGTCTGCATAATTCTTTTCAGAATCAATTTTAACTACTTGAATTAACTTCTTCTCATTGCAATCCCTTATGAAATGGTGTCTGATTTCAATATGTTTTGTTTTTGAGTGTTGAACTGGGTTTTTAATGATACAAATAGTACTGCTATTGTCAATATAAATAATGGTGTTAAGAAAATTGTACCCATAGTCAAGCAATTGATTTTGGATCCAAAGAACTTGCCCACAACAACTTGCACCAGCAACATATTCTGCTTCAGTTGTAGAATTGGCCACCATTGTTTGTTTCTTGCATTGCCAAGAGATTAGTCTGCAACCAAGAAATTGACATCCACCAGTTGTGGATTTTCTGTCTAGTGTTGCACCAGCATAGTCACTATCCGAATAAGCCACCAATTCAAAAGATGATTCCCTTGGATACCAAAGACCCAACCTAGGTTGACCCTTAAGATATCTAAAGATTCTTTTGACTGCTGTGAGATGAGAGATCTTGGGATGTATTTGAAACCTTGCACACACACATACTGAGAACATGATATCAGGTCTTGATGATGTAAGATACATCAAGGACCCAATCATTGACCTATAATTGTGCAAATCCATATCTTCTCCTTCAGCATCCTTGAGTAGCCCTTTGTCTGGATCCATTGGTGTACTTGCAACCTTAGAATCAGCAAAATTAAATTTTCTTAGGATCTCGGCTACATATTTATCTTGGCTGATAAATATGCCTTCTTTGGATTGTTTCACTTGGAGACCCAAAAAGAAAGTAAGTTCCCCCATGGAACTCATCTCAAACTTACTGTGCATAAGTTTTTCAAATTCTACACACAAGTCTTGGTTTGTTGATCCAAAGATTATGTCATCAACATAAATCTGCACTAACAAGATGTCTTTCTTTGTTCTTTTGATAAACAAAGTTGGATCAATCCTGCCTCTTTGGAATCCACTTTTTAGTAGGAAACAAGCCAATGTTTCATACCATGCCCTTGGAGCTTGGTGTAGGCCATACAAAGCCTTGGTAACCTTGTAAACTTTATCTGGATACTCAGCATCAATGAAGCCTGGAGGTTGAGATACATATACTGGTTCTTCAATTTCACCATACAAAAATGCACTCTTAACATCCATTTGATAGACAGTGAAGCCTATGAATGAAGCATAGGCTAAGAAAAGCCTAATTGCTTCAAGTCTTGCAACTGGAGCAAACACTTCTTCATAATCTACCCCTTCCTCTTGAGTATATCCTTGTGCTACCAATCTAGCCTTGTTCCTGATCACTATACCCCTTTCATCCTTCTTGTTTCTGAACACCCATTTGGTTCCAATTGCCCTATGACCTCTTGGCAAATCAACCAATATCCAAACCTTCTGAATCTTGAATTGGAGAAGCTCTTCTTGCATAGCTTCCACCCAACTTGCATCATCTAAAGCTTTGTTTATATTTTTGGGTTCAGCCTGAGATAGAAAACATGAAAACAGGCATATATTGGAATTATCATTATTCTTTTCTTCATACATAGAGGAGATAAACCCTTCTTCATCTGAAGATAAGACTTGAGATAAACCAACTTGAGATCTTGTTCTAACACCAGAAGTTATGCTTCCAATCACATCATCAGTTGAGTGATCTTTGAGAATTCTAGTGTTTGGTGTTTTAGGAACTTCATATGTAGTTGGAAGATTGCTAATCCCCACCTCTTCTTAAAAAAAATCATCTATTTGAACATTCAATGGCTCAGTAGTACCAATACTTGCACTAGCAGGACCATCTGAAGAACTGGCAGTACCATTGTCATTAGCACCACTTTCTTGATTCTCTTGATTCTGAGTTCCTTGATCTTCTTCATTGTCTTCATTTCTTGTGTTTGAAGGTCCTTCTTGACTTGAAGATAGATCCATACTTTTCCAAATTGGCATCCAGATGTAATCTTGATCTTTAGGAGCTTCAACATTGTCTTCAGAACCTGTATTATCATTAGTATTTGTACCTGAAACAGGCACATAATTCATAGATTCTGAAAGCCTATCAACATCAAACATCCAATCTGGTCCAACTCCTTTCACATTTGCTAGTTTCTCTTGAAACTCTATGTGAAGATTTTCTTCTACTAGCCTAGTGCAAGTGTTAAACACTCTATAGGCCTTACTCTGCAAGGAATACCCTATCAAAAAGCCAACATCTGCTTTTCCATCAAATTTTCCTAAATGATCTTTGGTATTGAGAATAGTGACATGACAACCAAAAGGTCTCATAAAACTTAAAGATGGTTTTCTACCAAAGAAAAGTTCATAAGGTGTTTTTCTATGTGGTTTTGTCACAAGAACCCTGTTTTGTACATAACAAGCAGTACCAACTGCTTCAGCCCAAAATGAAATAGGCAACTTAGAGTCTACTAACATAGTTCTAGCAGCCTCTATAAGTGTTCTATTCTTTCTTTCTGCTACTCCATTTTGCTGAGGTGTTCTAGCTACACTAAACTCTCTTTTTATGCCTTTTTCCTTGCAAAAGTCATCCATAACTCTATTCTTGAACTCTGTCCCATTGTCACACCTGATGATTTTGACTTTCTTATCAGATTGGTTTTCTACCTCAGTGATATAGGTTTTAAGTATCTCACTAGTTTCATGTTTAGATCTTAAGAAGAAAACCCATGAAAATCTGCTATAGTCATCAGTAACAACCAGACAATATTTCTTTCCATTCAAGCTGCATACATTAGTAGGACCAAAGAGATCCATATGAAGCATATGTAAAGCCTGAGTAATAGAGTTTTGGGTCTTGGGCTTACAAGAAGCTCTATGTTGTTTGCCTTTTAGGCAATCAACACAAGTTTGGTCGTTTTGGAAAATCTTTTTGGGTAAACCTCTTACTAAATCATATTTTGCAATAGTGTTGATTGTTTTAAAGTTTACATGACCAAGCCTTCTATGCCAAATCATAGATTCATCCAATGAGGCCTTTGCTACCAAACAAGTTAAACCGTCCTTGGGATCAATGTTCTTTAAATTGACACTATACATATTGTTCCTTTTTGGAATTTTAAGAAGAATCTGACTCTCATCAGGCATCTTAAAATCAGAAGAAAGAACCATACATTCATTGTCAGTAAAGAGAACATTGTTCTTTTTGTCACACATTTGTGAGACACTAAGAAGATTAAACTGAAGTTCTTTCACAAAATACACATTTTCAAAATCTAGTTTACTGGTTTTGATAGTACCTTTACCAGTGATCTTTCCTTTTATTCCTCCCCCAAAGGTAACATATCCTCCATCAAATGTTTTGAAATCTGAGAGGAATGACATGTTGCCTGTCATATGCCTTGAACACCCACTATCAACAAATCCTTGATCTTCAATATCAGTTGAATGTTCCTGCACATGAATCAAACACATTAGTTTCCTTGGGGTACCCAAGCCATGACAGACTTGGGTTTGCCTCTTGCATCAATGAAGTCAAACCTTTTCAGGATTGTTGATGCACCTTTTGATTTGATTGGTTTCCAAATCCAACATGCTGAGGTCTTAACAGCACTTTCCCTTCTAATCCATTATGTGGTCTTTGGTCTATCAGTACCAATTTTGGCAATACCAATTTTGGCAGTACCATGTGGTCTAGCAGGACCTTTGGTTTTTGGACTCCAAACTTTTGTTTTGACCACATTTATCTTTTGAATAGGACTCTTCTCAACTTTTGGTACATATTTAAAAGTGTTTCCTGTACCCTTATCAGTTGGTTTTGCAATAACAGGCTTATCTTGTCTAACAGTATGTTTAACATTTGTGGTGTTAGACTTAACAAAACTTTTTCTAGGGTGAGTAACATTTGTTTTAGACTTTGATTTACTCCCAGAAACCCATTTATTACAATAAGCATGAAGATGATTAAAGCTACCACAATAATAACAAGCTTTATTAAACATAACAAAGTCATCACCTAATTGTTGTGACTTTAGGTTGTTCCAATTTCTTTGGCTTCCCCTAGTTTTGTTATTACAATTTTTACAACTTTCAACTGTCTTCAAAACAGTTTTGGCCTTAGCTTTAACTTCTACTTTCTTAGGACTGGTTGGTCCTACTTTGATTCCTTTCTTAGGAATAGTCTCATCTTCATCATCATCAGATACCCAATCCTCAATAATTAGGACATCTGGTCTCTTATCAGTGAGCACCTTAGAGAGTGGAACATTCTTAGCACTCTCAGAAGGTTCACTTATCACTACAGGTTTATCCAATGGTTTGTTAACAAATTCATGTAAACCTGATACAGCAAGATCACTACCTTGGGGACATGGAATTCCTCTATAAGGAGGTGGACATTCATTGTATCCTATCCCTGATTTTATTCTTTTATTCAACTGATTCTCTACTATGCTCTTAGTACACTCAGAAGCATTTTTCAATTTAGTAACAGTCAGTTGAATATTATCTCTAGCCAAAGTCACTTTAGTGCACTCAGTCCTTACCATTTCAATTTCTGAATCTTTCAAAAATATTTGTCTATTAAGAGCAGCTTTAGCATCAGAAAATGTGAGTTCATTTTCTCTATAGTGAATGATTTGTTTTTCTAGCTTGGACATACCACACTTATGGTCAAATAAGGTTTGATTGGTTTTTCTATGTTCTAATACTTCTGTATCATAAGCTTTACTTATGATTTTTAATTCTTTAAAAGATTCACAATCATTAGGACATTTGATAATTTGTACCTCAGGGGTGGAGAATGCCATCAAAGCCAATTCATCAGAAGTTGACTCATCTTCACCCATGAAACTCCAATCAAAACCCATGCCATCAATAGCAACCATTGCTTTTGGCTCTGCAACTTCAACAACCTTACTCTTGCTTTCAAAGCTTCCTTTCTTCTCAAAGCTTCCTTTATTTCTGTTGTCAAACCCTCTACCCTTGTCATCCTGCTTCTTAGGTCTTCTACATTCTCTAGAGTAGTGACCTTTCATGTGGCAGTTGTAACACTCCACCTTTGACTTATCATAGCCAGCAGGCTCATTTCCATCTATCAGAATCTTCTTGCCAGTCCTCATCATCAACTTCTTGGCTCTAATGCTTAAAAGTGAAAGTTGCCACTTTATGTCCATTTCTTCAAGATCATCAGGATGAATCTCTTGAAGGTCTTCAAATGATAATACGGACCCATTGTGCTGAGATGTAAGAAAAGCACACCCAATTGTTTCATCTAATATGGATTTGGTACTACCAGAAGTACTAGCAGTACCAAAGGTTGTATTAGCAGTACCTTCTTCTCTGCTACCTTGTTCTTCATTATCAACCTTTGAGATGCTTGGGGATGAAACAAAAGCCATATTTCCAGAACTTGACCCAGTAGTCTTCTTTACTTTATGCTCTACTATTTTGAAATTGTTGTAGAGATCATTGAGACTCATCTGGTCAATATCTGACTTGTTCTTCCATACAATGACATGCATAGACCATTCTGAAGGTAAACTCCTAAGAAATTTAGAGTTTAGGTCTTCTTGAGTTATCATCACTTCATGGATGGCTAACTGACTTGCAAGCTTCTGAAGTCTATTGAACATACTGTCCAAAGACTCATTGGTTGTGGCTGTGAAGTTCTCAAATTGTTGTTTGAGAAGTGTTTTCTGTGTTTTCTTGGTAGCATCATTACCACCAAACCTAGCCACAATTGCTTCAAAAAGGGTTTTGGCATCTTTGTATTTGTTAAAGATCAGAAGTTGATCATTTGGAATAGTCATCAGTAACATACTCCTTGCCTTTAGATCATTTCTCTTCTGAACTTTTTCATCTGCATTTGATGGTTGTTCTTGTATTCTTGTTACAAGAGCATCATTTACTGTTGTAGTGGTGATTTGGGGTTTAAATGAATTGCCTTGTTCAATGATCTCCCAAAGTGCATAGTCCTGCACTTGAAAGTATTGTTCAACCCTTAGTCTCCACATTTCAAACTCGTTTTGCTTGAGTAATGGAAGTTTAGCTGCAACATTGGTTTGAATATGTTCAACATCCATTTTTCTTTTAAATTAGTAAATATCAAGCCTAGCTCTGATACCACTTGTGGAACGTTTGTTGTTCGAAGTTCAAACACTTGGGATATGAATCTTAGTAATGTGTTTGAGAGATATTTATGTATTGAATGTGTTTAGCATGCGGAATCTACTACAACACACTTTAAAAGAACACAAGGTGGTGAGTTTAAGTAAATGAGTGAATGTAATGAACAAATAACACAACTTTGATTAACACAAAACGATTCAATATTATTGATGAAATAATACGGATGATCTAAGTATCACCGGGATTACAAAGTAATCTTGAATCTAAGATTGTAAAAGGATTTGTGATTTGAAGTAACTAAGTTACTTGAGAGATAGTTTGGTTTGTGGTTATTAGTTGTGAAAGATGCATGCATGAAGAAGTGACTAAGATATCCTTTTATAAGATAAGGATATCTTATTACATGTTGTCAAGTAGATGAATATAATACTATACTTTGACTATATTGGCGCCTACAATTAAATACAACTACCCATGTACACTCTGATATATTCTTCTGTCACCACAGAAGACTATTCTACTTCTACATAACGTATAACAATGTACAAAGACTAATAATTCAACTAAATATCTATTACAAAATATCTAATCGACTTGACATAAGCTTGGCAGGCTCTTCATTAGCTAGCAGTACCTTCTACCCAGAAGGTACTGGTAGAACATCTTCGTACATAACAAAATCAACTAGCAGGCTCTTCATCGACTTGGCAGGCTCTTTGACTTTGATCATTTTATTCCCAACAACTCGCATTATGATTTCCATTTAAGTAGCACCCCATGTCCCTATTGCTTCCGCAAAGTCAGATTTTGGGGGTGTTACAGATTGGCATCAGAGCCTAGGTTATAGAGAACTAGGTACATATAAACCCTAAACTATAACCACTTTTGTAAAAACAAGTCCCTATGACCGCCACTTGCCTTGCTTTCCATCATACTTGTTGATTACCTGTCTTAGTTGTATGTTACTAATCATTGATGTTTATTCAGTTGCATGCATTATAAATACCTTATACATATTTATGTATATATAATTTACACAAATCATCACAAGCATCTTCCATATACTCACACATATATACCGTTTTGTCACAGACTATGCCTTCCCGCAACATCTCTCAGACTTCACCAGACTCAAATGATTCCAGCATGCAGATGCTTCAAGATCATCAGACATTAAACCCTAACACCATTGAGTCTACACCACCACCATCACATACTCATACCACATCAGCCACCCGGATTACTCCTACAATTCCTCGCCGTACTACACGCATAATCATATGCCCATCTACTAGACCATCATCTCACACTGCTGAGGGTACCCAAAACCCTGCTCACACTCTTCTATTATCACCATCCCATTATAGGTCCCTATGCTCTCACATGGACACCCTTACTACTCCAGCATCGCCACCACCCACCTCATCACCACATTCACCTACCCACTCACCTCCACGTCAGAAACTCAGAATAAACAATGACTCTTGTTCAGCAGAGGGTGCTGGACAGACAGTAGCCGAGAGTACCCCTGCCGAGGGTACAGGGGTTGATGCTAATTTGGATTCGGGGATGGAGCAAAGAGCAGTTGTGCCCCGGATTAGCATAGTACTGGAGGATGTGCCTAGTGCTTTTGAGACTGGAGAGAGCTCAAGGAGAGCTCAGGATGAGACAGAGGATAGCACAGAGATATCACATTCCTCACTTCCGGCAACATCGCCAGCAGCTACAGAGACCGATACTATCTCACAGATTCAGACCCAGCTAGATTTACAGACTGACATACTAGGTCTCCACTCTGATCTGTTTGACGAGTTACATCCATCTCGTTTCGAGCAGTATGATGATGACTTCAGCAGACTCTATGCTAGGACACACTCTAACAGTCGAGACATCCTTGACTTAGGTGACAGATCAGGTAGACTTGAGCAGACACAGGTTGTAGCTCAAGAGGCAGCCCGGATGATGCATGGGAGGATGCTAATCCTCGAGGCTCAGGTTGTAACATTGCTAAGGGCTGACCAGGCACACCGTAGTGAGAACTTGGCATTGAGAACCTGCCTTGTCGAAGTCAAGGCACAGCTTGGGGAGTACGCTTTTAGGTTCTGACACCTGGATAGGACCAAGGGTCAGTCTTAGTTATGATTCGTAGTTAATCCACTTAACTGAGTAGTATCAGTAAGTGTAGGATATTATTAGGGAGCTTGTAATTTTCAAACCTTGTAATCAACTCTTAATCTATAACAATCTCATTTCGTTATATATCTCTATTTCTGATTAAATCCTTTCCTTTCGTAACCTAAGACGACGTCTTCCATTTATATGATGACTTCACCTTACCTTCCCAAACACCTCACGGTTGTCCTTAAACAAATGGCGTCCCTATTGATTTATAAACTATATTTTGCTAAATGATCTGTAAATCGTTTAGTTCCTTTTCTCTTAGCCAAAAAATTTCAAAACCACAAAGACTTATATAACCCCCACTTCATAAACTACCCCACAAATAGAAAACTATATTTTAGACGCCCTATAAAATTCCTCGAAAAATATTTCCCATTACCACCCTCACCAGCAAATAAATCCCCGTCGACTAAACTCAACGCCCCTTCACCAAGCCTAGATCCTACGTAGTCGAAATCATCAATTTGTAGGCCAAGTGATATACAAGGAACAGTGACCCCAAATTCTTTTCGCAAGGTAAATCATCTGCTTTCATCCCAAGAAATCCAAAGGATTACATATAAAGGAAATATGAGAAATGGACAATCGTGCTAGTAGCAACAGGAACTAATTTAGCCTAGATATCATAGAAGTTTGTCTTACCTCCTACTACGATCTAATAGGAAATCCCCAACTCCCAACCATCGTCAAACAACCCCACCAGTTAGCACCTCATCATATGTTATCTCTACCCAATTCTGAACCACTTCAGCATCAATCTGAACAATCTTTAAATTCGAAAACTACTAGGTACATCATAAACCCATAGGCGACTGGAACACATTATTCCTCTATAGCAAAAGTGTTAAGTAACTGCAATGGTTACATTCAGACCCTTGAATTTTCTTCCTGTACAGACACTGCGCAATCGAACGAACAGACTGGTCGATTGCTAGTAGCAATCAACATGGTCCTACCAAAACCAAACTCTATACGACAGATAATCAACTTCCTACTAAGCCGACTGATTGACTGCTAGTAGCAATCAACATCGTCCCTTCAGACTAAAATCTAGAGCTACGAGACATTACCCATAAAACCCAGCAATTTTGGCAGCATCCCCAGTATACACTGGATGTCGAAAAGCTCTATCATAAACCTCCACGAAAGGAAAACCTGTTCATGTAACCCATAAGATTCTAGCCACAAACTAAGGACCTTCTAGCAAGAATGGACAATCGATGGACCACAAAATCTTTAAGAACCTGGAGATTTACTAGAATTGACTGGTAGCCTAACAGAAACCCTAAAGCATCACGGGAAAACAAAAAAATAAAAAATAAAAAATAAATAAAAGATCACAGGAAAAAAAAACGAATCAATATCATTAGATTTAATTTCCTAGTCCTTTTCACTAGTCCCTTAAATACTCTAAATCTGACCTAGGACAAGGAGTTTATCAATACACCGTGACTCATCAAACCATAGAAAATCAATCAAACACTATCGCCACTGGCTATAGATATTAGCAAGACGTGCATTGATGGAGTTCATGGAAGTACGATTTAATATTTTCATTCCTTAAAGTACGAGGCACCCTAGGAATCTAGATTGTAAGACCACGCCATTTACTATAAGACTTAGATTCTAAGCAAAACCATTTAGGAGCCTTGAGATACTAAAGGATTACTCATACACAATTCTTGCTAGAAAATGCATCTGAGCATAATGTCAGAACGATTTATTTATTTCAAACCATTGACCAAACCATTTAGGACAGGACATTTTTCGGACAAGACTGGAAGTAGAACGTATATTTAAGATCATAAGTTTCGCTTGCTACTAGATTTCAAGTTGTACCAAGCTAGACAACTAGAGTATGCCCTAGGATATTAGTAGGGCTACAGACCCCAATTATACCTCTTTCTCCGATAATTCTTCTTTTAAAATATACTTTTCCCAAAGTGTGCTTTATCAATCGTAAGACGCATATAATCTCCTTCCTCTGTTTAAAAATCTCATTCATTCTCATCTTTTATGGTATAGATGACTCCTACAGGAAGGACAACCAAGGCCGCTCATGACCAGCCTATTGCTGCCACTATCCCGGTTGAGAATGGAGCAAACCTACTTATCATAAATCCAGCCATGCTAGACATGTTAGTTGATCATCGTGTGATGGCCACACTAGCCGCGGCAAAGGCAAACAACACGACTGCTGAGATCGGAAGTTCAAAACTTAAGAACAACAACAACCACACTGGCACTTATCAGTAGTTTCGAAAGGCCATGTCTGGAAACCTTAATGGGACTGAAGGAACCATTGTTGTAATCAGATGGATGGAAAGACTGGAGGCCATGTTTCAAGCATGTGGTTATGCAAAGGAGGATAGGGTAAAGTATGCATCACTCACCTTCACTGATGGTGCTCAGACCTGGTGAAATAACTACCTGAAGACCACAGGCATTGATGCTATATATGCAATGCCATGGGAAATTTTTAAGGAAATGGTGCGCAGGAAGTACTGATCCTACAGTGAAATCAAAAGAATTGAGGAAAAATCTTGGAACCCCAAGGTGCGGGGTGCCAGTGCTGCTGTACGCCGTCAAGGAATGACACCAATGAGCCCTGAAATGATCCAGACAGAAGCTCAACTACGGGAGAGGTACTTAGGGGGATTTCCCCCATTCCAAAGGGAAAATGACACTGCCTCCAAGACCACAAAACTCCAGGGGGCCACGAATGTAGCCTACAAGCTGATGGGATCAGCACTCGGGACAAGTATTGAAAAAGAGACTCCCCACTGACTTGGCCCGGGCCTTCTCCCGTGCTCTAGCAATTGCGCTCCCTAGACCACTACCATGTAGGAAGATTACTCCAAGAATCGCAGTAATGCTGGTCCTAGCAAGCGGCCAGGAATGGTTACAACCCCTAATGCAAGCACCAGCATGAAGAAAGGTTATGCTGGAAACCTACCTAAGTGTAATGTATGCCCGTTTCATCATCATGAACCTTATCCCATGCGGTGTGGAAATTGTGGGAGAATCGACCATCAAACTAAGAACTGTGAAGC
Organism: Artemisia tridentata subsp. tridentata; assembly: GCA_021014915.2. NCBI lineage: Eukaryota > Viridiplantae > Streptophyta > Magnoliopsida > Asterales > Asteraceae > Artemisia > Artemisia tridentata. The sequence continues at coordinate 131,975,677 of CP139504.1, forward strand.
TTTCACTCATGTGATTGACTCAAATTTCACTGCCACCTACTTTGAGTGTGGAATGATTGGGCATTGCAAGGATAATTGCCCAGGACTAAGAAGTGGACATGAGAGGGTCGGCCAGGACCCAAATGGCATGATAAGTGGAAATGTAGCTTGGAACCTCTTCTTCGCATAACAACATCTACATCTAGATTCTCTTAGATCGTATTTCCTCGAATAATTGTACTTTCTTAAAAGACATGTTGTATCATTGCTTTGCATGAATTTCTCCGTGATGAATTCTCTAGCTTTTGAATCAAGATATTATGATAACTCTTTTCCTATCCCTATCACATTTAAGATTGTCAGTTAACTAGTACACTCCTGTTATATGAAGAGGTGCATCTTTAAGAACTTGATGTGATTCTGAACCTATAGAACTCCAATGTCATTGTGACTAAACCCGGCATAGCATCATCAGTCCTCAACTAAGCATAGCCTGATCACCTATGCTTGGTTCAGGGAGGATCATGCCATGATGAAATAGTCATCGTGAAAAATTCCTGCACTCTAGAACTTTCAATACATATCTCGACTATCGAAGTTCAACCGTCTCTCACAAAATCTCAAATTCACATGGAAATGTGAAAAATAGAACCAAAACACTAGAACCCTCAAATATCCAACCCCATCGGGTAATTCTATGTGAAAATCAAGGACGGTTTTCCTCCTAAGGCAGGGAGGATGTGACAAACGGCAATTTTGCACAATTAATTACATAATAAATGTTAATTTATTAGTACCAGAACGATAAGAATTAGGCATACATGAGCCTGCATGATTATTTTGGGAAAACAAACCCGCACATTTTAGCATACATTAACTCACCAAAACTATTAAATCTCACCAGAAAAGTGAATTATTCCCATTCTCACATTGACAAACCATAATGTAGTAAAACCGGGAGGTTATCTCATTTTTACTCAAAACAGAACCACACGCGTACCGACATCACGTCAGCAACAAATTTAAAACTCAGGACTTATTTTTAATTCACAAACTCTAAATTCACCTAAGTTTTATAAAAATATCCCTAAAAAAAATTAAAAAAAAAAAAAGAAACAAAGAAAAAAAAATCACTCTCCCATATTCATATCAGTTACGGGAAACCCAAAATCCACTTAGCTCAGCAGGACGCGGGGTATAAATTACCCATCTTTAATTAAATCAAACCTGTATATACCATATAATACTACCCCACTCACACAGAACCCGAAATACTTATCTCTCCCTTTCTCGTTTTTTTCTTCGACACCACAGAACCAAGCACAACATTGAAGCTTCACCATCAAATCCTTATCCTAATTCGAAAACAGAACATGGTCAACCCACATCGCTTTCTTATTTACCCCTTCCCCAAGAGCAGTCACGAGTGAATCTTGATGTTACCAAGAGAAAACGAGTGTTACTCGTTTCGGACGCATCAAAGATCGAAGCCAAGAAAGAAGAACTAAACCCATTCTCGATTTTCTCTTTTTAATGGCTAATTCAAATCAAGTTAATCCACACAAATATCATTCGATCACCCAAAGGCTCCTGAGGGTCGAAGAGGATTAAAAGGGCGAAGGTCGATTTGAGTGGGTTGACTGGGATTTGATTTGAAGAAGCCAAGGTTCGGATTGGGGTTCTGTTCGAAGTGCCACTGAGTCCAAAAGTCTCAGCCGATTCATCACAAGGGTATAAATCTTTTGTATTCAACTCTTGATACCAAACTTTGTCATTTTTGGCTTAGTGATGTTATTGTTGAATCAATTATAAGTAATCTTGATGTCGAATTCCTGTATGTAAAATTGATATGGTTGTTGTTGCTATTGTTGTGGTTTAAGGCTCAGGAGGTCAAAAACTCGATTTGTTAGCTTTCGGCCAATTGTTGCTCATTGTTGAGGTTGTGACTCTCAAAATCTAAGAAAAATGAGGATAAGAGCCCATTAGCTTAAGAAAACCATTTTTGTTAAATATCATTAGAAACTTAGGTTCCATTTCGTATGACGTTGATATAGTCATTGAAAACACGAGCCACTGGCTCGTTAATAATCCTTGAGGTCTCAGTTGGAAGGTCGCAAGTTGTGACCATGAATGAGGTTTTAGTATAAAAGCTTGCGTTAATACTCCTCCCGAGTGGTGTATTAGACCATGAGAAAATGAAGCTCGGTTGGGGAGGTTTTGGTTAATATAGGTCGAATAGAAAACCTCACTCACAAGAGTGTATAGAACATAGGTCCAAATCTCATCGAACCTCACCAAAACAGCCACCCATGGGGGTGTGCGGGTCTTGGTAAATCTTAGACAAGCCTAGCCAAACAACCCTCACTTACGATCACAAGCTATAGTTAAATGTCTATCTTTTGGAAAATATAGGCCGAATGCCTTTAGCCCAAGACTAGAAGAACCATGGAGAGGGATACCCATCGAACCCTGATAAGGACTCATCTCACCCAAGGTTGAGCTTAAACTCACCATAGTTGCCAAACTTAAGTCTCGAACCACACTCCCATAAAGAGTGTCTCTCTTGTTCAATTTAATATCAAATAAGAAATGAGAGGGAACTATTTCCTCCTTGATCTAACTCCAAACCTTATATCAAAAAGTGGTCGGTAATATCAAGAGTAAGGAAGTGTTGGTGTTAGGCCAATGGCTCCTATGGAGTACTCGAGATCACTTAGTTAAGAAGTCGAGTAGAACTCAACCTCGTCGGGATATACCTCCTGGTATTACAAAACTCTTGAGGACTAAGATACCCATTAGAAATTCCAATAAGCTGACAAGGTTCTGATGGATTCGGTTGTGTATATGTCGTATTAAACCAGGCCGAGTTAACCTATTCACTTAAGAAATACATCCCACCAGAAACCCAACCGAATGCATGTATAGCCCAGCCCATGTAGAGCGTTAAAGTGATAATGTTCCAGAGCCCACCAAGCCCAATGTGGCTGTTGGTGGTTGACATCCTCAGCCCAGCCCAAAAACATAGATTCCCCCTCCTCTTTGACTCAGTTGAGCCACAGCCCAACAAGTCATGACCAAATAAAACGTTGACGTGTATGTACTAGCCAAAAATTTAACAAATTATAACCGAGCACACGAAAGTCCTATATCGAAATTTATATGTAAAACATGTGTAGACACAACCCAAAAACCGCCTATCAACTAATCAAACTCAAATAGATAACTGTCCTTTAATAGCATCACAAAATCATATACATTGATAAGACATGACACCTCGGCGTTAAACATGTAAATTTTGGTACAAAAATACGTCGCCAATAAATAAGAAATTATACTAATAGTCTATTAGTCCTAACAATTCAATGAGAATGGAAACGCATAAATATAGTATAGGTTAAATGCAATAAACTTGGTTTTAAAAGTTAAACCATTAGATAACCATGTCGGTAACGAGAACTTGAAAATATAATCTTTACGAAACCTTATCAAATATTTTTCTAAACACATAACTATGAAACCAATGTACAAATTTAGGTCGTAATAAATCCTTAAAATTTGGCAAACTGAACAGACTTTAATTAAACAAGGTAAACAAAACTATTATTATACAAACGGTAACCCTTATTTCTCAAATCATTAAACCTACAAATACTAAACGTCACTTACCCATAAATTTTATTTCAAACTCTATATAATTAATATTTTAACTACACATCATAAATACTCCACATTCCGATAATATCTATTCGTGCTTTCAATCGTTCATTTCCCTTATCTTCCGAATTCCGTTACTCAAAATCCTGTGAGACTATCGTTTCTTCATTCCTGAACACTTAAATATTTCTTAGAGCTAACACCTACCTATGCTTAGGAATTCAATCGTAGTCTCACTTACCGTCACACAAGCAACAACAACAACATAAACACTCTAAACTATTGAATTAAATTATCATGGAAACTAGTTTGGAATGTAAACTAAAACGTGCATTGTAAATTTAGGTCGCGTGTTGGTGCCATACATCCTTGCATTCACTAAATCCATTATTAAGGTGTGTTCATAGCCCCTCTTTATTTATACTTGTTTTATATGAATGGGGTGAGAAACATGCAAAACCAATTTTATGGACCATTAATACTATTTTTACCAAAGTTATTGCGCAGTTAGCCTAAGCCCTGCTATGTCCCCTACTGCCCGAATTTCATGAACCGTTAATTCCCGTTAGGAAGCGTGAATGTTATAAATAGATCTATTGGGAGTAACATCCCCGTTCGGTTTGACCGGATAGGCAAACGAACGTATACCATATCAAAGTACAAGTGTCTGGGATAAACACTTGCCAGGGCCTTTATATTTAACATGCTTCTAGAGCATGCTCTCAAACAAAACTATTGGTCCAAATTTGTTATAATTGTTTTAACTTAAACCTATGAACTCACCAGCTTTTGCTGACTTTTAGCATGTTTTTCTCAGGTATCTAGACTTATGCAAGTGTGGCAAGGCTTGACAGGGCGGCGGACTTATACTATTGGCCAAAGTGTTTTAAGAAATGTTTTAGACTTGTTTTTGAGGGACCATTAAACTTCTGAGCAAACTTGAAACATAAAGATTGTTATAATTGAATTAAAAAAATTAATTTATTTTAACGAAGTGTGTATTTGGTTCTTCGTTACCTCGCGTTATGATTTCCATTTCATTAGCACCCCATGTCCCTATTGCTTCCGCAACATCAGATTTTTAGGGTGTTACAATTCATAAAAGAATTTATTTGGTATAAATTCCTTTAATCTAAAGTCTAGAAAAATCACAACATATGTGAAATTTCTTTGTCAAAAATCTAATTCTAGGTCAAAACTGACCTCAGCAGGTCATGGTACTCTTAAATAGGGGACGGTACCGCTAAATTTAACGGTACCGTCGGGCCGTTGTCTGCTGAGACAGTTTATTTTGTTTTCAATTCTCACTGTTTCAAAAACACTATCAAAACCCACTCGATGTAATCTTGAACCAGAACCGTCTCCTATCAGAATAGATTCTGTCTATCTTCTGATTCCTTAGATTTTTTCCCTTTCATTTCCGCATGGTACTGAACACACCATATGTATGGTTACTTCCGTATCCATTATCTTCTTAACTTATCTACACTTTTCAACCTTAGTTCTACACTACCAATGCTTCCGTATCCCACTCACCTTCCACATACTTCAAGCGAAGAACCGCTAGAATAAGTTGAGATAACCCTTCTTCATCAATATAGATAACCCCACTAGAACCTTATCACTAACCTCACAACCTTGAAGATTTTATCTTCTTAACCCTTAGGATATCTCCACGTGATCACATGCCTCATCATATGAATATTCTATGAATATTCACAATGATTGAGAAGAGCTACGTGACTTCAAAGGTGAAGTTTATTGTATGTTATCCACCACTTGTCATGACGTTACTAAGCTCATTGCTTCCGTCAACGTTTGTTTTCCTCTTTATTTTTTTTACATCTTGTCCGGATGGTCATAGATTAAGGGGGAGCGAAAACATACTCATATAGTCTTTCAACAAACACTCTCAAGAACACACAAATGTAGTTCTTATTCCCTAGAAAACTTCCCTTTAGCTGCCCAGAACTAGGCTGCACAGGAAAATTCGTGACTTCCAGGTCACGGTACCATTAAATAGGCCACGGTACCGTTAAATTTAATAGTACCGTGTGGTATTTAGTGGTACTGTGCCTATGTTTGACGAATTTTCGCTGTTTCCTCTAGATCCCTGCATCCCTAACCTCAAACATGCAAAATTTTGCAAACTCACATACACCCTAAGATTTCCTCACTACACCATAGGACACCACCACCAACTTTAGTTCAAATCCCACAACTCTTGCCTATATAAGGCCTCACCATTGCAAGCTTATCTTGCATCTCATCTTCACACTCAACCCTTATAACTAAACTTCACTCTTGACAGTGATATTTAGTTTCAAAAGCTTCAACCCTTATATCAATCCCACTCAAACCTTTCAGCTACACTTCACTCTTGATAGTGATAGTTAGTCTAAGAACCTTCAACCCATCGATCATCACACTCAAACCTTACAACTATTCCTCACTTTGGATAAGTGATAGTTAGTTCAACAACCTTCAATCCTCACAATCACACAAAACCCTTCATGCACCAAATTATCTCTAACACACAACAAGAATCATCAAAACTAGAAATCTATAACTTCGTTACCTCAACCCCGTTAGAGATATCCACCCCCAATCCTGTTAGGATCACATGCACATTTTCTTTTTCTCTTTTGAAATATATAATGCATCTCATTATCAGTGCAAATGATATATTAATCTAAACCATCCTTTCCCACCTTTCCTCAGAGGGCAAAACCAACACTCTCCCACCTTATGGAATTATTTCCATTCGCATATAGGTGCTTATCGTTCACATTCTCATTTTTTTTGGTATAACTTCTATCGAGTCTACTTTATGGCACGACTTGTCATAATAGTAATCATTTAGAGTATGTCTTATCAACAAACTATCCTTAACATCAATCATCTTAGGTAGATGATTATGTTGTTCAAAAGGTTTGTAAGAACTTGCCTTCCCAATGACAACTTGGAAGAAGTCATTTTGTGTGTCAGTCAATAAACGAATCTTATTCTTGATTAGAGTGATTGATTGAACAATTACACCTTAGGTTGTCGGTCGGGTTGTGACACTCAAGTGTCTTTGAATTGCAATACGCATTCATCTTTTTGTGTCGCTCAACTTTCTTGGGCTTTCTTTTCGGTCTTCATCCTTTTGGCACACTTTCATCCTCAATTTTTTTTTGCTATGTTCTTAACATAGTTTAACCCTTGCATGTCTTGCTATGTGTATCATATCCCTATAATGTTGCTCCTATTTTTTTATATTATGTTGCACGAAGCTAACCCTTGTTGTAGGAAAAGCTTTTGTAAGAATTTGATCCATGGATCCATTAGATCCTAAGGTAAAAAATAAAAAATAAGCGGATACAATCACCATAGGAGAGCATTGAGCTAAGGGGATCTCGGGGGTATTTGAATACATAGCATGGAGTCGTCTTCACAAGTGGTGATAGAAGACTTCACTGGGATGATGCAAGCTCACCTTTCTGGGGAGAAAGGAAAGTAGTGCAACAAGGGGGAGTAGGGAGTAAATTCAAGGGAGATCTCGAGGCAACTATGTAGGACCGAGTACTTCGAGCTTGATTGAGCTTGGTATAAACAAGAACCTCTGTATGCTATACAAGCGTTTATGCGGAAACTAAACAACAAGTATAATAAAGAAGAAAACTCTAAACGACAATGATCCTCTATGGATCAAACTATGAACTAAGAATTGTTTATTGAATATTGAAAACGTTAAAGGCGTACCTAAACTCATAGACGGGTTTATCTTTTATACTAACAAGATGACCTAACCCTAACCCGTTCTACAAGAAAACGTGTGAAGAGATAAACGAGATCTCTACTAAAAATAAATCTTAACAAACATTCTAAATATACGGATAACAAACAATACTATCCGCAGTAACAAACACCATCGGCAGAAACAAGATAACACTGTCGGCAGGAACCAACCGCAGCAGCAATGCAACACTATCGGCAGGAACCAGTCTTCACTATCAGCAGCAACAAGAATATCTTATTTCCTTAGATCCCAACAATCTTCCCATCACTGAGAAACTCTTATTTCCCAGAGATCCTAACAATCCTCCCCTAATCTTGAGGTTGACTAGGTTAACCTGCAAGATTCCAATGTAATAGAGCTTTGAACTTCTCAGGCTTGAGGACTGCGACTTAGCAGCAGCAATAAGTAGTAACCAGCAAAATCCTTAACTTGCAAGATTCCAGCCTCTATAGCATCCAGCAGCAACTTCAATAGTTCAGCAGGAATATGAAATCTTCTTCAAAACATATATACTGGTCACCATGATATTCACTTGAATTTGGCTGCTAATTATGACAATATGTACATCAAATCACTTTAAGTTTCAGACTATTCTCATCACATCCAGGTGTGTTAACTCCTGTGAGAGGTGAATCATTGAAAATTAATGGATTTGATGTCTCTTTACCAATAGCCATCACTACTGGAGTAGCCAATGTTTAGGTTTGTTAGACCATGTTACATTGATAACCATCTGATTTATTAGCAAACCAGCAACTATAAACGGATTTGACTTGTCTTTACCTATAGCCGTTTGCTCAGGACTAGCCAATTCTTTGGTTTCAACTGAACCTTGGTGAATTGAATACCAAATATGGATACCAAGTGTCTTTACCACAAACCATACTTTTGTGGACTAGCCAATTCTTTGGATCCCATATAGGGTTACATCCATGGTGAATTGAGAACCATTTTCAACTCTCAGGAATGAACCATGGGTGAGTTGAAGTACCCTATAGCTTTAAGCAAGCTATTACAGCTATCAACGGATTTGATAATCACACCAGAGCCGGACCCTCATGGTGAGTCAACTCTTTCTTGTCTGCAAGACATGGTGAGTTAAGCACCATTTATTGTGCAGGTGTAAACACCAACACTGTACCTGCATGGTGTTGCTCAAAACCATCTTATTAGCACACAAAATATACAATTTTTTTTTTTTTTTTTTTTTTTTTTTTTGAACTAAGAAAAACACATCAGAAACACACCAAAAGAAAAGAAAGAAAATAAGAAAAGAAATCAAAAGAAAGAAAGAAAAATGTACAACAACAACAAGAACAATCCTCCCCTTAAGCTTCATCCTCCCCTTAATCTGCAATCCTCCCCTTAAGCTCAGTATCTAGGGATTTACTATCCCAATATGGACCACCAAATGTTTAAACCTTGGTCCATCAAAAGCCTTGGTCAGCAGATCAGCAACATTATCATCTGTGTGAATCTTAACCACCTGAATAAGATGCTTCTCATAAGCATCTCTTATGAAATGGTGTCGAATCTCAATATGCTTTGTCCTTTGATGATAAACAGGATTCTTAACAATACACATAGTACTTTGATTATCAATAAAAATCTTAGTGTTCATATAGTTGAACCCATAATCCAACAACTGATTTTGCATCCAAAGTACCTGTCCACAACAACTAGCAGCAGCAACATACTCTGCCTCAGTAGAAGATGTAGCCACTATAGTCTGCTTCTTGCACTGCCAAGAAACCAACCTCCTACCCAGAAACTGACAACCTCCTGTAGTAGACTTCCTATCAAAGTTATCCCCAGCATAATCACTGTTACTATAGGCTTCCAACACAAAAGGAGAGTCTTTGGGATACCAAAGTCCCATCTTTGGCTGTCCTCTCAAATACTTGAAGATTCTCTTCACTGCATTTAGGTTAGAAGTCAATGGTGTAACCTGATGTCTAGCACATGCACCAACAGCAAACATGATATCAGGTCTTGAAGCTGTCAAATACATGAGTGATCCAATCATGGACCTATAAAGATGAACATTAACAGCAGCATCAGGTTCATTATTGGACTTAGGCTTTGGACGTTCAAAAGGAGTTGTAGCAATCTTCACATTTTCCATATCAAACTTCTTAAGCATGTCATAAACATACTTCTCCTGGCAAATAAAAATCCCATCTGGTTTCTGCTTAACCTGAAGACCCAAGAAGAAAGTCATTTCACCCATAGCACTCATCTCAAATTCACTCTTCATCAATTCTTCAAACTCCCTGCACCAGGCTTCATTAGTGGAACCAAAGATAATATCATCTACATAAACTTGTACCAGAATGATATCTTTGAAGTTCTTTCTAATAAAAAGAGTTTTATCAATAGCCCCTCTTCTGTAACCATGTTTTAGCAAAAAGGCTGATAACCTTGCATACCATGCCCTTGGTGCTTGATGAAGACCATAGAGTGCTTTAACCACTTTGTAAACCAAATTAGGATTCTGAGGGTCCACAAATCCCTGTGGTTGAGTAACATAAACTTCTTCCTCAATCCTGCCATACAAGAATGCACTCTTCACATCCATCTGATATACTACAAACCCCATAAAGGAAGCAAAAGCCAAAAACAATCAGATAGCTTCAACTCTTGCCACTGGTGCAAACACCTCATCATAATCAATCCCCTCTTCTTGTCTATGACCTTGAGCTACTAATCTAGCCTTATTTCGAACCACAATTCCCCTAGCATCCCTTTTATTCTTTAGAATCCATTTAGTCCCAATAGCATGCTTTCCTGCAGGTAAAGGTACCAACATCCATACTTTCTGATTCTGGAACTGCTGCATTTCCTCTTGCATAGCCTCAACCCAATCATCATTAGTAAGAGCTTGAGCTATGCTAGTTGGTTCAACTAGAGATAAGAAACAAGCATACAGACAATGTAAATAATCAGTATGATTGCTCCTCAACTGATCCTGTATATAACTGAGAAAAGCAGATTCTCCAAACTTGGGTTGATGAAGTTTACTTCTTGTCTGAACAGGGGAATTAATATCTCCAAGAATCAAAGACTGAGGATGAACAGTATTGATCCTCTTGGTAGCAATGGGATTGACTTCAATGCAGGATGCCTGATTAGTAATTGAGGGGTTGAAGTCATCATCATATGAGGAAGAAGTGAAAATGCTAGTTCTGAACTGATGATGAGGATCATTCAACTTATCTCTTGAAGAGACTGAATTTCCAAGATCAGAAGGAATTGGAAATCTTTCAGGGGAGTTAACAACACCCAGATTATCAACAGATGGAGAAGACACAGGAACATCAGCAGAAACTCTAGAAGGTTCGGCAGGAACAGATCCACTTTCAGCAGGAATGGGATCAGCAGGAACATGAATACCATCAGTTGAATTCAGTTGTCTTCTAACTTCAGCTTCAACCTTTCTCAGAATCTCCTCTGTCTCTTTAGAAAACCCAGAATCAAACATCTCAGCAGCTCTTTTGGCATTAAACTCTTGTCTTTGAAGCCTAGCAAGATCTTCTGCATAACTAGAATCACCTCCAGCCATATCAAAAGAATCTTTGAGCTTTGAACCTGAAATGTTGTTAGAGGGAAAAGAAGGAACAACTATAGGTCTTTCATCACTCTCTACATCAGAATCATCATCCGAGGTACCTTCATTGTTAGTTTGAGAAACATTTGTACCAGCAGATAGATTTGATTTGAATCTATTATAACCTAAGGTGTCAGATAGATAATCCAGATCAAATTACCACTCTGGACCAGCACCCTGCAAATTAGGTTTATCTTCAAGATATCTTAAGTTGAGAGTCTCTTCTATTCTCTTAGAGGACAGGTTATAAACCCTATAGGCTTTACCATGAGCAGAATATCCAACAATAAACCCTTCATCAGCCTTCCCATCAAACTTGCCTAGGTAATCACTAGTGTTCAAAATAGTGACATGACATCCAAAAGACTTAAGGTAACTAATGTTTGGAACCTTCCCAGACAAAAGTTCATAAGGTGTTTTATTATGAGGACTAGTAATAGATACCCTATTCAACACATAACAAGCAGTGCAAACTGCTTCAGACCAAAACATAGTGGGCATCTTAGATTCAGCTAACATAGTCCTAGCTGCTTCTATGAGGGTCCTATTTTTCCTTTCTGCAACCCCATTTTGTTGGGGAGTTCTAGCATTACTATTGTCCCTTTTTATCCCCTTAGTCCCACAGAGTTCAATAAGATTAGAGTTCTTAAACTCTGTGCCATTATCACACCTTATAGACTTAACCTTTTTACTTAGCTGATTTTCTATTAAGGCAATAAAATCCCTAAGAACTGGATAAGTTTCATCTTTAGTACCCAAAAAGAAAGTCCATGAAAACCTGTTAAAATCATCTGTAATCACCAGGCAGTAGTTCTTATGGTCAATACTTCTGATAGAAGTAGGACCAAAAAGATCCATATGAAGAAGCTGCAAAGGCTCAGAGATGTTGCTCACAGCAGTTATGGCCTTGTATGATGCTTTGTGCTGCTTTCCTTTGTTGCAGGCAACACAATCGTGCTCATTAGAGAAGATCTTCATAGGAAGCCCTTTAACCAACCCATTCTTAGCCAACTTGTTAATGGTCTTGAAATTCACATGGGCCATTCTTCTGTGCCATTTATTAGATTCATCCACAGAAGCTTTTGCAATCAGACAAGCAAGTGATCCCTCAGGCTGAACATCACTAAGATTGAAGCTATAAAGATTGAAAGTCCTAGGAACTTTAAGTTCAACCTGACTTTCATCAGGCAGCTTGAAGTCTTTGGACAACACAAAGCAATCATTCTCAGTGAAGAGAACACTGTTCTTCTTGTCACAGATTTGGGAGACAGAGAACAAATTGAAGTCTTGAAGTTCCTTCACATAAAGTACATCTTCAAAGTCCAGCTTAGCAGTCTTGATAGTTCCTTTCCCAGAAATTATTCCATCTCCTCCTCCAAATGTCACAGTACCTCCATTCAAAGGTACAAAGTCATGCAATCTTTCCAAATTCCCTGTCATACTCCTGGAACACCCACTGTCAACAATTCCAACATCTTTGCTTTTAAAAGGAAAATCCTGAGAAAAAGAATACATATACAACATTAGATACAAGAGAGACTCAAGCCATTGCTGACTTGAGCCTGCCTAGTGGATCAATAAGAATTAAACCCTGGAGATTGATGAGATCCACCATTGATCTTGGACCCCATTTTCATATATTGGTTATTGATTTTCCAAGAACAACCTGCTGAGAACTTAACAGCAGTTTTCCATCTTGCCCCTCCCTTGTGCATGGTGTCTAAACAAACAGGTCTCATATTATTTTGAAAGTAAGTACTAGTAGGTCTGCTGAAAGGTCTAGCAATATCACTTCTCCAACCAGCAGGATTGATCCTACCGGCAGGAACAGTATAAACAGCAGCAACAAGTCTATCGGCAGGAATGAACTTATCAGCAGCAACAGGCTTACCAGCAGAAACTAGCTTGCCAGAAGCAACTGAAGTTCTCCTAGCTGCTTGAGGAATATAAGGGGGAATATCATTAACATTTTTCCATACAGACCTATTTTTACAAGCATATACACCCATCTGTTTTTCATAATAGTCACAATCTTTAATAAGATGATCATAACTACGACACATAAAGCAAGATTTCTTTCTAGGGGACTTATTCTTAACAATAACTTTCTCATTGCAAACAAAATTATTCAAACCAACACATGAAACAAAATTATCCTTGACAGAATTAAAACCACAACCATCATTGTTTGAAACAGAATCACAACTAGAAATATTTGAAACAGAACCACAACTAGAAACATTATTGTTTTTAACACTATCAAAAGAAATATCTTCAAATGCAGCTGTCTTTGAGTGTGATTCATCAGTAGCTACTTCTGAGGAGAGATCTTCTGACTTTATTGGAGCTGACTTATCACTTGATCCACATGTGGCATAGTCATTAGTCTTGATTTCTGAAGATTTGTCACTGTAAGAACAAGAGACAAATTCATTAGAGTCACAATCAAGATTAGGCAAGTCCTTTGCCTGTTTTCCATAGATCATTTGTGAATCATCAAAGTCATCAAAAGGATTAGCAGGTTTAAATGTTCCAGTTATGGGTGGAGGAACATCATTCATTCCTCCCTCCTTGACATACTTTACAGGTTTTCTATAATCTACAGGTTCTGGGTTAAAAACACTATACTCATTAGGGTCATAATACTGATTTGGCCCTATTAGGTTACCGAACCCTAAACCTCTTTTAGTTTTAGTAGTCATAGAACTATCAATAAGCATGTGAAGGTTTTTGGATAAGTCTTTCCACTTATCAAATCTAGCTAAGGAATTATCTAGCTTAGACTGTAACTCTTGATTTTCTAACACTACCTTAGCTTTTTCCCTTTCAGAATGTTTAAACAAATTAGTGGCATTTTTTAAATCTCTTTCTAACACCTTTATTTTTACTTCATAAGCAGACTGTTGTTGTTGATACCAGACCTTTTGTTGTTCTAATGTTTTAACAGCCTTTTTATGAGCCTTAAGTTGAATAAAGTTATCCTTATTTTCACTTTCAATATCATCAAATTCCTGTTTCAATTTAGCATATATAGATTCACAACCAAATGGATAGTTTTGTACCTGAGATGGATGACCCATCATTCCAAACTGACCAGCCACTTGTTTCTTCACACCATATCCAGCTATCATCCCAAAGACCTTATCTGCTCCACTTGCAATCGTCTTCTCATGATGCTCCCAGTCCACCATCGCATCCACAGATACCAATGCCTTGGGGTCCTCTGAGTCCAGCTCTTGAATTTTGAAAGCAGAATATCGTACTTTGTCATCTACCTTCTTATCTGTACATTCCCTGGCAAAATGTCCTGTTTGAGAACATTTATAGCACCTCACCTTCCTTCTGTCAAACCTGGCAGGTTCCTGTCCATCAAAGTTGACCCTTCTTCCTGCCTTCTTTTCAAACCTATCCAATTTCAACGATATCATAGCCACTTGCCATCTTAGGTCCATCTCTTCTAGATCCAATTCATCAACCTGATTGAAATCTTCATACACAATCTTCTGCTGTGGTGTACTCTCAGTAACAAATGAATGAAGCACATCCACTACAAGATTATCAGATCTAGTCTGAGCTTTTGGTGTGACAGGTGAGTAGGAGATTGATGATATTGATGGTGTTGGACTGTTTCCATATGATGTTTTGTTAGGACCAGAGTTACTAACAAAAGCAGTATGGGCTGGATTATGAGGTGTATAGGTGGAATACCCTTTGATATCAATTTCAAGGGTTTTCAGCTTGTTGTACAGATCATCAAAGCTCATATAATCCAGTCCTCCTTTGGCCTTGAGTGTAATGGAAACCTGAGACCATGATGGTGGCAAAGCCCTCAGAAACTTAGTGTTGCAGTCTTCATCATCCGGCCTAGCTTTCAACTGGTTGAGTTGGCTCAGGATCTTGTGGAATCTGTCATACCCTTTGTGAATCCCCTCAGCCTCAGAGATCTTGAATTCCTGAAATTCTTGCTTGAGCATAGACCTTCTCATCTTTCTGGATTCATCATTCCCTCCAAATCTGGCTTTTACAGCATGCTAGATCTTTCTAGCATCATCCAAGTGATGAAAATCACTCATATGATCTTCTGGAATAGCTTGAAGTAGAAGGGTTCTTGCCTTGGTTTCCCTTTGAACAGCAAGGTGTTCTTCTGCAGTAACAGGTGGCTCTATATAGATATTGCCATCATTATCCCTTCCAGTATTCTTCTTACTATTTCCCTTAAGAATCACATTCCACAAATTGTAATTAGTGTTTGTGATCCAATATTCCATTCTCATAGCCCAGACTTCATACTCATCTTTCTTCAGATATGGGAATTTAGCATTGTTGGTGGACATGGTGGTGAGGATTTGTGTTTGGACTTGTTAGGTTTTAGGTTTGGGTTGTTGTTCTTCAGGGTTAATGACATTGTTTTGTGGGATTTCGTCTTCCATTGAAAGAGGGTTGTGAAATATGAAATCGAATTTTTTTTCTTCTTTATCAGAGATCCTTACCAGGCTCTGATACCACTTGTAGGACCGAGTACTTCGAGCTTGATTGAGCTTGGTATAAACAAGAACCTCTGTATGCTATACAAGCGTTTATGTGGAAACTAAACAGCAAGTATAATAAAGAAGAAAACTCTAAACGAAAATGATCCTCTATGGATCAAACTATGAACTAAGAATTGTTTATTGAATATTGAAAACGTTAAAGGCGTACCTAAACTCATAGACGGGTTTATCTTTTATACTAACAAGATGACCTAACCCTAACCCGTTCTACAAGAAAACGTGTGAAGAGATAAACGAGATCTCTACTAAAAATAAATCTTAACAAACATTCTAAATATACGGATAACAAACAATACTATCCGCAGTAACAAACACCATCGGCAGAAACAAGATAACACTGTCGGCAGGAACCAACTGCAGCAGCAATGCAACACTATCAGCAGGAACCAGTCTTCACTATCAGCAGCAACAAGAATATCTTATTTCCTTAGATCCCAACAATCTTCCCATCACTGAGAAACTCTTATTTCTCAGAGATCCTAACAAACTACCTTTTTGCTTCGACAAAAGGGGGAGAAGGGAGTGTAAACAGGTAACTTTAACATTTTACTGTGTGTTACGGTTTACATATTTGTCATCATCAAAAAAGGGGAGATTGTTAGTGCAAATATTACGATATTTTAACTAAACGGTTTCTTCGGTTTTAATAATGACAAACATGTAACTTGTAATACATAATGTAAAATGTGCAAGTTACTTGTAAACACAAATCATCAATGCATACTTACATCAACACCTCCCGACGTCTCAAGTACGCTTCAACAAAGTCGTAGATTTCCATCCCGACGTAAATCATTCAAGGTATGGACAAACAAATCTACTACTTGACAAATGATCAAAGGATTATATTTTTCTCTAAACTTCACATTTTTAATGTGACAAAACATTTTTTCAAAAAATACATTTTACAAATTATTTTTGAATTAAAAAGAAATGTTTTATTTTGAAAAATAAGTTTAAAAATCCCAACAGTCATTTTCCCCCCAAAACAGCTCCAAACATTCCCAAATAAACCTTCCCCACTAAAAACAAATGGAGGAGCATCCACGGTACCACTAAAGTACCGAAGGTACCACTAAATTTAGTGGTGCCGTGTGACAATTAGTGGTGCCGTCCCTCTGTAACGGCTAGTTTTCTCCTTGCCTATAAATAGTGGACCATTTTACACTTTCAACTTGATTTTTCCAGTCAGTTTTCTCTGGTCTAATCCCTCCTCACTTAGATCACTTTCTTTGATCATTTAGAGATTCTTAGTTTGTTTAAAAGTGATCCTTTCAACCCACCAAGAGATCACCTTCATTCATCTTCTAGTGTAAGAAAAGAACAGATAGTATCACAAAGATACAAAGTGTTGTAGTTGTAGTTAGAGCACTTGTAACACTTGTTACATACTTGTTGTATCTTGTAAACATCAAGTTTATTTTTCTTTTGAGAGGTTGTGAGAGAAGATCATTGTGATCTTATAGAGATATTAAATATCTCTTGTAGCTTGTGAGCTAGTGTGATGATCAAGTTGATCAAGGGTAGATAGGATAGATTGAGTCAAGTGAGGGTTGATCATTGTGATCTTGTCGAGATCTTGGAGATCTCTTGAAGCTTGTGGCTTGTGTGTTGATCAAGAAGATCAAGGGTAGATCGGGTAGATCAAGTCAAGTGGGAGTAGATCATTGTGATTTTGTTGAGATCTTGGAGATCTCTTGTAGCTTGTGGGCTTGTGTGTTGATCAAGAAGATCAAGGGTAGATCGGGTAGATCGAGTCAAGTGGGAGTAGATCATTGTGAGCTTGGTGAGATCTTGGAGATCTCTTGTAGCTTGTGGGCTTGTGTATTGATCAAGTGGATCAAGGGTAGATCGTGAGTAGATCATATGGATCGTGGTAGATTGGTACTAGCTAAGATTAGTACTCGATATTTAGCTTAGTGTCGGAAATAAGAATAAGCAACGTTGTACGGTTTTCTCCGCCTAATTGGAGCTTGTTGATCAGTGAAGTAACTATCGAGTTGGGTACTCGGGGAGTGGAGTAGGGCGAAGAGGAGCTTCGTGACCAAACCACTATAAATCATCGTGTCTGGTTTGCGCCTTCTTACTTATCTCTTTACTTTTATTTTAGTCTTTATCACTTTATATTTATATTTGCATTGCATTTATGTTTGTGTGGTTTGTTGCTTATGCTTGTGTCATGGTATGATTATGTTTGTGCTGTAGTTTACTTTATACCATCTATAGATGTTGCATGATCATTGTTGACACTTTTCCTATTACGTCATACCTGATCGGGTGTTTGATACAAAAAGTTTTTAAGTTTTTAATGGAAACGTATTCACCCCCCCCCCCCTATGGTTTCCACAACACCTTTAGCTTTAAGCTTGATCAATTCTTAACTTCAGAACTTTTTTAAAACACACACTATATTTTATTTTAAAAACACGTGCTTTGCATCAAAGTTCAAACGAAAATCACAGTTTCGCAAATATAATTATTTGCTGTTACATACCATCGCTTTGCGCGGGTATACATATAGTTTAAAAAAAATTAAATTTTTATCATTTAATTACACATATTTTTAACATTAAATAATTATAAACTCATACATTGTATACTTAAATATCTAGTGAAAGAGATACATCACTAAAAGGGTGTTTGGGTAGCTTATACGATGGGCTTAAGAGCTTACATAGCTTATATGTGAAGCTTAAACTAAATATCTCGCAAAGCTTATATATAAAAAGGTTTTAATAAACCTCAAAAGTGTGGTTTTTAAAGAGGTTTGGACTAATATAACATGTTCAATTACATATTACAATTTTACTCTCAATTATACAAGATATAATATTCATATTTTCCAACCCTTGTCCTTTTTGATCATTTATAAACTAAAGGTTAACCAAACACTTGAATTATCAACTTATAAACAACCTATGCTAAAACAACCTAAAGCTTATTAAACCCATGATCTTTTTGGTATGTAAATGATAAAATTAAAGTGGGACGGATAATATAAAAAACCACAAAGTTTCTACTAAACTTAGAAACAAGTATGCTATACTATTGTGAAAAAGCCAGCCAATTAAGCTAAATTCTCTATTGATAAGAATTGACCTGTTAGAAAGTGACTTAAACTTTTGGGTTTGTTTCGTAAATTTTTCTTTGGATAGATATTAGTTTTTGGTATGTTTCCTAATTTGAGTCGGTTTAGAAGTTGGCAATTAGGTCATTGTTTTCTTATGTTTTCTTTGTACCTTTGGAATTTGTGTTTGGTACATTTGAAATTGGTTTTGTATTTGGTTTGGTTATTTAAATAAGATCTTTTCTACAACTTCCTACCATTTCATCCCACAAATCCTCCTACACACACAATAATAGTATATAGTTTTTTTCCACTCATTCTCTCTCTGCATCCAAACTATCCGTTTTGACATTTGTCACTTTGTCAGGATCCTGTAAGTAGGATGTTTTGTAGGAAGAAGTTGTAGGAGGTTTTAGCATTTTTGTTTAAATAAAGCTTCCGCTTCATTTATTTTTTTTAACTGTGAATCATCATTTAACCTGAGTCCAACGTATGATTCAAACTGGATTCAACAAGAACAACATCTCATGTCAAACGAATACATTATCAAAAGTTCAGTCTAAGACCATCCAATTACATTTAAAATATGTAAAATCAGTACAACATCAACTTACATACTTTATTAGACCTGAATGAGATCTCTCAGTTAAACAACACTGAAAAAGAATATAAATGACGATCTCTAAACCTATAATCACCTTCTTCTAATATATATATATATATATATATACTATATATATATATATATATATATATATATATATATATATATATATATATATTCACCTTCTTCTAATATATATATATATATATATACCATCAATATGAATCACTTTGTACATTATACATCTCGGAAACAATAATCAGGTTTTCAATCAATATATTTACCTATGACAATGTTGATGTGTCGGACAAGTAGATGTTCCTGCAAGACTTATTAGCAACCACGGGGTTTCCTGACCCATCAAGATCAACTACAGCAGTGTCGCAACGCTTAAACTCTCCACTAAGAAGTTGTTAGTTTTGTGGAAATAAATTAGTAGTTGTGTGTTAGGATTGAACTCGAGATCACGGGATTGCACACTTTACGTATGAAGAATTAAAGTTTAATAATTAAATATTAAAAGTTGTATTTAATGATTTATTACACAATACGACTAACAACCGTTAAGTAATTATTGGAGATTGACTAACGGCCGTTAGTAGAAGGACTATAGATGAAAAAGTAGACAATAAAGTTCTAGAACCCCTTGAGGGTTAAGAACCGATCGGCCAAGGGTGGATGGCCCAACCCAAAGTCTAACTTGATCACCAAGTTTGTCATGCTATGTAAACAAAACTTAGTGGCCATTCTTGGGTGAACTTTTGTACACACAAAATACCCTAACTTTGTTTTTCTCTCCTTCTTTGCTTGATCGGTCGAACACCCCAATCCAAAGGGATTTTCAGTTTTGGTTTTTGAAAACAAAATTGTTTTGGTTATTGTGTTTTAAAAACTAGCATTTACTTTAATTTGGTATTAGTACGTGTGTACAAGAATGTGATTCAATCACACTATTGATTGAATCTTGGATTGAATTACAAAAAGGTAAGGGGTAATCCCAATAATCCACATAAACCCTAATTAGGGTTCATAAGGTTGATTGCTTGGAATTGATTCTTGTTTGACTAGAATCATAAGGTACACATACTATTTTTGTTTGGTTAATTAGTTTACATATTATATGATCCTATACGTTTCTGCATGCATACTTGATGTTGTCATGTATTAAAATTCCAACAGTGGCATCACGAGCCTTGGATAATGTGTAATTAATTGCCAAAACGCATAAAAAAAAATCTTGAATTGTGTTTTATATTGTTAGTCGTTTTTAGGGTTTATAAAATTTCGATCCCTAATTTTTCTTAGGGCCGAATGCTCTAATTAATTTTTAGGGTTTGAGTTTTGTTTTTTAACTTGATTAGAAACCCTAGGATTAACATGTTTATGTGTTTAAGTATGTGATCTTGTGGCAACATGATAATTGTTATGTAGAATCCATGAAAACGTGCATGTTTGGCATGGATTTATTGTCGATATAATTTAAATTGTTTAAATTTGCTATATGAATTAATGGTTAAGTTTTTCACATGTAATTAATTGATAGATGTCGAATTGGGGAAGACTCCAATATATTAAGTAATCAATTACGTGCTATGTGGTATATATTTAATTGTGGCTTACGCAATTGATTCGTCAATGCATGTGGTTCACTTCCTTTGAAGTGAGGGCCTTAGTTGAATATATACAATATAAACATATAATTGATTATTAATAGGTTTTATCGAATTAGTTTGCATGTGGCTACATGTTTTACACATATTAATTGTTATGTTATGTGTGTTTATTTAGTTGTGTTATTTTTTATTATTACTTGATTGTTTATTTGTGTTTTGACATGTTTATAAACAAAGGGTAATTTTGAATAGAAAAATAATATAGACTAAATAATGGTGAAACAATGAATTGTTTTAGAAGAGTTAAATTTTCAAAAGTTTAATTGATGATGAGTTTTGTACCAATAGTAAGAACGGCTCACCCAATTGTGACAAACTATAAGAGGAGTATAAGGAGGATTGACATTAAATTGTCATAACGAAAGAAATGGGTTTTTAATTGGCTTTCATAGCTAACCTTAGTTTCTCCGCTCCTTTGTGCGTCAAATTGGAGCTACCAAGTACGACTATTTTTTTATGTACAAAATCATCTTAAGGGTGAATTAGCTTTAATTCCATGTGCCACTTTGTGGTAATTATCCGAAACACTAAGTCTTTGGACTTATACAAAAGTACGATATAATGGACGATAACTAAAGGTAAATTCTTTGATTGGTGAACCCAATACCTCAATCAAAACTTTGTTAATTTAATCTTAGTGAATTGGTTAATAAAAAGGTTTTTATTAAAGCTTATGATACGAAGTTGTATGCATGCTTCTTCGTACATATTTTTGATTATACACATCAAAAACTAGTACCCTTAAAATTAAATTGATGCCATCTAATTAAAAGAACACTTGAAGTTGTGATTTACGTCATGTGAGAGCTTGGACTAGATTGCAATGGAAAGGTAAATTCATACTTTCATTACTAACAGATCAACTAATGTAATGGAACTATGTTAATTTGCAGTTCTTTAAATTAGACGACTTAATTGAGTTGTAAATGAGAGCTTGGACTCAAGGCATAAGCTGAGGATAAAACATGCTTACATTGCAATATTGTTTGGCAATGTAAATTCCATAAAGATCTAGGAATTGGAAATTGTTTGCCAATTATTGTTCAACAATTACCTTGTTGTGTACTTTTATTACTAGCGAATCAACTGATGTAATAGAATTATGTCAATTAGGATCCTAGCTTTAAGAAAATTCTATGGTTTATATGAATATTAACCAATGGGCATTTAATTTTCTTAAAGATTGTATTATCGAAAATACTAAAATTTAATTTTGTAAATTCTTTTAAATGTATTAATGCAACATTAAACCGTAAACGTGGGATATTCTTTTATTGGTAAATTGATCTACACCCGTAGGGGTTTTTGGCTAGAGTCAACTTTACTAAAAGGATAAACATAGTCTCCTTTCCATGAGAGACGCATGAGACTTAATCCTATTCCTTTTCATGAATGAGAAAGGTATGATAGGAAAATCAGAATTGTCTAAATTCTAAATACATAACTCATAGCAAACTTTAATAGTTAAGATTATTGCACATTTTATGAGTTATTAAATTAGAAGCTAGAACTAATTACCGCAAAATGGTAAAAGACAAACTAGTATATTTTATCTAGTTCCTTTTGTTTTGACCATTGAAAGGTACTACATACAATTGTTGGAATAGTAGACCTATTAAGGAAGAAATTGCATGCCAAAATTTTCAAGTTAATGGCATTAATGGATAGTCCATTATTTACATAGTAGAATACACTCTTTTAATACCTAAGTAATTGTTACGTATTAATACCTAAGTAAATAGTACACTATTTGGTTTCACTGGTTATGAAACACTTATAATGTTGTCAAATCCAGTGGGAGTATTGTGTGTATTAATGAATAAGGAATTATTGTAATGATCTCTAATTCAGCGGGAGCTACAAGTTTTTGTTATCATGGTAGCAATCTACATTATCTTTTTAATGTGTCAAGATAAATACTTTCCAAATATAGACATTAATATTTTCAAGGATAGTCATGTGCGTTTCCTTGTTAATTAAGTAGCTCTATATCTACTAGTTATGCTAATATCAATGACACAATCATATTTTTCACATTAACAAATGCCTGTCGTGTTGTTTATCTGGTACATGATGTTGTTCCATGCACAAGTGGGAGAAATCTTTAATGTGTGCAAGGTACAACATATAGGAATGTGATTTAAAGGATTCTCTTGACTGGAAGGTAAAAGACTAACGTTCTAACACATCTAATCCAAGAAACACTTGGTATTGAAATTTACATTATGTGAAAGCTTAGCTAGATTGCAATAACAAGGTAAAACTCCATGTTACAAGAGACCGTATATGGAAAATTTGCAGTTTCTAAATTAGACACTTAATTAGAACATGTGTCAATATAATAACAAGACTACTTCAATTTGAATATTTATGAATTCTTGGAATGACATAAATAAATGAAGTAATCTAATACTACTACAATTTGGATATTTATGTATTCTTGGAATGACATAAATAAATGAAGTGATATATTACTATTGAAACCAAGAAGTGGTGTTCATGATTACTTTAGTTATACATGTTTATTATTTCTTTGTAAAGTCGAAAACATGAAGTCTTTTAATTATTACAAGACTTATAATATAAAGTAAGACGTTAACTTGTTATGTTTTTTAAACAAGAAGACATTGAGTTGATCAATGATTTATAACGTATAGTGGGAATATATAACAATTTATGTTTGGGAATTCTATTATACCATTAAGTTGACTTAGTTGGAAAATAGATAAGCCAAATGAGTATATGTTTATCTTACATATTGTTAGATTGTCTCACAATATTAGTTCTAATGAAGTAACTCAAGTTTGTGGTATGTTCAGTTAGGAGAATCAAACTTTATTGGTATTGTTTCATCAATGTTTGGGAAGACATTGAAGTGACATGGTGACCAAGTACTTGTGTTATAAAGCATGAAATTGGTTTGGGAATTCTATTATACCATTAAGTTGACTTAGTTGAAAAATAGATAAGCCAAATGAGTATATGTTTATCTTACATATTGTTAGATTGTCTTACAATATTAGTTCTAATGAAGTAACACAAGTTGCTGGTATGTTCGGTTAGGAGAATCAAACTTTATTGGTATTGTTTGATTAAAGATAACTATAACTTCTTTTCTTCCAAAAGTTATCAAGGTTAAGAATATTGAGTATGGATTGTACATACTTAATAAGACTCCAACCTAGAAGATTAATAAGATACCATTATATTATGGAATGTGATGAATCACATTAAGTCTTAAAATTGAAGTTCTGAATTTGTTAAACATTTTATGAAGTAGGATATTAACAAACTAATGTAAGAAAATGTCAATGTGTATTTGTAATGTCCCAAAAGAGAACAATTTAGTGTTGCTCTACTCGCTAAGTATTTATAGATAGTCTATAAATTACAAAAGGTAAGTGGGAGTTTTATCTTAAAGGGATAAAATTACAAGAAACATAATCTTCTAAAATATACTAGTGAATATCATGATGAGGCTAGACATGTAAATGTTAAACCTCAAGATGATGGAATTCTCATTCATAAATCCGTAAGGATATCTCAGATATTTGATTAATATGCTGAGAATTATGAGTAAAAGGATTATGGTAAACCTGATGATCATTATGATGCATTACCAAATATTGAATTGGGTAAATTACTTACTCTATGAATGAAAAGATGTTGTCCATCAGTATAATCAATTTTGGAAATTTGGTTTATCTTGAACTCTATAGTTAGACTAGAGAATGAAAATGAGTTTCTTCAAGAGATGGAAAACCCTATAGTGGTTTAAATCTTTATGTAGAAATCATATGGACAATATTGTACACATATTTAATGCATGTCTTATGACAAGATTATTGAACATACTTAAGTAATTAACTATGATTGAATATTCTTTCATAGGCACATTAAATATATTAAGATAATAATTGTCATACCTATTTTCATTAATATGAAAAATGACAATGGAATATCAAAACTCTTTCTTGAGTGATTACTTGAGCGAGGACAGTAAGTAATCGAAAGGATTTTTGAATTCATAATAATCTTTGGAAGTGTACAAAGTGCAATAATTCATGAATGAATTAATGCATGCATCTAGGAGATAATTCTTATGTTTAAATATTAAATTCAAGTTTTGAATTGATAATTAAAATAAGATAATTCCTAAGTATTCCTGAAAGCTAGTGGGAGTATTATGTTTATTTTCTTGAATCATATATGTTGTATAACATATAGGAACTAACATTCCATATAAGTTAATCGTTAAGACTTAATTTGGAATGAAACTTCACATAAAAGATTTAGGAAGAAAAACATATAACCTTGGAATATATGTTTATTATTATAAACATATGCGGTAAATAAATCTAATAGAACATGATATATCATTTAGATAATCTAAATGGATACGAATCTTTTAGAAAGATATAATATGAACAAAATCTAAGTATGACTCGAAGATTTTTCATGAACATCATGTTACATAAATGAATTGTTATAAGATGTTATGAAAATGTTGATATCTAATTGAAAGTTATTAGATAACTAGTGTAATGATTATTCTAATGGAATATGTTTGGGTATAGAATTACATCCTCATCCTTGAACAGCTTCCAGATTCTATAGATGAACAATTTGTCAATTATTGTGCAAATTGTCATAGCCAACAAACTTAAAAGTTTGGAAGGCATCAAACATTACACAATAGATATTCAAGCTTACGAAACTTTAATGAGCATATTGTTGTTTGTTTACAATGATGCTGGTTTAATTGAGATGACACTCAATACTAGTCATGGTAGGATTTCATCCTTGGCCATGTGAACTAGTTGTGCTCACTAAGAGCATAGTTGCATTATATATTAAAAGAATAAGAATACTTTAAACTTTAAAAGTGTTTGAAAGTTTGATAATCATAAATTGGTGATTGAGGTTGTCACACACTTTATAAAATATTATGTGGTAATATTAAATTATTTGAATGCACACATACAAGAACTTCACCAGTTGAATTCTTGAAATAAGTATTCTCAAAATTCTGATAGATCGAAGTTGGTTGATTTATGTCTTGTCAACAAGTATGATTGTCAAAGCTTGAGACATAATTCACCAACTAGAATTTTCATGCATTGATCTATTTAGTATTTGGATAAAGGATGTTAAGTGTTTATTATTTGTAATGAATTTAAGTACTTGATACGTTTATTTTCATTAATAATAAATTATGTCCTATATTTGCATGTTTAATCCATGAATAATTTAGTTATTATTGTTAATACAAATATCGTCTAAAAAGGTTATTTATATTTTACGATATTTGCTATATTTTGTTTATGACAATTATAAATTTAATCTTTAGCAAAGCATAAATATAAGTTAATTCTTTTACATATATAGTTATAAACTTTTAAACTCATAACATGCTACATATATGATCACTAGTTCATACATGATACATACATGTTACATTTACATATTACATTTTATTTCTTAAAATGGAAATTGTACAATGAAATCATTGCATACATCATATGGATATCTTTAGGATCTCTTGAAGATATTGAGAATATCATGGTTAGATCTTCACACAAAGAATTGGATTTGGTAATATCTTGGCAAGATTCGGAAAGATTTTGGAAGATTTGTTTTCAGGCTCTGGCGGAACCAAAAGCCATAAGGGACGGATCCCTGGATTTGGATCCGCCAAATCCGTGGCATGTTTGATCAGTTTGCCTGTAAATAGCAAGCTGCTCATTCATGTTTTCTCATCACTTTTAGCATAAACAACATTCATTCATTCTTTCATTCATTACTAACCCATACATATTACATATTACATTCTTAGTGATCTTTCTTTTGTAGCAAAGAGATCAAAGCATCACAAGCTTCAACTAAGCGTTGCAAGACTTGTTAGAATAGTTACTGTGTGAATTAGTTGTTTATCACACATCATTGTTGTACCATTCATTCATATACCTCAGTAGAGTCCGGTTAGTATTTTAGTCCTTAAAATACATAGAGTGTCGGGAGTGGTTGTGCCCTTGTAAAAGAACTCGGTATCTAGCTTTGTACCGGAAAAAGTGTAAGCGACGTGTATAAAGGTTTTCTCCGCCGAGAAGGGAGCTTGTTTCTTAGTGAAGAAAAACTCTCGAGTTAGAGGCTCGAGGAGTGGAGTAGGGCAAGGAAGAGAGTCCTTGTAGACCGAACCACTATAAACATCCGTGTTGTGGTTTGATTGTTTCTTTCTCTATTTACTTGATATATATTGTTTATTGTTTGCATAACTTTGAAATCACGTTAAGTATTCAAAGCAAAAGAATTTTAAAACGGCAAAACTATTCAACCCTCCTTCTAGTTTTCCACAGTTGGCATCAGGAGCTACGTTACTCAAGATCTTTAAAATATATTGTATTTTAAAACTTGGAACGATCCATGGAT
This sequence comes from Artemisia tridentata subsp. tridentata, assembly GCA_021014915.2. Taxonomy (NCBI): domain Eukaryota; kingdom Viridiplantae; phylum Streptophyta; class Magnoliopsida; order Asterales; family Asteraceae; genus Artemisia; species Artemisia tridentata. The sequence continues at coordinate 132,003,021 of CP139504.1, forward strand.
TTTGAAAATTTCAAATAAGGGCAATCTGTGCAAAAACCACCACTATTTGAACCAAATAGTTTTATATATTGGAAAAACCGCTTTGAAACTTATGTGAAGTCAAAGGATATAGATCTATGGTACATTATTGTAGAAGGTGACCATAAACCCATAATTAAAGATATATCAAGTGGTCGGGATGAGGATATTTCTCTTACTCGTCACAGTGATGAGCAAAAGAAATTAATTGCCAAAAATAATGAAGCTAAAATGATGCTTTATAAGGCTTTACCTAGGAAAGAATATGAAAGAGTCTTTATGTGTAAAATCTCTAAAGATATTTGGCAATCCTTAATTATCACTCATCAAGGGAACTCACAAGTCAAGGATAACAAAATTGATCTTCTTGTTCAACAATACGAACAATTTATTATCCCTGAAGATGAGACCATTGATAGTGCTTTTGCTAGGTATAATACTATTATTACTTCTCTTAAAGCACTTGACGATTCTTTTTCTAGTAAGAACTTTGTCAGGAAATTTCTTAGAGCACTTCATCCGAAGTGGAGAGCAAAGGTGACGGCGATTAAAGAATCCAAGGATCTTTCAAGCATGTCACTTGACGAGCTTATAGGAAATCTCAAAGTTCATGAGATGGTGATGGAAAAGGATTCAGAGATAGTCAAGGGCAAAAAGGAAATGATCAAGTCCATTGCCTTAAAAGCTAGTGTTGGGAATTAAATATTCTGAAGTTAGAGTATTAGAAATTACTCTAAGTCAAAGGTACTGCTAGTTCATGATCAAGGTACTGCTAGTACATGAAGGTACTGCTAGAGCAAGAAGGTACTGCTAGTTCAAGTTGAAGGTACTGCTAGTTGTATAAGGTACTGCTGATCAGTGACTCATAGGATAAGATCGAAAAGATATTTATTGTATTTTGGTCAAACATATACGGTAGATAATATCTTACTCCATGTGCTTAGTTAACAAGTTGTATACATAGATACATGTTGTATCTTATGTACTGACACAATATGCATAAGTTAAATAAGTAAGTCGGTCAAGACTTTTAGCAAAATTGTAAAGATCTCTTGCAACTATAAAAGAGATCTTAGACTTAGATATTATATAATTTGACACAATAGAACACACATGCACATGCATAACTGTTAGAACAAGAACAAAAACAATATCACAAGTCTAAAACATAAGATTCAAGGTTTTGTAACCCTAGTGAAAAACTCAAGATCACTCGTATTATTTGGAATAATATTGAATCGTTTAGTGAAATACTTTCTTTGTTCATTGTTAAGTAACAAACATAATTCTTCCATTTCCATAACATACATAACCTTCTAAGTGTGGTTAAGTAAATTCCGCATGCTTAATCATATTAAGTCAATATATCTCATACACAAAGACACAAGGTTTAACCACCTTAACCGTGTATACACTAGATCCTCACAGTTGGTATCAGAGCTAGAGTTGATATATTTGAATTAGAAGAAACAGAAATGGATCCACATGATGTTCAAACAAATGTTGCTGCAAAGTTGCCCATAATCAAACCCAATGAGTTTGAGTTATGGAGGATGAGAATTGAGCAATATTTCATGGTCCAAGATTATACTCTTTGGGATATAATTATATATGGTGATTCCTTTTCACCAAGCTACTCAGAGGTTGTCCTAGAAGGTAAAACAAGTAGAAAAAGAAATACTGGACCAGTGTCAAATGAAGAGAAGATACTGAAGAGAAATGATCAGAAAGCAAGAAATTTGCTGCTTATGACCATTCCTAGTGAGCAAATGCTATCATTCAACAAGTATCTTGATGCAAAAACTCTTTTTGAAGAGATTTGTGCATATTTTGGTGGTAATGAAACTACCAAAAAGACACAGAAGACATTACTAAAGCAACAATTTGAAAACTTTACTGCTTTTAGTAATGAGTCTCTTGATAAGCTATTCTCAAGATTACATAAGCTTGTCAGTCAGTTAGCTGTGTTGGGTGTTGAGACAGAGAAGGAAGATCTCAACATGAAGTTTTTGAGAAGTCTACCTGATGAGTTCCATACTCATGTTATTGTCTGGATGAACAAACCAGACATTGAAACCATGAAGCTCAATGATTTGTACAACAACTTCAAAATTGTTGAACAAAGTCTGAAGAAATCTGGTCATTATGGTACTAGTTCTGGAAACGTGGCACTCTTGTCAGTTCCTAGTATTAGTAAGAATGAAGAGGTAGATGAAGGTGAAAGTGCTCCTTCCACAAGTTCTCACAAGGATGTTGCTGGTCTTGGAGATTCAACATTCTATGCTTTTATTACCAGTCAATCTAATGGCTCTCCTCTCAACCATGAAGACCTTGAGCAGGTAGATGGTGATGATTTGGAAGCTATGGATATTAAATGGCAGGTTGCTTTGCTTAGCATGAGAGCTAAGAAGTATTGGCAAAGAACTGGGAAGCAGATTACCATAAATGGTAATGATACTGCTGGGTTTGATAAGAAGAAAGTGGAGTGTTTCAACTGTCATAGGTTAGGACACTTTGCTAAGGAGTGTAGAAGCCCAAGAAAGCAGGAGAACAGAAACACATGGTATAAGCAAGATAGGAAAAAGGAAGTTACTATTGAAGAGCCAAAGGCTATGTTGGCTATTGATGGTATTGGTTATGATTGGAGCTCTATGGCTATTGAAGAGGATGCACCACCTAATGCTGCTCTTTTGGCCAATGAATTTGCTCTAATGGCTCATTCTGATTCAGAGGTAAACAATATTACATCTTGTACTGAATCATGTCCTAATCTTAAAGCTTATGAAGACCTTAATAAGAGATTTGAAGCTCATAAACAAGAGCTGCTTGACTCTTTGTTTAATTTAGCTAATCACAAAAGAGGTCTAGGTGTTTTGGAAAAACAAGTCTTACATTTTAAAAATAATGAAATTCATTTTGCTGATGACATCAATATACTAAAAAATGACATTAAGATCAGAGATGAGTGTATTGTTGAGTTGAATGAATCATTAGCTAAACATAAGAATGAAAGAGAAAATGTAAAGGTTTCTGTGGATGTTTTAGCACATTCCTCAGAAGGATTCAATAAGCTTTGGGAAGCCCAAGTTATTGATAAGGTCAATTCTGGTGTTGGATTTAAGTCTGTACCCCCTCCATACAGAGGTGTTCATTCACCTCCAGGTATTGATTTAGCACACACAGGGTTACCTGAGTTTCAAGAACCAATCATGGAATATGGTTCTAAGGTCACTAAATCTCCAAAGTTAGAAAAGGTAAGTAAAAGTTTAGATAAAACTTTATCTTATCAGGACAAGGTGTCCTTTATTAAGAAAGGAGATACTATAGTTGTTGAAGATTGTACAACTGATAGTGATAGTGATGAAGAAGAACAGGTTATGTCTAAACCTGTATTGGTTAAGAAAGTAGGAACAAGTCTTCCTAAGATAGTCAATCACAACACTAACAGGCCTAAGTCAAATGTTAAAGGTACTGTTAGGAAACCAGTTAGATATTGTGAACAATATAGAACTACAAACAAGCCCAGAGGTAACCAAAGGAATTGGAACAACCTCAAGTCTAACCAATTAGGTGATGACTTTGCATTTTATAATAAAGCTTGTTATACATGTGGTAGTTTTGACCATCTTGCAGCTTTCTGCAACCAAAGGGTAACTGGGTATGAATACAATAGGGTGATTTACAAAAGGCAAACTCCTCAAACTCTTTTTCACTCTAATACTCATAAATCTAAACCCAGAACAGTCTCAAACAAGTCTGGACTCAAAGGTCCTAATAGACAAAAAGGTCCTGTTAATAAAGTACTGCCAGTTCAAATTCAAAGTACTGGTAAATCTAAAAGTACTGTTAGACCTTTGATGACTGTTAACCCAAAATCAACAGCTAAGGATGCAAAAACAACTTTCAAACATGCATCTAAAACTGTTCTAAGGCCCATTCAAACAAAAGCAGTGGTTCACAAACAAATTTGGAAACCAAAGGGTGTAACTTCAAGGTTAGCAGACTCTGCTGAACATGTTACTCACTCTGCTGCTAAGGGTAATAGGGCAAATGCTGTTAAGGCCTCAGCATGTTGGATTCAAAAATCCAATGTTGCATCAACAGTCCTTAAAAGATTAAACTATATTGATGCAAGAGGCAGATTCAAGTCAGTAATGGCTTGGATCCCCAAAGAAAACTAACTTTCTTATTTGTGTGCAGGGACATTCTATTGATCATCAAGATCAAGGATACTCAGATAGTGGATGTTCCAATCACATGACAGGCAACATGTCTTATCTTTCAGATTTTCAAGAATTCAATGGAGGATATGTTACCTTTGGAGGTGGTTTTCGTGGCAAAATTTCTGGTAAAGGTACTATTAAAACCGGAAATTTAGATTTTGAAAATGTGTACTATGTACAAGAGTTAAAGTATAATCTTTTTAGTGTTTCACAAATGTGTGACAAAAAGAATAATGTCCTTTTTACTGACACTGAATGTCTTGTTCTATCTAAGGATTTTAAGATGCCTGATGAAAATCAAGTACTTCTTAGAATTCCTAGAAAGGCCAATATGTATAGTGTTGATATGAAGAACATCATTCCTAAAGAAGATTTAACTTGTCTTGTATCAAAGGCCACATTGGATGAATCAATGTTATGGCATAGAAGGCTTGGTCATATTAACTTCAAAACCATAAATAAAATTGTTAAGAATGGTTTGGTAAGAGGTTTACCTCACAAAAGATTTGAAAATGATCAAACATGCATTGCTTGTCTAAAAGGCAAACAACACAAAGCCACTTGTAAGCCCAAAATTTTTAACTCTATCAATCAGTCATTGTTTATGCTGCATATGGACTTATTTGGACCAGTTTCAGTAAGGAGTATACAACATAAAAAATATTGTCTTGTTATAACTGATGACTATAGCAGATTTACATGGGTTTTCTTTTTAGCCACTAAGGATGAGACATCAAGCATCCTTAAGGAATTCATTACACTGATAGAAAACCAAGTAAGCAAGAAAGTAAAAGTCATTAGGAGTGATAATGGGACAGAGTTTAGAAATAGAGTTATGGATGATTTCTGCAAAGAAAAAGGTATTAGGAGAGAATATAGTGTTGCTAGAACACCACAACAGAATGGAGTGGTTGAAAGAAAGAATAGAACACTCATTGAAGCTGCTAGAACAATGTTAGCTGATTCTAAGCTACCAATAATCTTTTGGGCAGAGGCAATTAACACTGCTTGCTATGTTCAAAATAGAGTTTTAGTTGTGCAGCCTCACAATAAGACATCATATGAACTCTTTAATGGTAGAACTCCTGCAATAGGATTTCTTAGACCTTTTGGATGTCATGTGACAATTCTTAATACCTTAGACCATTTAGGAAAATTCGATGGTAAAGCAGATGAAGGTTTCTTAGTTGGATATTCTCTTGTTAGCAAAGCTTTTAGAGTTTACAACTTAAGAACTGAGAAAGTTCAAGAAGAACTACATGTGGAGTTTCAGGAAAACAAATCCAATGTAGTAGGTCAAGGACCAAAATGGATATTTGATCTTGATTATCTAACAAACTCTATGAATTATTTACCTGTTGTTGCAGAAACTAATAATTTTTCAGGTTCACAAGCAACAAATGAGGTGGAGTTAGATAAAGATCAATCTGATGTCATTATGCCATTGTGGTCAAGTACCAGTGTGGATTTAGCTTCAAACAATGATGAATCTTCTTCTGATAAAGCAAAAGAGGATGTTGAGGCTCAAAGAAAAGATGTTGGAACAGAGGAACAACTCAATATGTTGAATATTGAAAGTACTGCTGAGACAGAGCAAAGTACTGTTAGTACTTCTCAAGGTACTGGTGGTTCATTTGAAGGAACTATTAGTTCAGTTGAAGGTACTGCTGGTCCTTCACACTCAAAAGATGCAGAGTTCCAAGAAGATGAAGTGGATGTGACTAATCTTACACCATCTTATCATGTTCCTACTACCCCACACACAAGAATTCACAAAGTTCATTCCCTAGATAATGTGATTGGAGATGTACAATCTGGTGTGAAGACAAGAAGACAACTAGTTTCTTCAGACCAACAAGGGATTCTTGATGCCCTTTATGCTTCAAAACAACATGAACTTTCAAACTCATGTTTATTTGTATGTTTTCTCTCTCAAAAGGAACCAAAGAATATTCTTACAGCCCTAGATGATTCAAGCTGGGTAGAGGCTATGCAAGAAGAGCTTCTTCAGTTCAAGATTCAAAAGGTTTGGGTGCTAGCTGATTTACCTACAGGTGAAAAGCTAATTGGCACTAGATGGGTTTTTAAGAACAAAAGGGATGACAGAGGAATTGTGATCAAGAATAAGGCTAGACTAGTAGCTCAAGGGTACACACAAGAAGAAGGAATAGATTATGATGAAGTTTATGCTCCAGTAGCAAGGATTGAGGCAATTAGGCTGTTTCTAGCTTATGCTTCATTTTTAGGCTTCACAGTCTATCAAATGGATGTCAAAAGCGCATTTTTATATGGTAAAATTGAAAGAGAGGTGTATGTTTCACAACCTCCTGGTTTCATTGATCCATTACATCCAAACAAAGTATACAGAGTAGTGAAAGCTCTCTATGGCCTTCATCAGGCACCAAGAGCTTGGTATGCAACACTTGCTTCCTACTTATTAGAAAAAGGATTTCAAAGAGGAAAGATTGATCAGACACTTTTCATCAAACAACACAAGAAGGATCTTCTGTTAGTGCAGGTGTATGTGGATGACATTATCTTTGGATCTACAAGGAAGGAAATGTGTTTAGAATTTGAGAAGCTTATGAAAGATAAGTTTCAGATGAGTTCTATGGGAGAACTTACATTCTTTTTGGGTTTGCAAGTTAAGCAATCATCTGAAGGCATATTTATTAGTCAAGACAAATATGTTGCAGAGATACTTAGAAAATTTCAATTTGCTGATTCAAAAATAGCAAGCACACCAATGGACTCAGAGAAGCACCTTCTGAAAGATGAAGATGGAGAAAATGTAGATGTACACAATTACAGATCTATGATAGGCTCTTTGATGTATCTTACATCATCTAGACCTGATATCATGTTTTCTGTTTGTGTCTGTGCAAGATTTCAAGTTACTCCAAAGGTTTCTCATTTAACTGCAGTCAAGAGAATTTTTAGATATCTTAAAGGTCAACCAAGGTTGGGTATATGGTATTCTAGAGAATCTCCTTTTGATTTGGTAGCATATTCGGATAGTGATTATGCTGGTGCTAGCTTAGACAGAAAGTCAACAACTGGAGGATGTCAATTCCTTGGGTGTAGACTTGTCTCATGGTAGTGTAAGAAGCAAACAAGTGTGGCAAATTCAACAACTGAAGCTGAATATATAGCTGCTGCAAGTTGCTCTAGTCAAGTTCTATGGCTTCAAAACCAACTTCTTGATTATGGGTACAATTTCTTAAACACTGTTATTTATATTGATAATAGTAGTACAATTTGTATTATTAAAAATCCGGTACAACACTCTAAAACAAAACACATTGAAATTAGGCATCACTTTATAAGAGATTGCAATGAGAAAAGATTAATTCAAGTTCTTAAAATTGCTTCAGAGCATAATTTTGCAGATCTGTTAACTAAAGCTTTTGATGTTTCAAGGTTTCAGTACTTAATAGCAAGTATTGGAATGCTTAATCTTTAAATTTTCAATATGATGTGTTTTTGTACATAAATTTTTAAAAGTACTGCTGGATTTATAAGGTACTGCTATATCAAAATTTGAATTGTGTTATTCATACAGTTGGTTTTATGACTATTCTAATGCAAGACAAGTACTTTGTACATTGTTCTTTTGGTTTTAGACTAACTATTTCAGGTATGAATATGTAAACACAAAGGATATTTCAAGTGAAATGGGAACAGCAGAATGCTTATCAAATTGCTGACCATAGTAGATTTATGATGGACTGAGTTTAGGAATTAAACCTCCTTAAAACTTCTTTCTTGAAATCTAGTTATGATATTTCACAATTGAATTGATGACTTAGTTGATCAGATAGTAACTGATACAACTCACTTTCTATCATTTTATACTTTCAAGTATAATGAGTTAGTCTAAGGACATCTGATAGAAATAACAGCTAGTAAAAGTGAATCTAACACTTGTGTTGGAGGTAACAATTGCTATGAGCTGGAAACCCTGTCAAGAAAATCTTTTGAATAGATTTATCTTTTCACAGGCAGTTAGTGATAACTGAAATACATTGGTTCTCACACAACCAGAGGTTATTTTTAGACCGAAATTTTGATTAGGTGTCTGTTATACACTTGATTCTTTCAAAATGGTTGAATGTAGTATGATTTTTCAATTCTAAAATCATAAACATACTACTAAGTTAAATGATTTCTTAAAAGGATTTTCAAGGATTCAGAAAAACCATTCATTTATGGATTATGAATCAAAATGTCCACTGATTCACCTCTCATAGGAGTTAACACACCTAGAAGTGATGAGGACAGCAACTTAAACTCTTAAGGAATTGATGGCTTCATGTACAATATTGTCTGAAAACAAGTTCAAACTGATAGATCAGGTGATATGAAGAGAAGTTCTTTAGTACATAGTGAGATCTTCCAAACAAGGGGAGGAAACAAAAGTTATTTACTTCAGGGGAGGTTATAATCTCAGAAGAAGGAAATAATTGCCCAGAAAAGGAAGAATAAACCAATATATGGAAGGAGAAGACAAGAGCATACAAGATGATGATGTAGAAGTTGAAAATGATTAGAACAGATCAAATATCTAGAAGGGATGAAGCATTCCAAAGGAGAAAGTTCTATCTAGATCAAACGAAGGAAAGATTCAATTTCAGTTCATTATGTTTGTTTATCACTTGCAAAGACATGCTGATAGATGATTTCACTTGTTGAAATCATTGCCTCTTACAATTCCTCCATCCAAGGAAATTGCACCATCTTTTGGTACAATGTTTTGATATTGCTGAAGTCAAAGAAGAACAAAGCAGATGAGTTCAGAATAGAAGAATTGTTCAGATTCAAGAAGTGTTTGAAAGATCTTCACAAGTCCTCATTTAATTCAGAAAAACATGTTTGAATTAATTCACATGTTTAGGGGAGGATTGTTGGGAATTAAATATTCTGAAGTTAGAGTATTAGAAATTACTCTAAGTCAAAGGTACTGCTAGTTCATGATCAAGGTACTGCTAGTACATGAAGGTACTGCTAGAGCAAGAAGGTACTGCTAGTTCAAGTTGAAGGTACTGCTAGTTGTATAAGGTACTGCTGATCAGTGACTCATAGGATAAGATCGAAAAGATATTTATTGTATTTTGGTCAAACATATACGGTAGATAATATCTTACTCCATGTGCTTAGTTAACAAGTTGTATACATAGATACATGTTGTATCTTATGTACTGACACAATATGCATAAGTTAAATAAGTAAGTCGGTCAAGACTTTTAGCAAAATTGTAAAGATCTCTTGCAACTATAAAAGAGATCTTAGACTTAGATATTATATAATTTGACACAATAGAACACACATGCACATGCATAACTGTTAGAACAAGAACAAAAACAATATCACAAGTCTAAAACATAAGATTCAAGGTTTTGTAACCCTAGTGAAAAACTCAAGATCACTCGTATTATTTGGAATAATATTGAATCGTTTAGTGAAATACTTTCTTTGTTCATTGTTAAGTAACAAACATAATTCTTCCATTTCCATAACATACATAACCTTCTAAGTGTGGTTAAGTAAATTCCGCGTGCTTAATCATATTAAGTCAATATATCTCATACACAAAGACACAAGGTTTAACCACCTTAACCGTGTATACACTAGATCCTCACAGCTAGGGTAGATTCAAGTGATAATGAAGAGTCTAGTTTAGGTAGCGAAGATGAAGAGTATGCCATGGCCGTAAGAGATTTCAAGAAGTTCTATAGGAGACAAGGGAAGTTCATAAGACAACCTCGAGAAGAAAAGAAATCCTTCCGGAAAGACCGTGATGATAAGAAAGGCAAAGGAGAAAGAAAGTGCTTTAGGTGCGGATATACTAATCATCTAATAGGAGAGTGTCCTAAACTGCCCAAGAACAAGACTCAATGTTAGGAATATAAATATTCACATGAAAGACTCGGTCACCCCGAGTATGGATTAGCATTAAGTAGCTCGTAGGATTAATTATATTAGTTTGACTACGTAACACATTAGATTCGGGTCGGGTCTTTACCCACGATGCTCACTCCATAGCCCATGTGGGGCATTTATGTATGCACTATATATACCCCTTCCCATACAATGGAAGGGTTGGAACTTCTCTTCATTTTCAAGCTAATAGACTCTCATCTTTCTCTCACTAAGTTCCCAACCTCATTCTCTCTTTCTCTCTCTAAAGATAATCGGCCAAATCACCATCTTAAGTTTGTTATACATTTATGAATATGCTACAATTGGTATCAAGAGCTAAGGTTAGGTTCGAGTGATTGCATGTTCACGGATTTGTGGTGAGTTCTTGGCGTTTTTATCTTGTTATTGTGGTTCGAATAGAAAGGTGGGAAAAAAATTGGTTTGAGCTTCGTTTGTGGTTTAACTCGTTAAAACTTGGTAATTTCATGTTCACAAATAGTACTAGGAATGTTTCTTATCTTTCTACGGCCTTGTTGGTGATTTTCTTGGAAGATTGAAGGAATTTTCCTCGTTGCGTTTTGAATTTCGGTAATAATTTCTTAGTTGCGGTTTGTGTTGTTTTGGTAAGCATTGGTTGCGGTTTGATCAGGTTTCGGGTTGCGGTTTGATTTTTAGCCAAAACGGGAAAAAAACAAAATGCACAGAAAGCGACATCTTTGTCCTTTGCTTTTTGTCTGGTTCTGACTGTGGTTTGACCAAGTTGCGTTTCTGTGGTTTTTGCGTTTTGTGGTTTGCGGTTTGAAGCCTTGCGTTTTGCTATCTTGCGATTTGGTCTTATTGCGGTTTGGCAAGTTGCGTCTTGACCATTGCGGTTTGCCTCGTGTGACTGCGTTTTGGTTCTTGCGTTTTGGAACTGAGGTTCGGCGTTTTGACCCTGCTGCGGTTTGCCAAGTCTTTTCTTTCTTTCAGCAGACCAATCCCAGTAGGAGTATGAGATTGATAATGATTATCCACTATCTTATAAAGATGCTCCAAGTCTTTTCTTTCAACCCTATTCAAGATCTCCCTTAGAAATGTAAAGAACTTGACTGTCCCATCAAGAGAAAACCAAACATTCACTTCACCATCAGTAGTAGATCTAAGCTCCCAATGAGCAATATGTCCCCAAGAATGAATGGAATCACCCTCTGAATCACTTTCAGAATCAATCCTTATCAAATCATGATCATCCACTTCAGAAATATCAACAGAAGAAGAGTAGTAAGAATGACTCTTCTGCCTTGTCCTTAGTCCATATTGAAGGATAGGAACAGAGGAAGATGGTTGAGCAGGAATAGAAACATTAGCAGCAGAAATATCAGCAGAAACAAGATCTTCTTGTGATGCTCTAGATGTATCAACATTAGGACTTGGTGAAATGAATGTGGCATCCTGAGAACCTTCAGCAGGTATAAAAAAAGATGCACCAGACAATGACACTCCAGACTTCATTTTCTTTGCATCATCAGACTCTAAAGATGAAGATGCTCTTTTCCTGCTTTGTGGAATATCAGTCTCTACCAAAGAGTTGAGCTTTGCATAAGTATCAAGGAACAACTTTTGAATGGCAGCATCAGTCCAACCTTTGAAATAACTGATCTTGTAGTTAGCTTCATTCTTTAGATACACCTTCATAAAATTGATATTATCTCTGTTTGTGGGCATCTTAAATCCTGACCTTTGTCTTTCCCTGATCCTATGCATCAATTCATTCCAAGTGGATGCTCTTTGTTTCTTTAAGATGAATGCCTTGAGCAGATCCGACCTTTCATCTGAGTCCAATTCTGAATTTTGTAGAACCATAAACCCATGAGCTCTAATAATCATGTCAGTATTCAATAAGTATTCAACTTGTGCACTAAACTCTTCTGAAGTAGGATCTTCTGAACTTGGGTTATTCATAATCCCGGCAACATTCTACTCATCAACAGACAATTGTCTTGCAAGCTCCTCATCTTGAGCAACCTGAGCTAGTCTAGCTTCTTCATCAGCAATTTCCTGTTCATGCACCTTTGCAGCTATCTCTTCATCATTTTCAGTTGCTTCAGGAGGAATGATGTTACTTTCAGCAGCAACAGATGAACTATCAATAGTAGTAACAGGAACCTTAGACTCAGAAGAAACACTAACATCTTCAGCAGGAACACCAGAGACATCAGCAGCAATGGTCCTTGTTTCAGTGGAGACCTGAGCTTGTGTAGTGATGGTGTGTTCAGAAGTGGTAGGTACTTCAGTATTTGCACCATCAAGAGAAACAGATGCTAGCACATTAAGCCCATCAAATATCATATCATCCTGATCTTCCTCAGACTCAGAAAGAATAACCCTTCTTTTCTTTTGCACATGACTACCCTCCAATATGCTGATCCTTTCATTCAGTTCTTGGATAGTTCTACTAAAAGCTTCATTAGAATCCCTGAGCTCCTTTTCCAAATTCTCCACTTTCTCACTAAAATTCCTTTTTGTCTCATTAAGTTCTGACTCCAATGCCTCAATTTTCTTCACAGATCTGTCAAGTAACTGGGACATAGAGGTGAGATCAACAGCATCCTCAGCTCCACCAGCAGGAGCACTTGAGGTATTAGGAGCTTCATTGACTCTGGGTGGAGAAACATTAAATCCTTCCCCTGCATTGGTGTCATAACTAAATGGCTGCCTAGTAGGACTAGGTGATGAAAGCCTTGAAGAAGAAGGTAAATCCACAGAAGGAGTTGGCTGGATAATAGGAGTATCAGCTGAGATGGTCTGATCATTGGGTTCAACATGGTCATTAGGCTCAGGTGTAGGTGTAACTGGTCTAGATAATGGTGGTGATGAGTCATCAGCAGCAACAGATGCAGATGCATCAGCAGTAACCGAATTCCCTTCATCAGCTGCATTAGGTGATGGTGGGATACTGGCATTATCAGCAGAATCAGGGTTATCAGCAGGATCAGGGTTATCAGCAGGATCAGGGTTGTGCAACATATGGGGCAACAAAGGCAAATGTTGGCCAGTAAAGTTCATCTTCATCAGGGCAAACATTTTGGCAGTCAACCTATTGATAATCTTAGGGGATGTATTAATGGTCTGAACACCTAAGATGATTTGAAGAAATCTAGGGTACATCAAAAAGCTATTTTTACCATTACTGATATTCTCTATCATTCCCTCAAAGATATATTTTGCCCAATTAAAAATCCTACCCTGAGATAAGCAAACTAGACCAGATGCAATAGGACTTGGACATTGATCCCAACCACCTGACTTAACACTAAGACACTGGAGTAAAGTGTGAATCAGAAACCTCCATTGGGGAGACAACTTACTTTTCAAGAAAGTGCAACTTCCAGTAACAGGATACCCTATAGCTGCCATACCATCAGTAATATCTTGCCTTGAAAGATCATATTCCCCTTGCTCCTCAGGAAATTGAAGCTGAACTCGAATCAACTCCTCAGTAATAATCACTTCTTGATTATCAATGGTAGCAACAATATCAACTTCCCTTCCCACGATGTGTCTTACCTTGGCTGTCCTCCAAAACTGTTTGACCAATGAATCATACACCGTCACTGGACAATAAGTGAGGGCATAACAAATAGATGACCCACGAAGAAATGCCAGAACTTCATCATAACCAACACTTCTTGAAGAAGACTCCAAATAAGCAACCTTGTTATGATCATCCTTGTAACGAAGAGTTGTCATTGTGTTGAAGGAATGATTTAGGGTTTGAAATGGGAAGATTAGGGTTCGATAGATTTTCTTTTGAGAAATTGAGATGAGAGATGTGCAATTATATGTTTAGTTGCCAAAAATATCACTTTAAATTGCTGCAATTCTTTGCACGTAACATTGACCAATTAAATTAAGAAGGTTTGACCAATCGGCAGAAACACTTGGTCAATCGGCAGCAATAAGTGATTTGACCAATCGGCAGGAATGAGGGGGTTTGACCAAAGTCAACCAAACTTAGTCATTAAGAATAGCTGACTCGTATTAACTCTCAATACCAACCACCAATAAATTTGCACTAATCTCCATATCATTATATAACCCTCAAATCACATAACTAAACCAAAAATCTTCAAAATCAAGCAAAAACATGAGTTCATCCAAACATCCAATCATCGAAATCTCATCAGATTCTTCCTCCTCGAGTGACTCAGGATGGAACAACTACTTTCCCAAAACAGCATCATCCTCTAAAACCAAAGGTAAGGCCAAGGTTGAGGAGGATTCATCTGATCCTCTTCTATCTACCCCTTCTTCATTTGAGTACTTTAGCTCTGATGATGAAGATTCATCAGAGTTGAAGTCTTTGGTCTATTGTCAGGGTGAATGGGAGACTTTCCCTCCCAATTTTCCCATTACAGATGAGCTCAGGAAACAGATGAAGGAAACTGAAGCTCTGCTAGCTGAAGAGATGGAAAGGACAACTGCAGCTTTCTATAAAGTACCGGTACCAAAAGGCAAGGCTAAACATCAAGAAAGCTTTAGCCGAGACAAACCAAACCCTCGAAGTCGAGAAAATCGACATCATGAAGGCCAAGATCCAAGACAAAGGAAGAATCCCACCAGACCCACTCCTAAGCCAGCCCATCCAGCTCCATAATCAAGCAAGTCTATTCCACAATCAAGCCATTCAGTTCCACAATCAAGCAACCCTATTCCACACCCAAGCCATCCAACTGCAAGGACACGCTCAAGAACTCATCAAAGGCCAACTACCTCAAGCTCTTCAAAACCACCCCCTGAACCAAGACAACCACTGCCAGTGATATTGGCACTTCCAGTTCCCCATATTTATGAAGAGATCTGTCGCCAGAGAGGAAAGAGGTTCATGCCTGACAATCTTGGTAAGGGTAAAGAGAAGATGGAATAGGTGGTAGAGTTCAGGTAGATTGATGTTAGAAGATTGGTATGATGATTTGAATGTTGTTGACTAGTAGCTTTTGAAACTTGAAATCTTTTGTAACCAGCAACTGAATGTACTTATCTCCCTTATGAATGAATGAAAATTGCTGTGTTTAGCTTTAAGTCCAAGCATTAAGAAACTGCAAAACAAAGATATCTAACAAAAGATACTGAAAAACCTGCAAAACAAAATTAGAGAAACACAAACCATAGACATAAACAAAAGAAAACAAGATAAAACTACAAGCATACAAGCATTAGCCTCCCCTTAGGCTAATGCAACCAGATAAATCAGCAAACAAAATTACAACAACATGATAAACCAAACAAGACAATTACCAAGGATACCATGGAGAATAAGCCATTCCCCCTCCAAAGATGTGATTATTATAGGCAGGTCTGAAATCCCTTTGAATATATGAAGAGGAACCAGCAGAAATGGTTCTCTGAATATCAGCAGAAACAGAGGTACCAGCAGGAACAGGTCTATCAGCAGGAACGGGACCTCTATAAAAGTTCATTCCTGCTGCTTGTGGAACATATGGTGGTATTTGTTTAACATTTTTCCACAATGATCTGGTTTGTTGTTGCCCACCTTTCATTCTTTTCTCATGATAATCACAATCTTTAATAAGATGATATTGACTGCCACACACAAAACATGTCTTCTTCCTAACAGCCTTATTTTTACAACAACTTTTCTTAATATAGACACCATTATCACTAGTGGAACTAGAGACACTTTTGTTTTCAAATGAATTAATTGAG
The DNA here is from genome assembly GCA_021014915.2 of Artemisia tridentata subsp. tridentata. NCBI lineage: Eukaryota > Viridiplantae > Streptophyta > Magnoliopsida > Asterales > Asteraceae > Artemisia > Artemisia tridentata. The sequence goes on from CP139504.1 coordinate 132,018,887, forward strand.
CTGTTGACTGTAAAGGCTGATTTAGAAGTAGATTTATCATTAGTTGAACTAAAGGGCTTCTTGTATTTGGGTGTGATTGACTTTTCACTTGAGTCACATGAAACAAAGTCTTTAGACTCTGCTTCTGATGACTTGTCACTTGAGGAACAGGAGACAAAGTCATCAGGTTTAGGTAAGTCTTTTGAATTTTTGCCATAGTTCATGTGTGACTCATCAAGGTCAAGACCTGAATGAATAGGGACAGGCTTAAAGACTCCTCTGATAGGTGGAGGAACAACATTCATTCCTCCTTCAGGCACATATTTAACAGGCATTTGATAGTCTACAGGTTCAGGGTTAAAGACACTATACTCATTAGGATCATAGTATTGATCTTCTCCTATCAGATTACCATACCCTAAACCTCTTTTAGTTTTTGTAGACATAGAGCTATCAACTAACTTGTTTAGGTTTTTAGATGAATCTTTCCATTTATCAAACCTAGCCAAGGTATTGTTAAGCTGAGACTGCAATTCATGGTTTTCTAACACCACCTTAGCTTTTTGAGACTCGGAATATTTAAGATCATTAGTGGTGTTTTTCAAATTCCTTTCTAAAACTCTTATCTTTTCTTCATAAGCTAACTGATTACTTTGGTACCAAGCTTTTTGATTTTCTAATGTTTTAACTGCTTTGTCATAAGCTTGCACCTTAATAAAGTATTCATTATACTTGGATTTCATGTCATCATATTCATTATTAAGAGTTGAGTACAATTCTTGACATGCTGAGTTACATCTTTGTACCTGAGATGGGAATCCTAACAGAGCATATTCTTCCAAATTTTCTTTTTCTTCATAGGACTTATTGTGGAACAAGTTCCTAATCTTCCTTGCGCACATTTCAAAACCATCTCCTGATAATGACATTGTGACAAGGTTCAAGAGAGAAGTTCTAACAATGTTTCCTTCTTTATCAGAGATCCTTACCAGGCTCTGATACCACTTGTAGGATCGAGTACTTCGAGCTTGATTGAGCTTGGTATAAACAAGAACCTCTGTATGCTATACAAGTGTTTATGCGGAAACTAAACAGCAAGTATAATAAAGAAGAAAACTCTAAACGACAATGATCCTCTATGGATCAAACTATGAACTAGGAATTGTGATATTGAATATTGAAAAACGTTAAAGGCGTACATAAACTCATAGACGGGTTTATCTTTTATACTAACAAGATCACATAACCCTAACCCGTTCTACAAGAAAACGTGTGAAGAGATAAACAACAATCTCTTCTAAAAATAAATCTTAACAAACATTCTAAATATACGGATAACAAATAATACTATCCGCAGCAACAACACTATCGGCAGGAACAAGATAACACTATCGGCAGCAATGAGCTTTCAGCAGGAACCAAAGCTATCGGCAGGAACCAGCTTAACACTATCGGCAGCAACAATGAAACTCTTATTTCCCAGAGATCCTAACATTCTTTTGTTTTGTTTCAATAATTGAACCTAAAAATGTAAATGAAGCCATAAAAGATGAATATTGGGTCATTGCGATGCAAGAGGAATTAAATCAATTTTTTAGTGATGAACTCAAATAAGTACATTTTATTACTATCATTTATCCTATTAATTTGACTTGTTTTACTATATTATGTATGAGGATTGATACTTAATCGTTTACTTTTGTAATTCTCAGGTAAAAACAAGCATTTGGTGAAACTTAGCGATTTTGGACTAATAATGGAGCAAAACGTGCATAAAGTGAAAGTCTACTGACATGGACAAGATCAAGTCAATTCTGCTCCAGATGCGCCGCATCTCACTCATGACATGCGCCGCATCTCTATCAAGATATCACCAGATACGATCCAAGATACAAGAGGACATGCGCCGCATCTAATCATGGAGTTACGCCGCATCTTCTGGCGGTGTACGAATATTCCTGAATATTATAATCTTGGACCCCACGCGAAGTTAAGTACATGCGCCGCATCTTCCCTCAGACAGAAACTATAAATACCCCGTAGACCAGACGAATTACAAGTTCCGAAAACCCTAAAACCGAAGACCAAACAGGAGGAACAAAGGACGAATTCAGTCAAGGAGGCAGCACAAGACACACCCAAATCAAAGATACAAGAGCTGTAAGAAGGTGCTGCATGTGTTTAATTCATTAAGTAGTTTTGTTTTATTGTGTTAGCAAACTTTAATTCATCAGGATTGGTGGCTTGTGTAATGTGACAATGAAAGATTGCACTCCCTTTAATACTTGCTTTCCCATCAATTAAAGTTTATATGTTGATGTCTTTGGTTACTACTTATTAGTGCATTGATAACCTCTGTGTTTATTAGTGGCTTGCGGGCATTTGACTGCGGGACATAATGTGGCTCCCACGGTTGTTTCTAAATTGATCACTTAGGAATAACTTTTAGACATAAGTAATCATTAAGGGTTTACTCGCCGATAAGATTAGGACCAACGAGAAAGGGTTAACTACATACACTTCATATAAAGCTATCAATAAAACAAGTGACAATCTACTTAATCATAAGGACAGCCCTCTTATTGTCTCAAGTATTTATCTGTGTACGTGTGTGCTACTTGCTGATTCGTGCCTATTGTTTTATTTTATTATTTAATTGCAACAAATCGTGCCAGTCTCTCAGGCTGAAACCCCCTTGCGTTAGGATATTAAAATACTGATTAGAATAACGAGATAATACGTTCCACTCTTAGTGATCGACACTCTACTTACCATTATCTTCATACTGACCGGGTACACTGCTCGTTAAGTGTGTGTGTTATTGATAAGTCGGCTAAATATAAATTTAAAACTTGAGTAGGCATTAAAACTGCTAAACCGCAACGACACATCACGCGCATCAAGTTTTTGGCGCCGCTGCCGGGGAGTGAATTGTTATTATCTGTTAATTTGATTAGTATTTTAATTAGGTTTTTCTTTTTATTAGATTAATTGCATCATTGTACTATTTTGCATATTTGTTGTATTGTGTGTTAATTGTTTTCTTTTTATTTTTGTGTGTTTATTTTTGTTTGTGTGTTTAATTTTTGTTTTTATTTTTCGTATTTTTTCTGTTCTGCTATCGTTGTACTGTGCTAAATCAAACGATACGGCGCATCTGATCTCTCAGATACGGCGTATTGCGTTTAATTTTTTTTAATACAACGCGTTTAATTAATTCGATACGACGCATCTTTTCCCCAAGATACAGCGTATCTGTTTTTAATAAGAAAATTTTTCTAAGCGATAAAGTAATACGACGCATCTGCATTTGCAGATACGGCGTATCTGTTTTTAATAAAAAAATTTTCTAAACGTTAACGCCATACGACGCATCTGCTTTTGCAGATACGGCGTATCTATTATTTTAATTAAAAACAGTTTGCGAATTATTAAACAGATACGGCGTATCGATCTCTGACGATACGGCGCATCTTTCTGAATCAAAAATCTTTTATTTTTAAACGTAACGAAAATACGGCGCATTAACTTTCGTTAATACGACGCATTTAATTTTAATTAGATAAGTCGATTTTTGATTAATTAATTCGATACGGCGCATTCTTAAATTCTAAAGCGGCGTATCTATTTTCTGGATAAAGTCTGATTAAATTTTAACGTATTAAGATACGGCGTATCCAACTTTTTGGATACGGCGCATCGTCTGCAGATATCAGCTATTTTTATTCTTATATCCGTTTCTATATTCATTAAATTCTCTTCTAGCGAACAAATCCTACTGATGATTTTACTTTGGATGACAGATTTTGCTGTGGAAGACATGTCAGTTAACGGATATCTTGCTAAGGAAAGCTTGTTTTCAGATTCATTCAATGTACTCATGATCGATGCAGATTTATTCTCTTGGGAGACTCCTCTTGAAGCTGCTTTTAAGGAATTCATGCGTTTATGCAACATTGACAAAGAGGTGTTCTCTTATGATGTATTTGTGAGGTATACTGGAGAAGAATTGTCGCTCTTATGGCCTAGCATTGAAGCCGAAGGATTGAACTGGACTACTATCGAAGAAGATGATGGGAAATTCTATCTTGCATACATGGACTCAAGCAACAACAGCTGTGGTGGAGGCAATGCCCAAATCTCTTACATGCCTTATTCCGAACAGTACTGGGGATTGAATGAGAAATATCAGGATAATGACATGAATTATGCTTTGGCGGAGTTACTATTTCATGGCAGGTTGGTAAGATTGATAGACCTCTCCCTCAATGATTGGCTAGAACTCAAATATGGTAGTCCGGAATTTGCCCCTATAAATGAAGTCAAGGAGATTATGACTTCATGGTTGACTCGGAGTTTTAAGAAGCAATTTAACGAGTTCATGGAGATAAAAAAGAGTATGATTGGAAAGGTTTGCTTTGACGTTAACCATGACCCTAACGATGTTGATTTTTCAGAATGGTTGGCTAGTAAGTTTAATAACCATAAGAGCATGGATCGTGCTACTAAGGATGCATTATGGGTATATTGGATGAGAGGAGAAGATGAAGAAGTAGAAAGCGATTATGGGTCGTCACTTCATGATTCAACAATCAATGAGGGCATTGAAGAACTTTTCAGAATTGACATTGATGTGTTCGATTATGAGACACCCCTGTGCAAGCAGTTCAAGGAATTTAACTACCTTCTTCAAGTCGATGATGATGTGCTTACTAGAGATCTACCAGGATTTAAGACTTATGACGATTTCAAAAACACCTGGTACTATGAATGGAATGACCAAGTACCATGGGTTTGGGATAAACCATGGGAATTTGAGCACATTAATCACACCTGTACACCCTTCGTTTTCAAGGACGGGAGTAGTGTTTAGCTGACCTGCGATTATAAAAGTGACGGAACCTGTAATGGGGGAAGTATAATTGGGATGAAACGGATTGGAAACGATGTAACCTTTGAAGATTATGATTGGTACGATAATATTGAAGACTGCCCACAAAAGGCGGAGGCTTTACAAGAAAAGGGCAGAATTGAACGCTTGAAAGGACTTAAGGGGACATCGGATACTACTTTCTGGGAATGGGTGCATATACAGTTTGATGATTTCACGAAGCTTAGTCCACGGTTACAATATGATTTGGAAAGAGAATGGGAAGCGATTCAAGACGATAAGTCATTAATTGAAGAACTAGATGATTATTTGATTAAGGATCCTTATTTTAAGTTTGTTGATAAAGACGAGGAAGAGTTCACCAAAAGAAAGTGTCAACTACTTGGGATTCCTTACAAGGAGCCACCCATGATTATTTCTGAAAAGTTTAAAATCATCAAATATTCTTTGAGTCCTAATGAAGAATATACTGCGGTGAAGACAAAGAGTTATACTAGATTAAGTCGAATGGAAGAAAACATCGCAGAGATATACGGGAAAATCTTTCGGATGAAGGACGAAGGATGGACCGTGACAAGGACTTATTGCTGAGCTGAACGTGAGTCTAACTTGAAGACTCTGGAATAAAGACAAGTGCTTACCGGGAGACAACCCGGATTTATCTTTTATTATTCTGTTTTCTGTGTCGAGTCAGTCCAGGCCGCATGAGGATACGGCGCATCTCAATTCTGAGATGCGACGCATCTCCTGCAATGGTCATATCTTATTTTATTTTTCTGCATTTTTATTTTCAACTTTAAAACTATTTATCAGTTTATTTTAATGCGGCGCATCCCTGGTTAAGGATGCGGCGCATCTTTATTCTGATCCGTATTAATTCCAGGCTCGATACGGCGTATCTTCTTCAATAAGATACGGCGCATCGACTGACCTGATGATTTTCAGTTTTAATTTTTAAGTTTTATTTTTCCTAACTACTAATGTATTATGCAAGTTGAACCTTTCTTATCTTAGGTGTGTTTTAAAGTGTTGGTGGTATTATAGTTTCCTGGATTTCCTGTGGATACATCAAGTATGAAGCTTTAACGTTCTAATCCACAAGAAGTTGATTTTTGCTCTTATACTAATGGAGGATCATACCGAGCAAATCTCAGGGGAGTTTTTCTGTTCTAATTCTTTTAATTTCCAGTTTTTAACCTTTTATACAAACAACGAGGACGTTGTTTAACTTAAGTGGGGGGATTGGAGAATTAGAACACTTAACAATTACTTGTCCTAAACTTTTTCAAAAATTATGCTTAAAATGTGCTTAATATATCAAACTAAAAAATTTTTTTTTAGCATGTTTTTGTTTAAGATCTAAGTTGCATAACTGCACACATGACGTTATTTTCAAAAATTGTGATTTTCCAAAATTCACAAATCTATGAGTGTGCCGGTGACTTGTAAACTTTAGAACTTGGCTTGTATACTATTCGAGACCACCATAATGAGTATTATTTTATATAATTGGAATGACTTGTCTAACTTGGTAAAATTCTAGGATTACACCCAAATAGCCTTTATATGTTATGTGTTATTAGCTAACTACACTGGTTAGTTAACCCCCGTATAAACCCTTTTGTTACTCTCATCTTTAGAGTAAGATACCCCTAGAAAAACCCTCAGAGCCATTCCTTTCGTTTCTTACACCTATGTTTAAAATGTTTCGTTACACCCTTACACCTTAGCCTACCCTGTAGATTAGAATCCGTGGTTGGTTAATTGCTATAGGCAAAGTGTGTTTCCTTACATTTCCTGTGTTCGCGTGCGTAATTCATTATCTTTGGTTAGGTCGGGAAATTGCACAATGCAATTGGAGTGAAAGTAAATATTGTATATTTTGGAGTTTATTTTTCGTGTGTTTACTACTTTCACTATTACCGTTATTTCTGAAAGTATGAAAAGTATGAATAAAAATTATCCGGAAAGAAAGTTATAGTGATGTGGTAAAATTTTACACATCTTTGTATATGTTGATGTCTTAAAAAAAAAAAAAAAAAAAAAAAAAAAAAAAAAAAAAAAAAATCGAAAAAAAATAAGAAAAGAAAAAGAAAGAAAGAAGAGTTGGATGTTTGTTTTAACCAACTTATGTAAAGTTATGTAAGTGGTCGATATCACCACTATTTTTTGTACTATATCTATGGATTGAATGGGAATTGGCAGTTATGGGAACGCCAATTAAGGTTTATTCTTTGATTAAGATCTTGTTGAGTATAATTCGTGTCTACCTAAAGCGTGTGTTTCAAGTGTTAAAGCGTGATTTATTCGATGATATGAGTCTTATTCATGGGATGGTTGGGATAGTGATTAACCACACTTAGGATTTTAATTTATTTGTTTTGTTTATTTTTATTTTTACACCAATTTATATCCCAAATGTTATCCATGCCCTTTATTATTCTTTATCCAACCAAACCTTTGATTTATTGAGATTAGGGATTTGAGCAATCTTAAGTATCGTAGTCGTGGATTCGACTATGTATTTATGATTTTGTCGCCCTTTTTGATATATTATTATTGGTGAAGTTTGGACCTATCTTTAGCCTATTCGAGTTAAGGATTTGAGCAATTGCAAGTATCGTGTTCGTGGATTCGATCATGTATTTGTGATTTTGTCGCCTTTTCTGGAATTTGAGATCGATAGTGAAAGAGAATAATTAACCCTTAAGCCTAAAAACCCTTTTTACCGCTTTAGACTTGTTACTCCTTAGCTTTAGTGGTGGAGATGTGTATACTTGCCAAGCTTATGATAGAATATTCGTCGCGACTGGACAGTTAAACGATTAGATTTGCTTTTATCGACTTATTTTATTTTACTTCTAATTCGTTAAGTGTTTAGTTGTGTGATTATGAAATAAACGAATACATGCTTAAATATAAAAATAAATCCTAACATCTTTTAGGATACATTTTCATAAAAGAAATTCTAAGGTTTACTTGGGGACAAGTAAAGTTCAAGTGGGGGGATATTTGATGAACTCAAATAAGTACATTTTATTACTATCATTTATCCTATTAATTTGACTTGTTTTACTATATTATGTATGAGGATTGATACTTAATCGTTTACTTTTGTAATTCTCAGGTAAAAACAAGCATTTGGTGAAACTTAGCGATTTTGGACTAATAATGGAGCAAAACGTGCATAAAGTGAAAGTCTACTGACATGGATAAGATTAAGTCAATTCTGCTCCAGATGCGCCGCATCTCACTCTCAACATGCGCCGCATCTCTATCAAGATATCACCAGATACGATCCAAGATACAAGAGGACATGCGCCGCATCTAATCATGGAGTTACGCCGCATCTTCTGGCGGTGTACGAATATTCCTGAATATTATAATCTTGGACCCCACGCGAAGTTAAGTACATGCGCCGCATCTACTTAGTAGATGCGCCGCATCTTCCCTCAGACAGAAACTATAAATACCCCGTAGACCAGACGAATTACAAGTTCCAAAAACCCTAAAACCGAAGACCAAACAGGAGGAACAAAGGACGAATTCAGTCAAGGAGGCAGCACAAGACACACCCAAATCAAAGATACAAGAGCTGTAAGAAGGTGCTGCATGTGTTTAATTCATTAAGTAGTTTTGTTTTATTGTGTTAGCAAACTTTAATTCATCAGGATTGGTGGCTTGTGTAATGTGACAACGAAAGATTGCACTCCCTTTAATACTTGCTTTCCCATCAATTAAAGTTTATATGTTGATGTCTTTGGTTACTACTTATTAGTGCATTGATAACCTCTGTGTTTATTAGTGGCTTGCGGGCATTTGACTGCGGGACATAATATGGCTCCCACGGTTGTTTCTAAATTGATCACTTAGGAATAACTTTTAGACATAAGTAATCATTAAGGGTTTACTCGCCGATAAGATTAGGACCAACGAGAAAGGGTTAACTACATACACTTCATATAAAGCTATCAATAAAACAAGTGACAATCTACTTAATCATAAGGACAGCCCTCTTATTGTCTCAAGTATTTATCTGTGTACGTGTGTGCTACTTGCTGATTCGTGCCTATTGTTTTATTTTATTATTTAATTGCAACAAATCGTGCCAGTCTCTCAGGCTGAAACCCCCTTGCGTTAGGATATTAAAATACTGATTAGAATAACGAGATAATACGTTCCACTCTTAGTGATCGACACTCTACTTACCATTATCTTCATACTGACCGGGTACACTGCTCGTTAAGTGTGTGTGTTATTGATAAGTCGGCTAAATATAAATTTAAAACTTGAGTAGGCATTAAAACTGCTAAACCGCAACGACACATCACGCGCATCAGTTAGGAATGACGTTTGGACATTAGTTCCACAACCTAAAAATCAAACCATAATCGGTACAAAATGGGTTTTTGGAAATAAAATAGATGAAAATGGCATAGTGTCTAGAAACAAAGCTAGGCTAGTAGCACAAGGCTACAATCAAAAAGAAGGTATAGATTATGATGAGACTTTTGCACCCGTAGCTAGACTTGAGTCAATTAGGATATTACTTGCATATGCATGTGCACATGACTTTAAACTATTTCAAATGGATGTCAAAAGTGCATTTCTAAATGGTTTCATAAATGAAGAAGTATATGTAGCACAACCTCCCGGCTTTGCCGATTTTGAAAAACCTAATCATGTCTACAAACTTAAGAAAGCATTATACGGACTTAAGCAAGCACCAAAAGCTTGGTATGATCGACTTAAGACCTTCCTAGTTGACCATAAGTATACCATGGGCCTAGTAGACAACAATCTCTTCACCAAGAAAAAGGGATCACATATTATCATAGTCCAGATATATGTGGATGACATTATATTCGGTTCAACTTGTCAAGAGTTATGCTATGAATTTTCAAAAATCATGCATGATGAGTTTGAAATGAGTATGATGGGGGAACTAAACTTTTTCTTAGGTCTCCAAATTAAACAATTAGAAGATGGGATATTCTTCAACCAATCTAAGTATATCAAGGATATGCTTAAGAAATTTGGTCTTGAAGATTCTAAACCTGTGAAAACACCAATGTCTTCCGAAACCAAACTCACCAAGGAGGACGAAAGTGAATCTGTAGATAGCACTAAATATAGAGGGATGATTGGTAGTTTACTCTACCTAACGGCTAGTAGACCGGACATTATGTTTAGTGTTTGTCTATGTGCACGCTTTCAAGAAGATCCCAAAACATCCCATCTTGAAGCCGTTAAACGGATATTTAGGTACATAAAAGGCACTACACATCTAAGATTATGGTATCCCAAAGGAACGGGAATAGAAACCATAGTGTACGCCGACTCAGACCATGCTGGTGATTATGTTGATAGGAAAAGTGCAAGCGGTATTTGTACTTTTGTAGGACATTGTCTCACCGCATGGTTTGCTAAGAAACAAACAGCCCTCACCAAATCAACAACTGAAGCCGAGTACGTGTCAGCAGGAAAAGCTTGCCAACAAGCACTGTGGATGAAACAAGCTCTCGTCGACTATGGAAATGTACTCAACGACATTCCCATTCTTTGTGACAACAAAGGAGCTATCGATCTTAGCAAAAACCCAGTCCAACATGCTAGAACTAAACACATAGAAATACGTCATCACTTCCTTCGTGACAATGTTCAGAAAGGAAACATCTCAATTGAGAAAGTTTCCTCAGAGGACAACATTGCCGATATCCTCACAAAACCTCTCAAGAGAGAACCTTTAAACTATCTTAGACTTGGTTTAGGATTGATGGAACCTAGTGAGTAGATTAAACATTAACACAAACCTTAGAATAACCAAACACGGCAATAGCCAAACAAGTGTTCTGATCCTGCGGATCCAAACGACAACAAGGGCGGAACCCTTGTTTGGGATCCGCCGGATCCGTCACTTGGTAAACAGGTTTTTATATATTTAATAAACTCCTGTACTATTCATCACTCTCACCAAAAAGATATCACCCACTGGAATACGACCCATAATTCACCAAACTCACAAATTAGGCTATCTTCTTCAACCAAATTGAGCTCTAAACATCACTGTAAGTATCCTTATCATGTTTGCATTCCTGATCTGCGTCTAGGATTTCTATTTCATGCATAAAACCAAAACTTGGGGTTTATGCATAATTCTTGAAAAATCATGAAGCATATTTACCAAATTGCATAACAAATCATGTTTTTCATAGTTAGGAATTGCATCTTATAGTACATTATCATTATTTATAAAAAACCCCATGAGAAATTTTTGCTAAAATCTTCTCACGACTAGGAAAAATGGTTTTTGAACATTGTTCATACAAATACAAAAACGTTATGTTTTAAACATCACTTGCATAATGTCTCTTGAATGCTAAAGGGAATATATAACTAATATGTATTTTCGGGTACATTCAAATGAAGCTACATTGAAGTAGCAGCGTTTTGGTTATCTCTCGTTTTATCATAAAATTTTCATAAACAAAATTTTCATGCATCAAAAGGAGTCGAAATAACCGTACCTCTACATTGTCCCCATATAGGCACACACTAGACCTTTATACGTATTTTCGATAATTTCAACTAAACTATATATTTTTCGTATCTAGGATAACTATGCCTCCCGCAACCAACTACGATCACAAAAAGACCATCGATTACCTTCCCAAAGACCACAAAACCAAGGGTCTCACCGAAGCTCAAGTCAATATATTCAAAACCTTAGAAAAATGATACGTCCATGAGGGTAGGGTTGTAGACTCCTCATTCTATGAAGATACCAATCTCCGCGAGCAATTGGCCGCGATTTATTTCGATTGTCTTTTAGACATTGATGAGCTCATCATTCCTAGGTTCATTCTCGAGTTCTATGCAACCGTAGGTCTTAGTTCAAGCGACAATGGTCTTATGAGCATTTACTTTAGAGTTAATAGAACCTTATTCAACATTCTCTTAGATCAATTTGGTGATGTTTTAGGAGTTCCTAATCAAGGAACATGTGTCTACTCGGATAAATGGTCATTGACAATCTTAGAATCCAACCTTGAGAGAACGGCACCATATGCCACACCTTTGACTGCCAAAGAAACCATTAGGGAGCATCTTTTCTTACCTAGGAACAACCTAACTAGGATGCATCGAGGTCGTCAAGTGAATAGAGATCCTTTTGCCATGGAACTCAATGAACTTAGGCCCGAATTTAGAAAGCTAGAAGATGTGTTAAGGGCAAATGTCATAAGCACCGTTGGGAATCGTGATCATATTAACGCATGTCTTTGTTATATGATGTATTGTGTGTCAACTCATCAACCTTTCAACCTTGCATACTATATCGCCAAACGAATGGCCAATATTCTGGTACAAGGTACCACCGCAATGCCCTACGAGATGCTCTTGACTCATCTCTATAGAGCCTTTGAACCCATTCCTTGAAATGCTTTAGGCTTTGTTCCCGACTATGATGAGATTCCACACACCTTTGTTCCGTTAAGCGATCATAGGGTAGCAGTTGCAAAAGGCAAACGTCCTCGTCCTCTTACATCATCATCATCATCCATGAGCGAAGATGATGGATTGCCTAACTCTAGGATCTCACCACCCGAGTACTTGAGTCAACTTCCTCCAATCCCAAATGAATCCGAGGAGCATCGGTAAACCAAAGGAATGGTGAAGATTTTGGGGCGTTGGATCATGAAACTTCACAAGGGTTACAAGAAATTGAGCAAGAAGTTCAAGTGAGAGGAGTGTTTGGATTTAAACTTTATTAGACAATGATGTGTTGAACATGTGTGGTTCTTAAGACATTATGTTAGTACTTGACTTATGTATGAACTAACCCTAAATTGCAGGTGGATAACACATGTTGTTATCAATTTTCCGAGATTAAGCCCCCGTTTGGCTTAACTCCCTTTATGGTAAGAAATTATGAACGGATTAATCTATGTGTATACGTGTGTTAGAATCCATATATTTAGCATATTTGTACTACATATTAGCTATTACATATGTTTTAGGAGATTTTTCAGGTTTTGTCCGAGAAACGCGAAATATGACATTCATTCTGCTAAGAAACTGAGTTTTCATATGGCGGATAAGGCGGATCCCAAAATTTGGATCCGCCTAGTGTATCTTTTGGCTTCGCCAATCCTGAACCCGCGGATTCCACGGCTCCCAAAACTTGGATCCGTCTTTGTTGTCGATTGGATCCGCGGGTACAAACAGTAACATTTTCAAAAATTCTTGACTCATCCCAATAGTTAGATTCTGGATTATAGTTTTTAGGAATACTTTACTGATCTTTAAACTCCTTAGAATGCTTTAGGAAACTCTCAGAACCTTAGGAAATCAATTTCCCACCAAAATTTGATTTTTCAAATTTTCCATGTGAGTTACCTTTCTAATACAAGCAAGGAACCCTTTTCTGGGATCCGTCAAATCCGTGGAAATATCTTATCAACAGATTTTCCACTCTCTCTTTGCATTAACTGCAAATCTCCCACATTTCACTTAACTTCATATGTATGGATTGACCTTGAGATGTGACAAGCTTAAATTTTTGTTCCAAATCATTAGGAACCAACATTCTCCGTTGGATTTACATCCAATCCAAACACACAGACCAACAAACCTTTTGTCTATAAATTAGTACCTTAGGATCATCACAAATCACACAACAACCATTACTACTAACTCTCTCCTGTACTTCTTAGCTACATTATCATCTCTTAACCATGACAAAATCTAGTAACTCATCAACTAGCAGACCCCCAAAAAGAACTGCTCGTATTAGTGTCAAGCCTTGTTGCTTCATAAACTTAGCTAACTCATCAGAGGAATCATCCCCTCTTAATATCTCATCTCCCATAGCAAATGAAATTTCCTAACACTCTCCACTCCTACACCATCAAATGTAGCTATCCATACTCCACCACCAACCATTACTCCAATGCCACCACACCACCACCCGCTCTATCACAGCCTGTTAGATCACCATCACTCCCAAACTCACCCAAACTCCAACCAATAAAGTTATTTAGGACTCCACCTACATCACCACATCCTTACCTTGATGACTTGGAAGACCTTCCACCAAGGTCAACCAATCCTCCACCCATGACCTTTGAAGGTCAAGAACCCATGCTTTTTCATCCGCTTTATCATGATATCCACGGTCCTTTATACCGTGATGCACCACCACCTCAACCTCAAACACAACCTCTCTTACCCACATCCACACTAATTGCCATTGATGAAGCAATATGGATAAATGAGCCACAAACCCAAGAAGAGATCAACGAGGAACTCACCCGTCTCCATGCTCTCTCTAATATGGTTGGATCCCGCCTTGATGAAGCAATAGATCTACAAACCATCTTGATGAACTCCATCCCAACTCCACCACCATCCAACCAACAACAACAACAACCAACCACTACCACCACCACCACAAAACCATGAGACTACTCTTCCTCCCGGTTTTTCAAGTCATGATTGCTCGCATTGCGAGAGAACCGCTCATTTGGCCCAAAGGACAAACATTTTAGTCCATGAGCTCCAAAATGAAATGAGGTTCATATTGAACCACATTCTCGAGCGTCTCAATGCAATCTCTCATCCTCCTTAATAGTTTTTTTTTTAGTTTCCTCTTATAGGAACTTTTTAGGATGTTGTTTTAGAATTTGTCTCTTTAGGATTTATTTTCCTTGTTTGAATGTAACATCATTTTTTCCAAGTAATGAATGTTATGTTTTTATGCTTGTGGGTGATCAACATTAAGCATATTATCTCATTCTAGATACTAACATCAGTATGGTTGTTAACTCAAGCTGTCAAATGTACATAGTATAAAATTGATCAGACCTCATTTTGACTTTTAAGTAATGGTGACCTTTCTTTTGGTGATATTGCATAGCATTTGTTCTTGTTGAGTATTTCATTATACATTTATTGAGCTTTTTACTGAATATATATTGTCACCTAGCAACGGGGTATAGATCGAGGATTATATTATAATCATCATTATAGATTTCACTCTTGAATGTTCGTTGGTACTCTAGAAATGGGAGTATACATCAGGGAGCATACCATAGTCTAACATTTTTTTGTAGATCATACATCTATCATACTCTTGAAATGTATACTTGGTACTCTTAGCAATGGGGAGTATACATCAAAGAGGGATATACATAGTCTAACCATTTGTTTTTTAGGATCATACATCATCATACATCATATATCATATCCTTGTTACTCCATTTGGGAGTATAAATCAAGGGGATGCTTTAAAGTTCTCAAAATCGCATTCGCTACCATATCTTTCTTTTTGTTTCGACAAAAAGGGGAGAAAGGGATAAGTTTGCATCACTGTGAAACATATCTCAATATATACATTTTTGCTCAAATAGGATATTTAAAAATTGCATAAACTAACTCAATCTATATTTTTAAAAGACTCATCTTTATTTAACTCTTACTTAAAAATACACTTTATGTTTTGTCATCAAACAAAAAAGGGAGATTGTTATACAAATTCGTCTAAAAACGTTATTTATATTTTACGATCTTTGCTTAGTTTTGTTAATGACAATTACAAAGTTAACCTTTAAGCAAAGCATAAATAAGATAAAGTCTTTTACATTTGTAGTGATAAGTCTATTAAAAACACATTTTCACATTACAAAGTTGTCACAACTCGTAATTTCAGGTCATTTTCCAAACCTCGACAATTTACTATTCATGAGTTACTATTCATCAATCACTATTCACCGATAACTATTCATCATTTCACTATTCATCGTTTTTTAAGTCAGTTTGAGACTTTGAGAAGTCGTCAAAAATTTTACTATTCACATGACACTATTCATTCCCGGAGGGAAATCACTATTCATGGGCATCATTCATCATGTTGTAAACCAGGTTTACGGGTATTCAAATGCGCGTAACCAGTTAGGTTTAGCTGCGTATTCATGCATCATCAGTAAAGGCACATCATACAGACTAGAGTTATCTGCATATCATCAATAACATCATTACCATATCAGTTCATGCATGAGTTTGTGTGATTTTCATTAACGTATGCTTAATTGTTTAATTAACGTTACCACTCAGTCATTTCTACCAACATTATACCCAATACTCCTGACAATGATCCTAATACATTTTCAATCTAATTATAATGATATAGAGATTATATTATTACTTTACCCAGTGTTTTTAAACCAATCGCTATACTTTTCGTTTGACGCTTATAACTCCGTCGGTTTACGAAATTTCAATCCGATAATCATTCTAACACCCGATTCTTGCAAGGAACATGATTTTACAATTTTTACAACTTCGTCGTATCTTATTTCACCTCGTCACGAGTTATTTCTAGTTAACTCGGTACCCGATAACACTCAAGGTATACACTAAACTAGCTAAACTTAATTAAATGGGAGACAAGTCTTGCATTAAACATCAAATCTCTTCATATTACCCCATGTGTGCCGCCCCCCTACCCCCCATTTAGCTTAATACTTCCAAAGCTCATTAATGAATTACCTTGATTTATTTCCAAATCCCACAAACACAAACACATACACATAAACCATTTAGCTAAAAGAAAGATCAAAACCCCTCCCATTCCATCTCCTAGGATCGGCCCAACCAAGAACACCAACCAAAATCCATAAATTTTTCAAGATCAAGTCATAATTACACTCCATTTACCTTCCTAGTTATGGATTTGTGATCAAACCTCAAGTTTATTACTCATTTCTTACCAAAACTCATCAAATCATCAAGTAAGTTTCAAGAACATGTTTTGATCATCTATTACTTTCATTTGATTCATATGTTCATGTATTTTCAAGTTATATTAATTATCCATGCAAGTTACTTATGTTTTACATACCACTTTTGAACATAAACTACCTTAATCACTAGATCTATAAGTTTCACTAATGATCTCATGAAAACCACCAAGGTTGGTGATGTTTAGGACCCCATGACACCCTAAAAAGGTGTATGGTAGGATTTGCGAACTTGTGGAGTTGATTTGAGTTAGTATGATCAAGTTTAGAACCAAGGAAATGAGTTTTTAACAATCTAAAATAGGTTCTGTCCAAAAACGTGTAAACTGGAAAACTCAGTAACTTTTGGTATATTTTGGCCTTCATATTCAGAAATTTCTTTCAAAAACGAAACCGTGGCCGCAAGAATCACTAAAAACCGACTTATAACGAAGGAGATATGATTTTTCAAATTTAGACGACGAAAACTAATTTTCTGAAAATTTAGTTGCTGATCGCCGAGATTCAAAGGACAAAACGAGGCGTTAGACGTGATCTAGACGACCCGACCTACTGAGATTATGTTATTTCATGTTTATACGAAGCCGTGGATGTAAAGAACGTAGAAAACGAGCTTGTAACGGCCGAGTTATTCACGTTTGAAGCCTGACGTATCATGTTTATTTTGACAGCCACTATTAGAAAGTGTTTTAAGTATAAAAACTAGTGTTTTTGCAAAACATAACATTGATAGCCGATTTTCTATTTGATCGAGGCGTGTACAATCAAAAGTTAAATGAAACGACATTTATACATTGTTACAAGGTTTTCAAAAACGTCGAGTTTGATCAACTAACACATAACGTGCAATATTTCGCGACTAGTTTCACGAAGCCATTTTGGGCATATTTTCACAAGTTAAGGAAAATATTAAATTGCGATGAAAATGCTACATTTTGCCGATAGAACACCAAACGAGGATCGTGGAGTACCGTTTCAACATATTTACACGAAAAGTAGTTTATAACTTAACGAGACATCAAAAGTGTATTTTTCGTCGATAAACGTTATTTTCAAAACTAACAAGTGGTATCGTTAACATACGTAATTGCATATGTTGCATTGTATCATTGCTTACATTGGATCACATCATTCATAATAGGTCGTGGTTAGAGACCGAGCTTTATCTCATCACATCCATCATTGTCATTGTTGCTATATCATATCAGGTGAGTTTTCATTGCCCCGTTTTAAATTGTTTATTGATTTCTAAACTCTCGGGGGAGAATACATTGCACCATTTTTATATGCGGACCAAAGTATGCAAACTCATTACATTGATTAAGTTACATCATTGCCCAGATTAAAGTCCCCTTTTATTATCATGAACCGTTAATTGTTAGCAAGCGAGAGTGAGTGAATAGATCTATTGAGGGTGACTCCTCCGTTCGGGTTGGTAGCGCCAACTTGTCAAACGAACGCATTTCATTTCTGTCATATTAGAGTGATTCGCAAACACTCAGTTGGGGCATTTCATTCAGTCTAGCTTCGAGGTCATGAGCTTAAGAGCTAATGTATCATTTTTATGTGGCATTGTTTTGTCATACACTTTATACTTGTGGTATCCGTACAATATTTCATTTACATAAACCTATGATCTCACCAACATTTTTGTTGACCATTTTTAGCAATGTATTTTTAGGTAATTAAGGTATCGCATGTTGGCTTGCATATGGACATCATGGAGTCGCGGAGTCGATGCGTCTCACTTTATATTTTATGCACTTATCCATCGTTTGAATTGTATAAACTTGTTTAATGAAAACTTGTTTCACCTTTTGGGACCTAGCTTTGAAACTCTGAATGTTTTTAAATAATCAAACGATGTATTTTCTAAATGACACTTTAGGTCGTTCAATATAACTGCAACTTTGGTGCTATGACCAGTCGTGCCCCTGAATGACTCATTCCGCTGCAAGTCACGAAATTTGGGGGTGTGACAGATTGGTACCAAAGCAAAGGTTATAGCGAACTAGGTTGTCCATTATATCCTAGACTATAGCTGCACCATCATAGCATCTCATCATTGTAGCATAAGTGCATATTCATTATATCACATGTAGTGATTGCGATTTCATACATGTATCATTTCATCATAACCCGCATTGTGTAAATGTTTATTTACTTTTATTTTACATCTGTTGTCTCAGTGATGTCTTCGGATTCACACCTTATTGTTATCTCATCAGACTCTGAGTCGAACGATACTTCCTCACTACCCTCCATCATACTAAAGTCGGTTACATCATCCCCGATACCCACTATCATTTTGTCATCAGTGGAGCCTACTCCACAGTCTTCACCTGTGATTTCAGAGGCCGAGACAGAACCCTTTGAGGAGGGGGAAGTCGTGCCTACCCCACCACTGTCACCTGTGATCCGTCGTGGTCCCAGAGTTGTTCCAGTTATCTAGCCAGGAGAGTTTATACCCTATGTTCGAGTTTACCGTACATATCCAGGTGGGCCGCGCATGAAGCGCACTGCTGTTAAGTGGGTTCATCGTCTCACTATCAGGTCACCAGCTGCATTTGTATCCCTACCACCACCATCATCACTTACTTTATCTCATCCACTCCATCGCCGATTGACAGCGAGGAGGAGTGTGGCATTCAGTACACCACCACCATTATCACCTTTACCATCCTTATCATCATTGTCTCCACCATTGCCATCCCTATCAGCACCACAGATGCCATCAGCACCAGTTCATAGCAGAGATCCTACCCCTATGTCAGACCTACCGCTCAAGAAGCGGGCTCGTCTTGATATCTCATCACCAGATACTTCAGATGCTACAGAGACAACACCGCCCAGCGGATTCGAGGTTGGTGAGAGCTCAAGGGCTGCTGCTGACAGACTGCTTACTGCTGCTACATTTGACTCGCGACTAGATCAGCTTCAGGGAGAGATTAAGAGGGCATTGTCTCATCTAGACGAGACTCCAGTGAGCCGTATTGAGGCTATTGAGGAGGAGGTCGAGGGATTGATCCAGGGCAGGGTTGCCATAGATGTGTCACACCAGGGTTTAGAGGCTCGTCAGTTGGAGAGTTCAGAGCATATCACACAGCTGAGGCAGGAGATGCCTGAGTTGTTCGACAGGGCACAGATGTCCCAGGATGAGCATCATCGCCAGGCCAGTGAGTTATCTTCAGTTCAGGCTAGGTTGTCAGCATCAGAGACTAGGGAGACTGATCTTCAGCTTCGATTTCAGCACCTAGAGGAGATCGTTGTTGCGATGTCTAGGGATCTTCAGAGGATTTTCCGCAGGCTAGATGGAGCACCTGGAGGAGGTGCCTAGTGTTAGACTGTTATCATGTAGCTTGTACATTATTATCCTAGTCCCGGGGTGTGGGACATAGTTAGTACTTGTTGTCTTTTGCTTGTAGTACAAACAAATATATCAAGTGTGACTCTACTATGTAGGATTTTCGTTATGCTATTTTATGATATCGGTCTGCGTAACCGAAATTTTCATGTATTATATTCATGTTTCGTTGTGGTTTCATTGTATTTATACATGCTGTGGTTGTATTTATACGTGTTGTGGATGTATATACATGTTGTGATTGTATATATTGTGTATGATGATCGTTTTCTATTGTGGATTCTCATTGTTGTTATCTTTTGTGATTGTGAAGAATTATACCACCCAAAAGAGCCACTACTGCTATGACCTCAGCGGAAGTCAGAAAGCTTGTTGCCGACAGTATCGAGGCAGCATTGGTTACAGAAAGAGCTGTCGTAGCTGCAGCTGCTGCTGAAGCCGCTTCGCGGGCAGAAACCGCGGAAGCTGCAGGAACAAATACCAATGGTACAAATGGACGTAAGTGTACGTACAAAGATTTCAAGATTGGTGATCCGGAAAAATTCAAAGGCACTGAAGGAGCCACTGCCATGATCCGATGGTTTGAAAAGACAAAATCAGTATTCCTTCTATGCAACTGTCCGGAGGACAGCAAGGTTAAGTTTGCTACTAGTACACTCGTTGGGGAAGCTATGTCATGGTGGAATTCGTATGCAAATCCCATGGGAATGGAGAATGCTCACAAGCCTACATGGGACGAATTCAAGAAGTTGCTGACAAAGAAGTTTTGCCCACGAACAGAAGTGAAAAAGATGGAAACAGAGTTTTATAAGCTAGTGACAGCAGGTAATGATATTGAGGCATATATCAGGAGATTTCAGGAATTGGCAGCATTATGTCCGACAATGGTTCCGGACACTGAGAAGCTATTAGAGAATTTCATTGGAGGATTACCTCACAACATCCGAGGAGATGTGATTTCTTTTGACCCACAAACATTGGATGAGGCAATCAGAATGTCTCAAAAACTCATGGCTCAGATAGTGAAGAAAGGAACTGCTTCAGACAACAACAACAACACCAACAGTAACCGTAACTACAACAACAGTAACTCCAACAACAACTACCGAAACAACAACTATAACAGCAACCGAAACAATTCCAATAACAACAACAACAAAAGAAATCGGGACAACAACCAGAGTAGCAATGTTACTCAACCACCACCCAAGAGACAGGAAACTGCAAAGGCCTATGTTGTAGGTCAAGCTGAGAAAAGAGGTTACAATGGTACTTTACCCAAGTGCAACAAATGTCAAACCCATCATAATCCTGGAAATTGTCCGAATCCGTGTGGAAACTGTAAGAAGGTTGGTCATTCGACCATGGATTGCAAAGCCCCGATTGTGGTTGATAATCAGAAGCCCCCAGTAACATGTTTTGGATATGGAGAATGATGAACTCAAATAAGTATATTTTATTATCATCATTTATCCTATTTATTTGACTTGTTTTATTATATTATATACGAGAATCGATACGTTAATGTTTACTTTAGTAATTCTCAGGTAAAAACAAGCATTATGTGAAACTTGGCGATTTTAGATTAATTATGGAGCAAAACAAGCAAGATGTCAAAAGCCTACTGAAATCCAGAAGATCAAGCTCGTTCTACTCCAGATACGCCGCATTATATTTCTAACATACGGCGTATCACTATCAAGATTTCACAAGTTACAATCCATGTACATGCGCCGCATACAAAGATCAAGATACGCCGCATCTGAAGACGGTGTACGAATATTCCAGAATATATTAATCTTGGACCCCACGCGAAGTTAAGTCAATGCGCCGCATCTATTCACTCTATGCACCGCATCGATCCCTCAGACAGAAACTATAAATACCCCAAGGTCAAACGAATTTGAGAGTCTTGGACTTGTGTGAAGAAATAACCCTAGAGCCGAATTCAGACGACCAAGCAGCACAAGACACACCTTAAACGAAGATACAAGAGCTGTAAGAAGGTCCTGCATGTATTCAATTCATTAAGTAGTTTAGTTTTATTGTACTAGTACACTTTAATTCATCAGGATTGATGGGCTTGTGTCATGTGACTACGGAAGATCATGCACTCCCCTTAATATTGCTTTCCCATTAATTAAAGTTTATATGTTGATGTCTTTGGTGACTTTTATTAGTGCATTGATAACCTCTGTGTCTAGCTGAGTCTTGCTTGGGTCGCCATGCCCCTTCCTCGCCTATTTATTAGAGACGCTTAAATAAATAGGATAGACATAAGTAATCATTAAGGGTTTACTCGCCGATAAGATTAGAGCCAACGAGAAAGGTTTAATTATATACACTTCATATAAAACTATCAATAAAACAAGTGACAAGCTACTTAATTATCAGGACAGGTCTTCTTATTGTCTCGAGTATTTATCTGTGTACGTGTGTGCTAATCGCTGATTCGTGCTCATTAGTTTAGTTTACTACTTAATCATAACCAAACCGTGCCAGTCTCTCAGGCTGAACCCCCTTGCGTTAGATTAGGTTGTATAGCTAACTTAGGATATTAAAATACTGATTAGAATAACTAGATAATACGTTCCACTCTTAGTGATCGACACTCTACTTACCATTATATTCATACTGACCGGGTACACTGCTCGTTAAGTGTGTGTGTTATTGATAAGTTGGCTAAATATAAATTTAAAACTTGAGTAGGCATTAATACTGCTAAACCGCAACGACAGCGCACGCATCAAGTTTTTGGCGCCACTGCCGGGGAGTGAATTGTTATTATCTGTTAATTTGATTTAGTATTTTAATAAGTTGTTTTTTTTTTTTTTTTTTTTTTTTTTTTTTTTTTTTTTTTTTTTTTTTTTTTAGATTCTAACCACTAACCCTGTTATATATTAGATAGATTGCATTCATTGTATAGTTTGCATATTTTCTGTTTTTGTGTGTTTTTATTTTCTGTGATTCTTGTTTCTTTTTTGTTTGATTTTATTTTTTGTTTTTCTTTTCTGTATTTTTCTGCATTCTGCTGTCATTGTATTGAGCTGATACAAACGATACGGCACATCTGTTTTCACAGATACGGCGTATTGCGTTTAATTTTTATAAAATACAACGCGTTTAATAAATTCGAGTACAACGCATCTTTCCCAAGATACGGCGTATTCTGTTTTTAATAAGAAAATTTTTCTAAACCCTAACGCCATACGACGCATCTGTTTTAACAGATACGGCGTATTTTCTATTTAAATTAAAAATAGTTTTTCGAATTTTTAAACAAAAGCGACGCATCGATCTTTATCGATACGGCGCATCTACTAAATCAAAAATCTTGTATTTTGAAACGTAACGAAAATACGGCGCATTAGCTTTTGTTAATACGACGCATTTAATTTTAATAAATATAATCGATTTTTGATAATTTAAACTGGATACGGCGCATTCTAATTCATAAGCGGTGTATCTGTTTTCTGAATAAAAGTCTGATTAAATTTTAACGTAATAAGATACGGCGTATCCAACTTTCTGGATACGGCGCATCATTTGCAGATATCAGCAACTTTTATTTTTCTTATGAAAATATTCTAACTTACCCTTACACTAGGAAGTTTTTACTTTGAAATCTACCTGTCTTTAATTTTCAGGAACAATGTTCGATATTTTCCCCAACTGGTTCGGAAGACCCAAAAGAAACCTTACCATGGAAGAGTTTGCACTACTAATCGCTCAAGCAAATGAAAAAGAACATCATGAAGCAAGAAACTTTATTAATGAATTCAAAGGCAGTCATGAGCTGTTGCTAAAGGAACAAAACAACATGATTAATGGATTGGCAATTGAAGTGCACCAATTGTCAACGGTGCTTAACAAGATTCTGTTGGTAAAACACGATTTGAAAGGGATTACAACTAGAGGCGGAAAGTCAACCTTTCAAATCGGAGAGACACCCGAGGATAACAGCACAAACAAGATTTCCCCTGAATCTATATCATCTGAGCAAGAGCAACCAAAAGAAACTAATCCAGAACCTGTGATTAGAGAA
Organism: Artemisia tridentata subsp. tridentata; assembly: GCA_021014915.2. NCBI lineage: Eukaryota > Viridiplantae > Streptophyta > Magnoliopsida > Asterales > Asteraceae > Artemisia > Artemisia tridentata. Next base: position 132,042,964 of record CP139504.1, read on the forward strand.
GAACCTTCTGTTGAACTTAAATGATCAACACTACCTTTTCCACATAGGGTAAGGAAGGAGAAAGAAGATGCCTATCAAAGGAAGTTCCTGGAAAATCTCAAGCAGCTGCAGCTAAGCATACCATTTATGGAAGCCCTAGTGCAAATGCCAAAATATGCTAAATATCTGAAGAGCTTGCTTACAAACAAGTCCAAACTTGAAGAGGCTTGCACTGTAACAATGGGGGAAAGAAGCTCAGCAGCATTGCTCAACAAACTTCCATCTAAGGAAAAAGATCCATGGAGTTTCACTATTCCTTGTCAAATTAAAAATTTACATATTGGAAATGCTTTAGCCGACCTAGGAGCTAGTATAAGTCTTATGCCCTCTTCTATGTATGAAAAATTAGGCCTTGGTGAACCAAAACCTACTAGGATGTGCTTAGAGCTAGCTGATAGGTCCATACAATACCCATTAGGAATAGCTGAAAATATATTAATAAAAGTTGATAAATTTGAATTACCTATTGACTTTGTTATCCTCGATATGCCCGAAAATTCTAGAACTCCTATAATATTAGGACGACCATTTTTAGCCACTGCTAGGGCCATAATTGATGTTTTTAATAAAAAGATAACTCTTACCATAGGAAATGATGAGGTTGAATTTAATATGGAACAATCTATGAGTAAAAATAATTGTGAAGATGATGAATGCTATAATATCGATGTTTCTGATGACACAATTAATCAATTTACTCAGAAATTGTTAAAAAGTAATTTGCTTGATTCTTTTCTGCTTAAAAATTTAGAAAACACAATCGCTATAGAAGATCAAGTTGATGAAAATACTTTTGATAATAATGTCGCTGTTGATTCCGCTGTTTGTAACTCCATACGGCGCATCGGAAATATCGATGCGGCGCATTTATCTGATGACAGCAACGACGTAATAAAAGAACAAGTTTATCCGCTAGTGCTAATAAAATTGACGATGTTAAACCTGTGCTTAAGGATCTCCCTTCTACTTTGGAATATGCTTATTTAAATGGGAACACTAATTCACCCGTTATTATTGCATCTGACTTAACGCCAAAGAAAAAGAATCCCTTTTGCAGGTACTATATAAACGAAGAGGAGCATTAGCATGGAAGATGTCTGATATTAAGGGAATTAGCCCGTCATTTTGTACACATAAAATCCTTATGGAAGATGAATTCAAACCTACTATCCAACCCCAAAGGCATTTGAATCCAAAAGTCCAAGATGTGGTGAAAAATGAAATTGTGAAATTACTTGACTCCGGACTTATCTACCCAATTTCCGACAGCTCGTGGGTCAGTCCTATCCATGTTGTACCAAAAAAGGGAGGAATGACGGTAGTACTCAATGACGACAATGAGCTAATCCCTTCAAGAACTGTTACTGGATGGAGAGTTTGCATCGACTACCGCAAACTCAATGATGCTACGCGAAAAGATCACTTCCCTCTTCCATTTATTGATTAAATGTTAGAAAGACTATCAGGATATGATTATTATTGTTTTTTAGATAGTTTTTCAGGTTTCTTCCAAATACCCATTGCCCCCGAGGATCAAGAGAAGACGACTTTCACCTGCCCTTATGGAACCTTCGCCTATAGGAGAATGCCGTTCGGACTATGCAACGCCCCTGCTACTTTCCAACGTTGTATGACGGCTATCTTCCATGATATGGTAGAAGACTTTATGGAAGTCTTCATGGACGACTTCTCGGTGTTCGGTAACTCATTTAGTGATTGTCTCTTTAAACTTGATAAAATGCTTGCTAGGTGTGAAGAAACTAACCTTGTTCTTAATTGGGAAAAATGTCATTTTATGGTTAGAGAGGGAATTGTGTTAGGACATAAGATTTCCGGGAAAGGTATAGAAGTCGACAAGGCTAAAATTGATGTAATTGCCAAACTACCTTACCCCACTAATGTAAAAGGTGTTAGAAGTTTTTTAGGGCATGCTGGATTTTATCGTAGATTCATAAAGGATTTTTCAATGATATCTAGGCCTATGACCCAATTATTGCTAAAAGATACGAAGTTTGATTTTTCTGAAGATTGCAAACAGGCGTTTAATATACTTAAAGAAAAACTAACTTCTGCACCTATTATAATTTCGCCAGATTGGAATCTGCCTTTTGAACTAATGTGTGATGCTAGTGATTATGCTGTTGGAGCTGTACTTGGCCAAAAGATAGAAAAGAAATTTAAGCCAATTTATTATGCTAGCAAAACATTAAATAATGCCCAAGAACATTACACCACCACGAAAAAAGAACTTTTAGCAGTAGTTTTTGCATTCGATAAATTTAGGTCATATCTTATATTGTCAAAAACTATGGTTTACACTGACCATTCTGCTTTGAAGTATTTGTTCAATAAACAGGATGCCAAGCCAAGGCTTATTAGGTGGGTTTTATTGCTCCAAGGATTCGATATTGAAATTAAAGATAAAAAGGGTGCCGAGAATCTAGCTGCCGACCACTTATCTAGACTTGAAAACCCTGATATGGAGGTGCTTGATGAAAGGGAAATCGCTGATGACTTTCCTGATGAACACCTTATGATGGTAAGAATTAAGAGCAATGATAATACACCATGGTATGCCGACTATATAAACTTTATTGTTGCAAATGAAATTCCAAAAGGGCTAACATCCGACGAGAAAAGAAGGTTTCTAACTCGCGCTAGTGAGTATATTTGGGATGAACCTTATGCCTTTAAATTATGTCCTGACAATATTATACGAAGATGCGTAGATGGAGATGATGTCCCAGCAATATTGGCACATTGCCATTCAGGGCCGACGGGGGGACATCATGGTGCAATTATTACAAAAAGGAAAATCCTTGATGCAGGATTTTATTGGCCCACTATGCTGGATGATGCAAAAGCTTATATAAAAGGATGTGATGCGTGTCAACAATCCGGAAATATTACATCAAGAAACAAAATGCCGCAAAACTATATCCATGTATGTGAAGTTTTCGACATATGGGGATTGGACTTCATGGGACCGTTTCCTGAATCTAAAGGTAATAAGTATATTTTGGTTGCTGTTGATTACGTATCAAAATGGGTCGAAGCGCAAGCGTTACCAACAAATGACAGCAAGGTAGTTCTTAAATTTTTACAAAGTTTGTTCGCTAGGTTTGTAGTTCCTAAAGCATTGATTAGTGATAGGGGAACACACTTTTGTAATCACCATCTAGGAAGAGCTTTGCAACAATATGGAGTATATCATAGGGTTTCCACTGCATACCATCCTCAATCCAATGGGCAAACTGAAGTAACCAATAGGGCTATAAAACTGATTCTAGAAAAAAACGACTGGATATAATCCGAAAGGGTGGTCTGACAAGTTAAATGATGCTTTATGGGCATTTCGTACAGCCTATAAGACACCGACGGGATGCACTCCATTTCGTCTTGTATACGGAAAAGCATGCCACCTATCGATCGAAATAGAACAAAGTGCATATTGGGCTTTGAAGCAATGCAATATGGATATAGAAGCTGCAACGAAGAACCGTTTCATGGAACTCAATGAACTCTACGAACTAAGAGATGAGGCCTACAGAAATACTAAAATCTACAAAGAAAGAACTAAAAGATGGCATGACTCGAGGTTACATGGGGATAAAATGTTTACTATTGGAGAAAAAGTGCTGCTATTTAATTCTCGATTAAAGATGTATCCAGGTAAACTTAAATCAATATGGACGGGTCCGTTCGTTGTCAAGAAAGTGTATCCATATGGGACTATTGAAATATGCGATAAAAATGGTTATATATTCAAGGTAAACGGGCAACGAGTTAAAAAATACTTTGATAATAAAATTGAGGATACTGAGAACGAGTTGGTGGAGTTTGAACCCTAAGTATTGAAATAAGGAGTTGAACGTGAGTCTAACTTGAAGACTCTGGAATAAAGACAAGTGCTGACCGGGAGACAACCCGGAAGAAAAATTTTTACTTTTCTGTTCTATGTCGAGTCTGTCAGACCTGCAGAAGATGCGGCGCATCTCCATCATAAGATGCGACGCATCACCTGCATTGGTCATATCTTATTTTATTTTCTGCATTTTTATTTTTGACTTTAAAACTTTCTGTCAGTTTATTTAATGCGGCGCATCCCTGGTTAAGGATGCGACGCATCTTTTATTCTGATTCATATTTATTCCAGGCTCGATACGGCGTATCTTCTTCCATAAGATACGGCGTATCGACTGACCTGATGATTTACAGTTTAATTTTTAGGTTTTATTTTTACTAACTACTAATGTATTATGCAAGTTTGAACCTTCTTAACTCAGGTGTGTTAAAGTCTAAATGGTATTATAGATTCCTGCATTTTCTGTGGATACATCATCTATGAAGCTTAAACGTTCTCATCCACAAGAAAGTTGATTTTTGCTCTTATACGAATAATGGAGGATCATACCGAGCAAATCTCAGGGGAGTTTTTCTGTTCTAATTCTTTTATTTTCCAATTTTTAACCTTTGACACAAACAACGAGGACGTTGTTTAACTTAAGTGGGGGGATGGAGAATTAGAACACTTACTTGTCCTAAACTTTTTCAAAATATGCTTAAAATGCGCTTAATATATCAAAATTTAAAATTTTTTAGCATGTTTTTGTTTAAAGTCTAAATTACATAACCGCACACATAACTCTATTCTTTCAAAAATATTAAAACTTTAGTGTGCTGGTGACTTGTAAACTTTAGAACTTGGCTTGTATACTATTCGAGACCACCATAATAAGTATTATCTATATAATTGGAGTGACTTGTCTAAATTGGTAAATTTCTAGGATTACACCCAAATAGCCTTTATATGTTATGTGATATTAACTAACTACACTGGTTAGTTAACCCCCGTATAAACCCTTTGTTACTCTCACTTTTAGAGTAAGATACCCCTAGAAAAACCCTTAGAGCCATTCCTTTCGTTTCTTACACCTTTGTTATAATGTTTCGATACACCCTTACACCTTAGCCTACCCTGTAGATTAAAATCCGTGGTTAATTGCTTTAGGCAAAGTGTGTTTCCTTACATTACCTGTGTTCGCGTGCGTAATTCATTATCTTTGGTTAGGTCGGGAAATTGCACAATGCAATTGGTATGAAAGTAAATATTGTATAACTTTTAGTTTATTTTTCGTGTGTTTGCTACTTTCACTATTACAATTATTTCTGAAAGTATGAAGAGTATGGAAAAATTATCCGGAAAAATAGTGATAGAAAAGTTGTGAAATTTTACACATATATGTTGATGTCAAAAAAAAAAAAAAAAAAAAAATCGAAAAAAAAATAGAAAAGAAAAAGAAAAAGGAAAAGTTGGAAGTTTGTTTTAACCAACTTATGTAAAGTCTTGTATTAAGTGGGAGATATCACCACTATTTGTTGTATATTATATTTATGGATTGAATGGGAGTTGGCCGTTATGGGAACGCCAACTAAGGTTATTCTTTGATTGAGATCTTGTTGAGTATAATTCGTGTCTACCTAAAGCGTGTGTTTCAAGTGTTAAAGCGTGAGTTATTCAATGATATGAGTCTTATTCATGGGATGGTTGGGAAAGTGATTAACCACACTTAGGATTTTGATTTATCTGTTTTACCTATTTTTCATTTTACACCAATTTGTATCCCAAATATTATCCATACCCTATATCATTCTTCATCCAAACCTTTGATTTATTGAGATTAGGGATTTGAGCAATCTTAAGTATCGTAGTCGTGGATTCGGCTAAGTATTTATGATTTTGTCGCCCTTTTTAATATAATATTATTGGTGAAGATTACTTGGTCCTATCTTTAGCCTATTCGAGTTAAGGATTTGAGCAATTGCAAGTATCGTGGTCGTGGATTCGATCATGTATTTGTAATTTTTTCGCCTTTTCTGGAATATGAGATCGACAGAGATTAAAAAGGATGATCAACCCTTAACCAACAAACCCTTTTTACCGCTTTAGACTTGTTATTCCTTGGCTTTAGTGGGGGAGATGCGTATACTTGCCAAGCCTATGATAGAATATTCGTCACGACTAAGCAACTAAACGATTTAGAATTGTTTTACATTAAAAATTATTTTGGTTTCTACTTCGTTAAGTGTTTGGTTGTGTGATTATGACAAAACGAATACGTGCTTAAATATAAAAATAAATCCTAACATCTTTTAGGATACATTTTCATATGATTAATTCTAAGGTTTACTTGGGGACAAGTAAAGTTCAAGTGGGGGGATATTTGATGAACTCAAATAAGTACATTTTATTATCATCATTTATCCTATTTATTTGACTTGTTTTATTATATTATATATGAGAATCGATACATTAATGTTTACTTTAGTAATTCTCAGGTAAAGACAAGCATTATGTGAAACTTGGCGATTTTGGACTAATTATGGAGCAAAACAAGCAAGATGTCAAAAGCCTACTGAAATCCAGAAGATCAAGCTCGTTCTACTCCAGATACGCCACATTATACTTCTAACATACGGCGTATCACTATCAAGATTTCACAAGTTACAATCCAAGTACATGCGCCGCATACAAAGATCAAGATACGCCGCATCTGAAGACGATGTACGAATATTCCAGAATATATTAATCTTGGACCCCACGCGAAGTTAAGTCAATGCGCCGCATCTATTCACTCTATGCGCCGCATCGATCCCTCAGACAGAAACTATAAATACCCCAAGGTCAGACGAATTTGAGAGTCTTGGACTTGTGTGAAGAAATAACCCTAGAGCCGAATTCAGACGACCAAGCAGCACAAGACACACCTTAAACGAAGATACAAGAGCTGTAAGAAGGTCCTGCATGTATTCAATTCATTAAGTAGTTTTGTTTTATTGTATTAGTACACTTTAATTCATCAGGATTGATGGGCTTGTGTCATGTGACTACGGAAGATCATGCACTCCCCTTAATATTGCTTTCCCATTAATTAAAGTTTATATGTTGATGTCTTTGGTTACTTTTATTAGTGCATTGATAACCTCTATGTCTAGCTGAGTCTTGCTTGGGTCGCCATGCCCCTTCCTCGCCTATTTATTAGAGACGCTTAAATAAATAGGATAGACATAAGTAATCATTAAGGGTTTACTCGCCGATAAGATTAGAGCCAACGAGAAAGGTTTAATTATATACACTTCATATAAAACTATCAATAAAACAAGTGACAAGCTACTTAATTATCAGGACAGGTCTTCTTATTGTCTCGAGTATTTATCTGTGTACGTGTGTGCTAATCGCTGATTCGCGCTCATTAGTTTAGTTTACTATTTAATCATAACCAAACCGTGCCAGTCTCTCAGGCTGAACCCCCTTGCGTTAGATTAGGTTGTATAGTTAACTTAGAATATTAAAATACTGATTAGAATGACTAGATAATACGTTCCACTCTTAGTGATCGACACTCTACTTACCATTATATTCATACTGACCGGGTACACTGCTCGTTAAGTGTGTGTGTTATTGATAAGTCGGCTAAATATAAATTTAAAACTTGAGTAGGCATTAATACTGCTAAACCGCAACGACACGCGCACGCATCATGTTTTGGATGTGGAGAAGTTGGGCACTTCAAGAATAAATGTCCAAAAGGAAAGAATCAGGGAAACAATAACCAAGGTGGAACAGCTAGAGGAAGAGCTTATGTCCTTGGAGGAGAAGATGTCAGGGAGGACCCGAATGTCGTTACGGGTACGTTCCTCATTAATAATCGTTATGCATCCATACTATTTGATTCAGGAGCCGATAGAAGTTTTGTTTCTACTGTATTTGCACCATTACTCAACATTGAACCAACCGCATTAGACACTCCATATCACATTGAACTAGCTAACGGTAGTTTAATTGGCACCAACACATTCATTCGTGGTTGCACTCTCAATTTTCTCAATCACCCGTTCAATATAGATCTCATGCCAGTAGAACTTGGAAGTTTCGACATTGTCATCGGAATGGATTGGTTATCTCAACATCATGCCAGAATCATCTGTGATGAAAAAGTTGTTCATCTTCCTTATGATGGCGAAACATTGGTCGTTCACGGAAAACGCAGTGGGACTAGACTCAGCATCATCTCGTGCATTAAAACAGAGAAATACATAAAGAAGGGTTGTTATGCATTCTTGGCTCATATCACAGAAAAGAAGTTGGAGGAGAAGTGACTTGAGGATGTGCCAACAGTTAAGGATTTTCCAGAAGTCTTTCCAGAAGACTTACCAGGACTGCCACCTACTCGCCAAGTCGAATTTCAGATTGACTTAGTGCCAGGAGCTGCACCGGTTGTTTGAGCACCTTATCGACTTGCACCTTCAGAAATGCAAGAGTTGTCGAACCAATTGCAAGAGCTCCTGGATAAAGGATTCATTAGGCCGAGTTCATCGCCTTGGGGAGCACCAGTTTTGTTTGTAAAGAAGAAAGACGGATCTTTCAGAATGTGCATTGATTATCGAGAGCTAAACAAGTTAACGGTGAAGAATCGTTATCCACTTCCCAGGATCGACGATTTGTTTGATCAATTGCAAGGTTCCAGTTATTACTCCAAGATCGACTTGAGATCGGGTTACCATCAGCTTAGGGTTCGGGAGGGAGATATCCCGAAGACAGCATTCAAAACACGCTATGGCCATTATGAATTTCAGGTAATGCCGTTCGGACTGACCAACGCACCAGCTGTATTCATGGATCTCATGAACAGGGTGTGCAAGCCATATCAGGATAAGTTTGTGATCGTATTCATTGACGATATCTTGATTTACTCAAGGAGTGAAGAAGAGCACCGAGAACACCTCAGAACAATCTTAGAACTGCTCAAGAAAGAGAAACTGTACGCCAAATTTTCAAAGTGTGATTTTTGGATCAGAAGAGTACAATTTCTTGGTCATGTCATTGATAGTCAGGGATTACAGGTTGATCCAGCAAAGATTGAGGCAGTTAAAGATTGGGCAACACCAAAAACTCCCACAGAAATTCATCAATTCTTAGGACTTGCCTGATATTACAGAAGGTTCATTGAAGGGTTTTCCAAGATAGCTAAGCCGCTGACCAAGTTGACACAAAAGAACCAGAAGTACGATTGGGGAGAAAAGCAAGAGACCGCTTTTCAGTTATTGAAACAGAAACTTTGCAGCACGCCAATTTTGTCATTACCAGAAGGGATTGAAAACTTCGTGGTATATTGCGATGCTTCACACAAAGGACTTGGAGCAGTGCTAATGCAAAATGAGAAAGTGATAGCTTATGCATCTCGTCAGCTTAAGAAGCATGAGAAGAACTACACTACTCACGATTTAGAGTTGGGTGACGTGGTTTTCGCACTCAAGATTTGGAGACATTATCTTTACGGAACAAAGTGTGTAGTATTTACAGACCACAAAAGCTTACAGTACATTCTTGATCAGAAGGAACTTAACATGAGGCAACGTCGTTGGTTGGAACTACTTAGCGATTACGACTGTGAAATCAGATACCACCCAGGAAAAGCCAATGTTGTGGCAGATGCACTCAGTCGGAAAGAGAGACTCAAGCCTTTGAGAGTCAGATCATTGGGAATGACAATCATTTCACCACTACCATCAAAAATCCTCGAGGCTCAGGTAGAAGCACTCAAGGAAGAAAACCTACCAAGTGAAACACTCAAAGGAATGCAAGATAATGCAAACGGTTTAGTAAGGAGATCAGATGGAACATTATGCTTCAAGGATAGAAGCTGGATATCTCTCTATGGTGGAATACGAGAGTTGATTATGCACGAATCACACAAGTCGAAGTACTATATTCATCCAGGTTCTGATAAGATGTATCAGGATCTCAAGAAGCTTTATTGGTGGCCCAATATGAAAGCAGAGATAGCTACGTATGTTAGTAAATGCCTTACTTGTGCTAAAGTGAAAGCCGAGTACCAGAAGCCATCAGGATTACTTCAGCAACCAGAGATTCCCCAGTGGAAGTGGAAACACATTACAATGGACTTTGTCACTAAACTTCCCAAAACATCAGGAGGTTACGATACTATTTGGTTAATAGTTTATCGTCTCACTAAGTCAGCTCATTTCATTCCAATCAAAGAGACTTATACTATGGATCAGCTCACCAGACTTTACGTCAAGGAAATTGTCTCAAAGCACGGTGCACCAATTTCCATCATTTTCGACAGAGACAGTCGCTTTACTTCAAATTTTTGGGAATCATTGCAAGATTCATTTAGGTCTAAGTTAGACATGAGTACCACCTATCATCCTCAGACCGATGGTCAGAGCGAGAGAACGATTCAGACATTGGAAGACATGCTCAGGGCATGTGTCATTGACTTTGGAAATGGTTGGGCTAACCATTTTCCATTGATCGAGTTCTCTTACAATAACAGTTATCATTCGAGCATAAAATCCGCACCATTCGAGGCACTCTACGGTCGTAAGTGCAGGTCCCCAGTTTGTTGGGCCGAAGTTGGTGATGTACAGCTAACAGGTCCAAAGTTGGTCAGAGAAACAACAGAAAAGATAATTCAGATTTGAGAAAGACTCCAAACGGCCAGAAGCAGGCAGAAAAGTTATGCCGATGTTCGACGCAAACCATTAGAATTTCAGGTTGGAGACAAGGTCATGCTGAAGGTCTCGCCTTGGAAGGGCGTGATACGATTCGAGAAACGTGGTAAGTTGAACCCGAGATACATTGGGCCATTCAAGATTCTGGAAAGGATCGGTCCGGTAGCGTACAGACTGGAGCTTCCGTCAGAGCTCAGCAATGTACATAACACATTTCATGTCTCAAACCTCAAGAAATGTCTTTCAGACGAAACGCTCATAATCCCATTGGAAGAAATTCAGATTGATGATAAGCTTAACTTTGTGGAAGAACCAGCAGAAATCATGGACCGGGAGGTCAAACAGTTGAAGCAAAGTCGAATTCCGATCGTCAAAGTTCGCTGGAATGGAATTCTCGCAGAGGTCCTGAGTTTACTTGGGAACGGGAAGCCCAGATGCGACTCAAATACCCACATCTTTTCACCGAGACCACTCCAGAGAGCAACAACAGATGAATTCAGGGACTGAATTCCTTTTAGGGTGGTCGATTGTCACAACTCGTAATTTCAGGTAATTTTCCAAACCTCGACAATTTACTATTCATGAGTTACTATTCATCAATCACTATTTATCGATCACTATTTATCATTTTACTATTCATCATTTTTGAAGTCAGTTTGAGACTTTGAGAAGTCGTCAAAAATTTTACTATTCACATGACACTATTCATTCCCGGAGGGAAATCACTATTCATGGGCATCATTCATCATGTTGTAAACCAGGTTTACGGGTATTCAAATGCGCGTAACCAGTTAAGTTTAGCTGCGTATTCATGCATCATCAGTAAAGGCACATCATACAGACTAGAGTAGTCTGCATATCATCAGTAACATCATTACCATATCAGTTCATGCATGAGTTTGTGTGATTTTCATTAACGTATGCTTAATTGTTTAATTAACGTTACCACTCAGTCATTTCTACCAACATTATACCCAATACTCCTGACAATGATCCTAATACATTTTCAATCTAATTATAATGATATAGAGATTATATTATTACTTTACCCGGTGTTTTTAAACCAATCGCTATACTTTTCGTTTGACGCTTATAACTCCGTTGGTTTACGAAATTTCAATCCGATAATCATTCTAACACCCGATTCTTACAAGGAACATGATTTTACAATTTTTACAACTTCGTCGTATCTCATTTCACCTCGTCACGAGTTATTTCTAGTTAACTCGGTACCCGATAACACTCAAGGTATACACTAAACTAGCTAAACTTAATTAAATGGGAGACAAGTCTTGCATTAAACATCAAATCTCTTCATATTACCCCATGTGTGCCGCCCCTACCCCCCCCCCCCCCCCCCATTTAGCTTAATACTTCCAAAGCTCATTAATGAATTACCTTGATTTATTTCCAAATCCCACTAACACAAACACATACACATAAACCATTTAGCTAAAAGAAAGATCAAAACCCCTCCCATTCCATCTCCTAGGATCGGCCCAACCAAGAACACCAACCAAAATCCATAAATTTTTCAAGATCAAGTCATAATTACACTCCATTTACCTTCCTAGTTATGGATTTGTGATCAAACCTCAAGTTTATTACTCATTTCTTACAAAAACTCATCAAATCATCAAGTAAGTTTCAAGAACATGTTTTGATCATCTATTACTTTCATTTGATTCATATGTTCATGTATTTTCAAGTTATATTAATTATCCATGCAAGTTACTTATGTTTTACATACCACTTTTGAACATAAACTACCTTAATCACTAGATCTATAAGTTTCACTAATGATCTCATGAAAACCACCAAGTTTGGTGATGTTTAGGACCCCATGACACCCTAAGAAGGTGTATGGTAGGATTTGCGAACTTGTGGAGTTGATTTGAGTTAGTATGATCAAGTTTAGAACCAAGGAAGTGAGTTTTTAACAATCTAGAATAGGTTCTGTCCAAAAATGTGTAAACTGGAAAACTCAGTAACTTTTGGTATATTTTGGCCTTCATATTCAGAAATTTCTTTCAAAAACGAAACCGTGGCTGCAAGAATCACTAAAAACCGACTTATAACGAAGGAGATATGATTTTTCAAAGTTAGACGACGAAAACTAATTTTCTGAAAATTTAGTTGCTGATCGCCGAGATTCAAAGGACAAAACGAGGCGTTAGACGTGATCTAGATGACCCGACCTACTGAGATTATGTTAGTTCATGTTTATACGAAGCCGTGGATGTAAAGAACGTAGAAAACGAACTTGTAATGGCCGAGTTATTCACGTTTGAAGCTCGACGTATCATGTTTATTTTGACAGCCACTATTAGAATGTGTTTTAAGTATAAAAACTAGTATTTTTGCGAAACATAACATTGATAGCCGATTTTCTATTTGATCGAGGCGTGTACAATCAAAAGTTAAATGAAACGACATTTATACATTGTTACAAGGTTTTCAAAAACGTCAAGTTTGATCAACTAACACATAACGTGCAATATTTCGCGACTAGTTTCACGAAGCCATTTTGGGCATATTTTCACAAGTTAAGGAAAATATTAAATTGCGATGAAAACGCTACATTTTGCCGATAGAACACCAAACGAGGATCGTGGAGTACCGTTTCAACATATTTACACGAAAAGTAGTTTATAACTTAACGAGACGTCAAAAGTGTATTTTTCGTCGAAAAACGTTATTTTCAAAACTAACAACTGGTATCGTTAACATACGTAATTGCATATGTTGCATTGTATCATTGCTTACATTGGATCACATCATTCATAATAGGTCGTGGTTAGAGACCGAGCTTTATCTCATCACATCCATCATTGTCATTGTTGCTATATCATATCAGGTGAGTTTTCATAGCCCCGTTTTAAATTGTTTATTGATTTCTAAACTCTCGGGGGAGAATACATTGCACCATTTTTATATGCGGACCAAAGTATGCAAACTCATTACATTGCTTAAGTTACATCATTGCCCAGATTAAAGTCCCTTTTTATTATCATGAACCGTTAATTGTTAGCAAGCGAGAGTGAGTGAATAGATCTATTGAGGGTGACTCCTCCGTTCGGGTTGGTAGCGCCAACTTGTCAAACGAACGCATTTCATTTCTGTCATATTAGAGTGATTGGCAAACACTCAGTTGGGGCATTTCATTCAGTCTAGCTTCGGGGTCATGAGCTTAAGAGCTAATGTATCATTTTTATGTGGCATTGTTTTGTCATACACTTTATACTTGTGGTATCCGTACAATATTTCATTTACATAAACCTATGATCTCACCAACATTTTTGTTGACCATTTTTAGCAATGTATTTTCAGGTAATTAAGGTATCGCATGTTGGCTTGCATATGGACATCATGGTGTCGCGGAGTCGACGCTTCTCACTTTATATTTTATGCACTTATCCATCATTTGAATTGTATGAACTTGTTTTATGAAAACTAGTTTCACCTTTTGGGACCTAGCTTTGAAACTCTGAATGTTTTTAAATAATCAAACGATGTATTTTCTAAACGACACTTTAGGTCGTTCAATATAACTGCAACTTTGGTGCTATGACCAGTCGTGCCCCTGAATGACTTATTCCGCTACAAGTTACGAAATTTAGGGGTGTGACAAAAGTTTACTAGGAATAACATATACACATTTACATGTTTATTCCTTAAAATAGAAACTTTATTTCTAAAATATTAGGATGACATCATGGCATGCATTTTGAACACAATCTTGGATAGATTTTGTGATATTTTGTTTAGATCTTCAAGCCAAAGAGTTGACATTTGAAGATATGGAAGGATATGGCAAGATTTGGAAAGATTTGAAGATCTCTTAGCTGGCCTGACACGGCGGATCCAAATCCATACAAAGACGGATCCAAGTTTTGGGATCCGCCGGATCCGCCAGCTGTTGATCAGCTTTGCCTATAAATAGCAAGCTGATCATTTGGTCATTTCATCACTCATATAGGTTAAATACATACTCATTCATTTACATATCACTAACCCATATCATTCATTCATTTCATTGATCTTTCCTTTTGTAGCAAAGAAGATCACAACATATAAGGATTAACAGTCTGTTATTATCCTTTTAGTATAGAGTCTGTGTGATCTTGTATTAGTTCACACTTCATTGTTTGTATCATTCATTCAGTAGAGTTTGGTTAGTGTTTTAGTCCTTAAAACACAAAGAGTGTCGGGAGTGGTTGTACCCTTGTAAAGAACCAATGGGAGTGGTTGTACCCTTGTGAAAGAACCAACGGGAGTGGTCGTACCCTTGTAAAGAACCCGGTGTTTAGCTTAGTACGGATAAAGATTAAGCGAAGTGTAAAGGTTTTCTCCGCCTAGAAGGGAGCTTGTTTCTTAGTGAAGGAAAACTCTTGAGTTAGAGGCTCGAGGAGTGGAGTAGGGCTAGGAAGAGAGTCCTTGTAGCCGAACCACTATAAATATCGGTGTTGTGTGGTTTGATCATTCCTTTCCTTACTTTCTTATATTATATTGTTTGTTTGTGCATACTTACATTGAAATCACGTTAAGTCACATAGCAAATTTATTTTAAACGGTAAAACTATTCAACCCCCTTCTAGTTTTCCACAGTTCCATTATCAGCACATATTAAACCTGACCACATTTTCTCTCATATTTTCTAAACTTATTTAAATCAATTGGGATCACAAAATCTCAAAAGGTTTGAAATTTTTTATCGGGGAAGAGAATGTGATTTAAATATGCAATCTGATAAAAATGTGATATTTTGGACCTAAATGTAAGCTTTCTCATATGTGCTTAACTCTTTTGCATATCAATGCACATATTGAGGGGAAACAAATGGTTTTTGGTGACAAAAGGATATGGCATCTCATGTGAGAGCGACTCAGACTTCACCAATGAATTGATGAAACAAAAACTGTCATTAATCGAAAGGGCTTGTCCTGGTCGGGTAATAATTTCAAGCTGGTCTAACCAGTGATGTAAGCGTATCTCGAAGAGGACTTGTTTGAGTAGAGTGTACCATTTTGAGAAACTTTATGTGGACTTGACCAGGCCGGGTAATAATTTCAAGCTAGTCTAACTAGTGATGTAAGTGTGTCTCGAATCGGTAATGTTCACTGAAAGTGGATCAATTCAAAAAGTGCAAGCTCTACCCAACATGTGCCAATTTATAATAAAAACACCTGAGCACATGTTAAGGGGGAGCATTTGAAAAGTTCAAAACTCTCAAAGTGTTAGCAAAAATTGTTTCTTAATTATAAACACTTTGAGAGATTTTTCAAATAAATGGTTTTCGGCAACATAGGATAGTCATGGTGTTATAAGGTGGCTAAGGTTAGGAAAACCGTCCTATGATCCGCCAGAGCTGGAGGGATCTACCAAAGGACAATACCGAATAGTTAGTATTAGAAAGTCCTTAGGTATGATTATGAGAAAAGGAGTAAAATGAGAAAGGAGAAAGAAGGGGTTGAAGAATTAAAAAGAAATGTAATGAGAAAGGGTGAAAAGAAATAGCCCTCCAATTATTCAACCTTAGGGCAGAAACCGGGTTCAATTCATATGCTACTGGTGGTTACTAAGGTAATACCGGTATTGAAGACAAGACGTCATGGACCCAGTGACGCACTGCACTAAACCTTCTAGCCACTCAAGTTCTCTTAAAAGGACTTGTTTCATTCTCACGGGGAACCCTGCATAATCTATCGACCGCTCATTACGAGCTATGTTGATATTGAAACAAGAGACACCGCTCCAGTCTCCGACTACCAAAATTGCACTTATCGAGTCTAGAGCCGCGAGATACATCATAAGATCTCATAGGAACACATGATACATCTACACTGGTTGTTCAACATTAAGGACACCAGTTGTAAACTTATGAGTCCTACGCAGATCTTAGCAATCTGCCAGAATATTTATGAGGGAACTTACAAATGTAATTCTCAGTGATTGAATGAAAATTCCTGCCAGGGTCAACATCAAACAACCCTGAAAGCAGGTAACTTCGGTAATTCCTTGTGGATTACGCTTAGTGGTCGCGGCGGTTTCAAATGGTCTACAGTCATGGAGTGAACTCCAGCGACTCACCTAATCGTTGATGTACTTCGGTAGATCTTGTAAGCCCTCTCGGGGGTATCCGATTTAGGAACGGCCTTGGTAAGGATTAGAGAAAGTTTTCACACTATGATGTTAACAATCTCGAAGTCCGAACCTGTAAGTAACGGATGTTTTATTGCTAACTGTCATATGCAGGAATCCTTGGCGGTTGCAGCTGATTGCCGAAAAGATGCCGATCTATCACCCCATGCTCACACTTCACCATCATAATCAAAGAAATCATGATAATTGAAAGACTTTCAACACTGCTTCCGCAACTCTGATGCTGAAAATCATGATCCAGAAAAGTGTGAGCATGTCGGCCCAAAGATCACAACATCACATGGAGACGATACTGCAAAAAGATGACTTGAAGACGTACGTTGGATGATGACCTCAACGAATCCTCGAAGATCATACAAAACAAAAGAACAGTCATCAAAAGTTCAATGCTGAAAGTACAAAGATTAAAGACTTAGAAGAATCAAAGACTACGAGCTGGGAACTCTAATTTATTTAGTAGAATGCTAGAATTCAAAGTATAATTTCTGGGGTGACCTCCCTTAGAGGGAGATTGTTAGGAATATAAATATTCACATGAAAGACTTGGTCACCCTGAGTATTGATTATCATTAAGTAGCTCGTAGGATTAATTATATTAGTTTAGACTACGTAACACCATGGATTCGGGTCGGGTCTTTACCCACGATGCTCACTCCATAGCCCATGTGGGGCATTTATATATGCATTATATATACCCCTTCCCACACAAGGGAAGGGTTGGAACTTCTCTTCATTTTTAAGCTAATAGACTCTCATCTTTCTCTCACTAAGTTCCCAACCTCATTCTCTGTTTCTCTCTCTAAAGATAATCGGCCAAATCACCATCTTAAGTGTGTTATACATTTATGAATATGCTACGCTCAAAGAGATTTTGTTAGTGGGGCTTGGAGTGACAGTGAACGAGATGACGACGAGCCTAAGAACGACGAAGTTTCTCTCATGGCTCATGACTCAGAAGAGGTACATTCTGACTCGTCATATTCTTCTATTGATGATGATACCTTGCAAAAGTAATATAACAATCTCTGTGAACTTAGTCTTAAAATCGTAAACAAAAATAAGTTTTTGAAAACCAAAAAGGAATTTATAGAAAATGAAGTTTATGAATTAAAGGAAAAAGTTAAAAGATTAGAAAAAGGTAAAGCTGTTAACGAATCATGTGTTTCTTGTGAAGAGCTTAAACTAGAATTAGAAAAGCTTAAGAACACACAGGATACACTTATTAAACAAACCTCTAAGTTTAAAAGGTTTGATAAAAATATTAGTTTAGCAGATGAGATAATGAAAATTCAAAAACTACCTCATGATAAAACTGTATTAGGTTTTATGAAGTTAGGAGACTTAAGTAGTTTTAGGAAACAAGCCGTAAAAGTACAAGAAACTGTTCCAACTGTTTCAGAAACCCACGGATTTGACGGAACCAACTCCTTGGTTCCGCCGGTAGTGGAGAAGGAATCCGCGGGTACTGTTGCTGAACAGAAAGCTAGTACATCTGCTCGTACGGAGTTTGTTAAAGTAACTAGGAAATCTAACACTAGTTCAACTATAAACAAACAGTAACTAGCAGTTACTATAGGAATAGGACAAGCTAAAAATGAGTTTAGAACCAAAACTGTTCAACAAAGATCTAGGACTAATATTCCCAAACGCCCCTTTCCAAAAAGTAACTACAACACACAACATCATTATCAAAATAGTTAGAACCCAAACATTCCTAGGAACTATCAAAGTCCCAACTACATGCCATGGATCCCATATCCACCATTTCCTTACATGAATCAAGTAAATGGGATGTTTAACCCAAATGGACCCATGAGATATTGGGGACCAAATGCTTGAGTTTTTCTTAAACTTATGTATGCTTGAAATTCGGGTTGGAACTAGATGAGTGGATTAAAGATAACGGGTGTTCAAGGCACATGACGGGAAACAAGAGCCTTTTCTCAACCTACCAACCATACAACGGAGGTAATGTTACGTTTGGTAGCAAGCTTAAAAGTAAAATCATCGGAAAAGGTACAATCTCTCATGACTCTCTCTCTATTGATGATGTTGCTCATGTAGATAACTGTAGATCCCAGATGAGCTTAATGATCTTGTTAATTATCTTAGATGTGGATCTAAGACAATAGGTATAGAAACTGTTCTTGAACGATTTATCAAATATTATGCGGAAACTAATACTTGATCTTAAGAAGAATTATATAATGAACAACTTATCACAAAACACTTTAATATATTGAATACGGTTACTCAAAAGTAACAGGGTTACAAAATAACCTTGAAGCGATCTAAACAATACGCATGCTAACAATCGTGTACTAAACCCTAACCCTAGATCCTCCTTTTATAGACTTAAGGAGTCCTAGTCGGTTACAAAACTTTCTATACAAGATAATATCAAATCGTATCTTTACCATAATTATCTTAACAAACTATACATATCTAATAAGCAGCAGAATCATTACTCTAGCAGCAGAATCTTCGTAGACTAACAGTAGAATGACACTTAGCTTATTTCACCATTCATCAGATAAACTCCAGCAGTAGAATGTATACACTAGCAGTAGAATGATTTAGCCTTAGCAGCAGAATCATACTTAGTGTATTTTCCTTAAGTTTCATGGGCAGTAGTATAACATATAAAGCAGCAGCACCTTCAAACCCAACAATCCTCCCCTAAACTTGATATTTTCTCCCAAAATATGCAAGTTTCTTCTAAGCATAGATCAACACCAAGAGGATGCTTCCAAACACTTAGCTTTGCTTTGAAGACTTAGATTTAAGCACTTTTTCATACTTCTTCAAAAGTTGATAGGCTTGATCATCAGAAAAGAACCCTTTCTGCAACTTTAACTTACCAGGTTTTAACATCTGAGTGATAACAGCTGTATCCAAAGGATAGTCTTTTTCCACAAGCATGTAAACCATTACACCTTGACCAACCAGTTCATGTACTCCACAAGATTGATACAAATACCATCTGTGAATTTTGGTATTTAACAATTCCTTCCATTCAAGATCACTACCTTGTGGCTCAAACATATTCTTCATAAAATAATAGTTTATCCTCTCATATATCACATCTGGTCTGTTATCACCATAGTTTCCCTTATACAGTTTCCATAGTTGTACCACATCATCTTTATCCATGTAATGCAACATCTGAGAAAATCTAACAAATCCATAATATAAGCCATTTGATCTCTTGATTTCCCAATATGCTTCACTTCCATCTCTGACTGTGTGTGTATAGGAGATGATTGGATATTTGGTTGTTAAGGGAACTGCATTAGATACCTCAGGTTCTTTTTGTGGAGCTAAAACTGTGAGAGACATTACTCTTGCTTTATCCTCCTCAGTTTCCTCTTCAGATTCATGCTCATCAACACATGGTTCTTTCTCAACCTTAGTTCTTTTCTTCTTTGTACCTTCACTTTCAGAATCAGAACTTGTCACAACTACCTTTCTCTTCTTTTTCCTTCCAATAGACTTTCTCCTAACTCCAGTTCTCTTAATACCAACACTGGGTCTTTCTTTTTCCTCTTCTTTCACATCCTCAGACACTTTCTCAGAATTCACCTTCTCTTTAACACTTTTAGATACTTTCTTTGTAACAGTAGCATCTGACTTCATATAAAAATTTGGAGGCATCTGTCTTGTGAGCTTTGCAATTTCAGCATCTGTCAAAGGTTTAACAGGTTTATTTATTCTTGCATGAGCCTCAAAATATGCCTTCTCAATAGCAGCTTTAGTCATCCCTCTGAATGAGCTAGCTTTCCAGTAAGCTTGACTCCTTAGATAAGCTTTCATGTAATTGATTTCCTCAGCTCTTGAAGGCTTCTTCTTCTTATACTCACTTTTCTTTTGACTCTGCTTCTTTCTAAATTCTCCCAGTAGATCATCTATTGCATTTTGTTGCTCTTCAGGAGTATATCTTTCTCTTTCCTCCTTTTGAGCTTTCATGGCTACCTCCCAATCTTCTTGTAATTGCCTTTTCTTTTCCATTTCATCTTCTGCTTTCCATTTTGCTTCCATTTCTCTTACAACATCTGCATCAGACTTACTTTGTTGTTCCTTTGCAACAGCATCTAGAAACTTGAACTTCTGCTTGGGTTCTTCAACTAAGTTACCTTTGCCTTTGTCTGTAGATAAGATAGTTGGTTGTGTAGGTTTGCTTGTTGGTGCAGGCTCTCTTATAACAACTCCTTTTGCTGGTTTTCTCGTAGGTTTTGGGAGTGACTTTGTTGTAGTTGATTTTGGTGTTGGTTTAGATTGTTGTTTTGTTGGTGTGAGAACTTTGTTCTTCATATTAATCATAACTTGAGCCAAACTAAGAGCATCATCATCTGACTCTTCATCTCCTTGCTCAGCAACAGAATGTTCAACACCAGCTACAAACACAACTTCCTTGTCCAACTTCTCAACTCCAACAGCAGTAGAACCTTGCTCTGGCTCAGCAGCAGAATGAGCAACACTAGCAGTAGGTTGCCCTGAGCCAGCAGCAGAATCTCCATCTTGAACACTAGCCACATTTTCCAGAACCACTTCATTTCCTGACGTATCCTTGACCACATACTCCTCATTTTTTCCTGAGTCCATGTCCATATCAGCATTTTCATCCAATTTAGTCTCAACCTCCCCTTGACCCTTGTTCTCCTCCCTTGTATTCAGGTCTTCATTCCTCCCCTGTTTGGGAGCATCCTCCCCCAAACTAGATTTGGACTGCTTGAAATGGGAAGTTCTTGATCTATTTAACCCCTCAAGATGCCTAACTCTTAGCTTGAGTCTTCTGATATCAGCACCCTGAGAAGATTTTACCATCCTTAGTTACTTCCTGAGATCAAGTACCTCCTTTGACAATTTTGTACATGTATCCGTCAATTCATTTAGAAGTTTAAGAATATCTTCACCACTTCGGTCTGTGTTACCTGGCCCGAGAGGTGGATCATCAGATTTGGCCTTTTGTACATTTTCCATCAAAATCTCTGGTTCAGTTTCAAGACTAGCCTCAACACTTTGACTTGTGTTAACTGGTCCAAGAGGTGTATCATGGGCAATATCATTATGTACATAATCATCCATCAATTCATTGGTATCATTTCTGTCCTCATCATTTCGGGATGTGTAACCTTCCCTGAGAGGTGAATCTTTGGACTGAAACTCAGTCTCAACCCTAGATTGAATAGCTGAGTCCCCCTTTTTAGCCGTGTGACTGGGGTTTCCATCACCTGTTGCAAGTTCAAAAGAACTCTCAACATTAGATGTTGTCATGTTTGAGGTCTTAGGTATGTTAGCACTGTCCTGTTCAACTACTAAGTTGGAAACAGTAGTGCCAGCCTCTCCCATCATGCCACCTACATCACTTGTGGCAGCCTCATCTGCTTCCATACTAACACTGGTATAAGGAAACACAGTGTCCTCTTGTTGTGAAGGCCTAGGTGATTGGGTCTTTTGGGTTGATTCAGATTCATCTTGGGATTGTTCAGAAGTGGGTGTGTGATGGGAAGCTGTGGGGTTTTCAGCTTCTTCACCCTGAGCAGCAGCAATGTTTAAAATATGTTGGGACAAAGGAGTTATTCTCCCAGAAAAACCAGTCCCATTTTTCCTTAAATACGAAAACATTTTGCTGATTAATTCAGGACTTGGTTGAGTCCCTCTATGTTCCAAAGGTTCTTTTAATTGACTATTTATGATTAGTTGTAAAAACCTTGGGTAAACAAAAACTTTTCCAGAAATATTCTTTTTCAACCCTTCAAAAATCATAGCCGAAAAATTAAATGGTTGGCCTGTAGCCAGACAAATCAAGGCTGAAGCTTGAGTTGTACTGAACTCATTCCACCCAGTTGTTTTAGGGCTAAGACAGTGTAAAAGGGTGTGAATAAGGAATTTCCATTGTGGGCAGAGGAGGCGTTTAAAAAATTTTAAATTATCAGTTTGCCTCTCATACCCAATTTTTTCAAGTTCCTCAAAAATAGTAGAAGTATGAAGACAAGTTGTTGCCTCATCATCTACAAGACGAAGTATTCTTCTTACAGATGTCTCAGTAACGACTATTCTTTCTTCATCTACTGTGGCTATTAACATTTCTTCCCCATGTTTAGTTTCGGCCTTTACAGTAGACCAAAACTCTCTCATGTGGGATTTATATATGGTGGGATTCACTGTTAATGCATACCTTATTTGTGATGCATTAAGAAAGTCAATGACTTCAGTAAAACCCTCGGCTTCTGGGACCTTTTGAAGAAATGCGATTTGATTGTGATCGGCGGAGTATTCGCGTTTCCTCATCGTGAATTAGGGTTTTAATTTTGGGGGTTTTTGATCGGATGATATAAAGATGTGTTAGGGTTTGAATGGGGTTTAATTTTGGGCGCACTAATTTATTGGTGAGATCGAATTGGGTTTTTATGCCGTTTAGATCCAATTAGGGCTTTATTCGCGCCAATTTGCAAAATGGTCCCTACACTTTCAAACCAAGCAGCAGAATCCCAATAGTTTCAACTTAAGCAGCATAACCTTCAGCAAGAGAATGGTATGCCTAGCAGCAGAAACTTTTGAACCAGCAGCAGAATGTTCTCTGAACATTCCAAACATCTTTTTCTCATCAATCAATCATTCCCTTGTGACTTATCCTGCAAAAGATTAGTCCAAAACCACAAAAACACAAACAAGAATATTCCACAATAATCACAAGTCATAGCCATACATAGCCATACATAGCAGCAGAATAACCAACTTAGCAGCAGACAATATACAGACATAGCAAGGACTAGAAACAACTTATTTGATCAATAACAGCACAAATCCTTACAAACTTTTACAAAAACACATAGAGATAAGATTTTTCAAAGATTGATCATTCCTATACTAGCAATTAAAAATTGAAATCTACCCACATCAAAACCTTTTGTGAGTAAATCAGCAACATTATTGTCAGTATGTATTTTAACTATTTGAATAAGCTTTTTCTCATAGCAATCTCTAATAAAATGGTGTCTTATCTCTATATGCTTTGTTTTAGAGTGAAAAACAGGATTTTTGATGATGCACATTGTACTGTTATTATCAATGTAAATTTTGGTGTTCATAAAATTGTACCCATAATCCAGCAATTGGTTTTGGATCCAGAGCACTTGTCCACAACAACTAGAAGCAGCCACATACTCAGCTTCAGTTGTGGAATTTGCCACCACAGTCTGTTTCTTGCATTGCCAAGAGATCAACCTATGTCCAAGGTATTGACATCCTCCAGTGGTTGACTTTCTATCCATACTTGCTCCAGCATAATCACTATCTGAGTATGCCACCAGGTCAAAAGTTGAATCTTTAGGATACCAAAGGCCCAACCTAGGTTGACTCCTCAAGTACCTAAAAATCCTCTTAACAGCATTCAAGTGTGAGACTTTAGGGGACACTTGAAATCTGGCACAAGCACACACACAGCGAACATAATGTCTAGCCTTGAAGCAGTCAGATACATCAATGAACCAATCATTGATCTATACAGATGTACATCAACCTCTTCCCCATCTTCATCCTTGAGCAAAGGTTTGTTGGTTTCTATTGTTGTCTTAGCTGGCTTCACATCAGTAAAACTAAATTTCTTCAAAATGTCAGCTACATACTTGTCTTGGCTGATGAAAATCCCATCTGACTTCTGTTTGACTTGAAGCCCAAGAAAGAAGGTGAGTTCCCCCATAGAACTCATCTGAAATCTATTATGCATGAGCTTCTCAAATTCTTCACATAACACCTTGTTTGTAGACCCAAAAATGATATCATCTACATAAACTTGGACTAGTAGAATATCATTTTTGTCTTTCTTAATGAACAATGTCTTATCAATGGTTCCCCTGTTGAAGCTATTAGATAACAAATACTTGGACAAGGTGTCATACCATGCTCTTGGAGCCTGATGTAGACCATATAGTGCTTTCTCCACCTTATAAACCCTATCAGGATAATTAGGGTCTTCAAAACCAGGTGGTTGCATCACATATACTTCTTCATCAATCTTTCCATACAAGAAAGCACTTTTCACATCCATCTGATACACTGGGAAGTTCTTGAATGAAGCATAAGCCAAGAATAGTCTGATTGCCTCTATTCTTGCTACTGGAGCAAACACCTCATCATAATCAATGCCTTCCTCCTGAGTATATCCCTGAGCCACCAATCTAGCTTTGTTTCTGACCACAATTCCTCTTTCATCTCTCTTGCATCTGAACACCCATTTTGTTCCAATTGCCCTCTTCCCATTAGGCAAATCAACTAATGTCCAGACTTCTTGAAGCTTGAACTGCAACAATTCCTCTTGCATAGCTTCAACCCAACTAGAATCTTGCATAGCTTTATGAGTAGTCTTGGGTTCCACTTGTGATAGAAAACAAGCAAACTTGCAATTTTGTAGATCCTTGTGGCTATTCCTCTGATGTAGTGATTGAGCAAATAATCCTTGATGAAGCAAATCACTCAACCCCTTTGTTTTACTTCTGGTCTGAACAGCAGATTGAACATCACCAATTATCTGCTCTTTTGGATGATGTTTATTAATTCTAGTGGTTGGAATAGGACTGACTGGTATCACATTCTCCATGTTGTTTAAATCAGCCTCTGCACCAAACCCTTCTACAACTTCATCATCTGTATCAGCATAAATATTCTCCAAACCAGGTATCTCATCAGAAGAATCATCATTAGAAAACCAATTTCCTTCAGCAGTAGGAAATTTAGGTGCAGCAGTAGAACTACTAGGCTGAGAAGTAGTATCTATTGGCTTAGCAGCAGAATGAGAGATACTGCTGCTAGCATTGCTCTGCACATTATCAACATGTGGCTCTTCAGTAACCACTTTTTCATCACTTGAAGGTCTTTTCCCACCTTCAGAATCTCCATTAGGTCCATCATGAACAGCATCTAATTGTGAACTCTTGCCCTCATTCTCTCTTGGTGTGAAAAGCTGATCAAGCTTCCATCTCTCAATCAAGACAAACTCCTTTGCAGATGCATCATCTTTAGCTTGTGTACCTGCATTAGGGTTAGCTTGTTTACCTGCAGACATGTTAGTTGAACCTGCCAACACTGGCTCATAATTCATGGACTTAGTCAAAGAATCAATATCAAAAAGCCATTCAGGTCCTTTTCCAGCAACACTAGGTGTGGTTTCACTAAACCTAACATGTAAGTTTTCTTCCACATGCCTAGTCCTTTGATTGAATACCCTAAAAGCCTTACTATTTGTAGAGTATCCAACAAAGTAACCTTTTTCTGCTTTCTCATCAAACTTGCCTAGTGAGTCAATGGTATTTAAGATAGTGACAGGACACCCAAATGGTTTTAAGAAATCTATCATAGGTTTCCTACCATGCAACAATTCATAAGGGGTCTTGTTATGAGGCTTAACTACCTTACTCCTATTTTGCACAAAGCAGGCAGTATTCACTGCTTCAGCCCAAAAGGTAGTGGGTAATTTGGACTCTGACAACATAGTCCTAGCTGCCTCAATTAGTGTCCTATTCCTCCTCTCAGCTACACCATTTTGCTGAGGAGTTCTAGCTACACTAAACTGTCTTAAGATACCTTTTTCCTCACAGAACTGATTCATCACACTATTCTTAAATTCAGTTCCATTGTCACATCTGATTACCTTAACTTTGTGATTAACTAGGTTTTCTATTCTAGTTATGAAGGCCTTAAGAATATTAGAGGTCTCATCCTTAGTTCCTAGAAAGAATACCCAAGTAAATCTGCTAAAATCATGAGTGACAGCTAAGCAATACATCTTTTAATTCAAGCTTTTCACAAAAGTTGGTCCAAACAGATCCATGTGTAACATATGCAAGGGCTCAGAAATAGAGTTCACCACTTTAGACTTACAAGAAGCACTGTGTTGCTTTCCCATTTGACAAGCAAAACAGGTTTCAGGATTTTCAAAAATTTTTGAAGGTAAATCTCTAACAATGTTGCCCTTGACCAGTTTATTTATTGTTTTGAAATTCAAATGGCCCAATCTTCTATGCCAAAGTTTGGATTCATCAATTGTGGATTTGGCAAACAGACAAGTTGAATCTCTTTTGGGAAGGATGTTCTTTATGTTCACACTGTATATATTGTCTTTTCTAGGGACTCTAAGTTGCACTAATTTATTATCAGGCAGCTTGTAGTCAGGAGATAAGACAAGACACTCAGTGTCTATAAAGAGAACAAAATTCTTTTTGTCACACATTTGTGAGACACTAAAAAGATTGAACTTAAGTCCATTGACCAAATACACTTTATCAAAATCCAAATTGCCTGTTCTAATAGTACCTTTTCCAACAATTTTACCTCCTTTGGGGTCATTCCCAAAGGCAACATATCCACCATCCAAAGCTTGAAAATCTTCCAGGTTGCTTTGGTCTCCAGTCATGTGTAAAGAGCATCCACTATCAAAAATGCATTTATCCTTTAGCTCCTTTTGTAGATTGCCCTGCACAAAAAGTAAGAGAATTAGTTTCTCTTTGGGACCCAAGCCATTACTGACTTGGATCTGCCTTGTGCATCATGGTAGTCAAATTTCTTTAACTCCATTGGTACACTGTTGTGTCTGAGAACATGATCTAAAATTTTAACTTTAGGTTTCTAGACCCAGCAAGCTGAGGCCTTAACAGCATAAAAATGATTGCCCATAACAGTGTCTGTTATCACTTTGGGCTCAGCAGCAGAATCTGCTTTTTCCTTAGCAGTAGAAGACTCTTTTTTCTTTGGAATGGGCCTTGTTGGTGCAGCAGCAGTAATTACCCTAGAAGCACCATTTCTTAACAAAACTTCCCTAGGAACCATGTTGCTATTGGGGTGAGGGTGAGTCTTTCTAGCAGAATGCTTATTGTTCACCCTTGAGTGTTTGTTCCTAATAGGTCTTTGGTAGTAATAACAATCTTCCTCTAGATGCTCAAAACTACCACAATTATAACATGCCTTCTTAAGTAACTGGAAGTCACTACCTAACCTTTGTGAAACTAGGCTGTTCCAATTTCTTTGATTTCCCCTTGGCAAGTTATTAATTTTTCTAGGAAATTCTCTAGGTGTTTCATCAAACTCAGCCATTTTCCTAGAGATACTGCTACCTAACATAGGTTTAACAAATTCAAAATTTTTACCTTTTGATTCAGCCTTGTTAACCTGTGTGACTTTTGATTCAACAGATGTAAAAGTAATTTTCTTTTTAGCTTTAGGTGTTGACTCAGTCTCATTATCCTCACCATCTGACACCCAATCCTCAATAATTGGTGCATCAGAAACCTTCTCATCAACCTTAGGTGCATAAGTTCTATCAGGTTTTTCAGCATTTGTTTCACTGGCTTCACCTATAGGTTGTGCATCTATCTCAATAACAAAAGATAACTCCTTTCTAGGAGGGGCAAAGGCACTTTTGACTAGGGGTGGTACTTCATTGTACCCTAAACCACTCCTTTTTCTTAAAATTTGACTTCCAATTGACTTACCTAAAAGATCAGTTGCAAACTGTTGTTTTTCAATCCTAACAACATGTTTCTCTTTATCAGATAAAGCCAAATCTCTAGCCTTTTCAGCCTCTTCAACTCTTTTGTTTAGCATATTAATCTCACAATCTTTCTTAATAATCTCAACTTCTAAACCATTGATCCTATCAACATACTCTACTTCATTCTGTCTAAGAAAATCAAGTTTTTCTTCTATTAAGTTTAGGCCATGTTTATAACCTAAATTATCAAGTTTTAACTTTTCTAGTTCCATTCTTAAACTTTCATTCCTAGATTTAAATGAACAAGAAGACTCATTGGATACCTCAGAATCTGATCCAGAAGAAGAGTAAGCCATGAGAGCAAAATGTTGTTCTTTGGATTCTTCTTCAGCCATCAATGCATAGTTGGGTCCCTCCTCAGCTTGGTCACTCCAGTCAAACTCTCCCAAGCCATCACAAGAAACCATAGCAGTAGTAGGATTAGCTTCTTCAATAGGAATATGCCTTGTGTTCTCCTTGTTCTTCTTGGGTGCTCTGCACTCCCTAGCAAAGTGACCCTTTCTTTGGCAGTTATAGCACTCCATCTTTGATTTATCAAACCCCATATTGGTTTGACCTCTGTACTTGATCTCCCTACCAGTTTTCTTAAGAAACCTCCTAGCTCTCATAGTGTGCATGGCCATCTGCCATTTCAAGTCAATCTCTTCAAGATCATCTTCATCAATCTGATCCAAATCTTGATCAGTAACAGAAGTACTTGGAGGACTTCTGGTAAGATCAGCCAAAAAGGCACAAATAGCAGCATCACTGATGTTGTTACTATTTGTACTAGAAGTAGAACCAGCAGCAGAATGGTGTTCTTGAGAACTACTAGAAGCCTTATTGTTTGAGGACACAAAGGCAAGGTTGTTTGCACTAGAAGATGAACTGGATGTTCCCTTGAATTCAGATTCATATACCTTCAAGTTGTTGTACAAATTATCCAAAGTCATTGTTTTAAAATCAACCTTATTCCTCCAGACCACTGTATGAGTATTCCATTCAGATGATAAGCTCCTCAGAAACTTTAGATTAATGTCTTCTTGAGCAACAGTAACCTTTAGAAGTGCCAACTGACTTATCTGCTTTTGCAATCGATCATAAGTACCATCAATGTTTTCAGTACTTAACGCTGAGAAAGTTTCAAATTGATGCTTCAACAAATTCTTCCTTGACTTTTTGGTGGCATCATTCCCACCAAATCTGAGTTCAATTGCAGCCATCAAATCCTTAGCAGTCTTTGTGTTACTAAAACTCAGTTGATACTCATTGGGTATCCCCAGTAAGAGAGTATTATGAGCTTTAATCTCCAGTCTCCTCTGAGCCTTCTCCTCAGCAGTTTTAATGGGTAGTAGAGTAATCCCATCAGCAGCTTTAGCAGGTAGTTTATCTCCATCTTCAATGACTTCCCACATGGAGTAGTCTAACATTTTCATGTACTGCCCAATCCTCATCTTCCAGATTCCGTATTCTCCAACCTTGAGCATTGGTACCTTGGAAGCAGTCACCATATGATGAGATTCCGATTCCATTGCAGAAGTAGATGTTGAACAAATATTGATAAACAAAAATTCTTCTCGATATCAGTCTCTAGATCCCAAGCTCTGATACCACTTGTAGATCCCAGATGAGCTTAACGATCTTGTTAATTATCTTAGATGTGGATCTAAGACAATAGGTATAGAAATTGTTCTTGAACGATTTATCAAATATTATGCGGAAACTAATACTTGATCTTAAGAAGAATTATATAATGAACAACTTATCACAAAACACATCAATATATTGAATACGGTTACTCAAAAGTAACAGGGTTACAAAATAACCTTGAAGCGATCTAAACAATACGTATGCTAACAATCGTGTACTAAACCCTAACCCTAGATCCTCCTTTTATAGACTTAAGGAGTCCTAGTCGGTTACAAAACTTTCTATACAAGATAATATCAAATCGTATCTTTACCATAATTATCTTAACAAACTATACATATCTAATAAGCAGCAGAATCATTACTCTAGCAGCAGAATCTTCGTAGACTAACAGTAGAATGACACTTAGCTTATTTCACCATTCATCAGATAAACTCCAGCAGTAGAATGTATACACTAGCAGTAGAATGATTTAGCCTTAGCAGCAGAATCATACTTAGTGTATTTTCCTTAAGTTTCATGGGCAGTAGTATAACATATAAAGCAGCAGCACCTTCAAACCCAACAATAACTTAGGTTTTAACTTGCTTAGTATTAGTCAACTATGCCGCAAAAAGTATGACGTCCTTTTCAGTGAAAATGAAAGTAAAATACTTAAAGACGGTATAACTATAGGAAAAGGTGTTTTGAAAAATAACGTATACGTTATGAAATTAGATGAAACATCTAAAGACAAACTTTGTCTTACCTCTCTAGACGACAACTCAACTCTTTGGCATAGATGCTTAGGTCACCCCAATATGAGACTAATCCAATCTCTATCATCTAAGGAACTCGTTAGGAGCCTACCCAAGTTGAAATACGACCAACACTTTTGTGATGCTTGCAAAATTAGGAAACAAGTTCATAATAGCCATAAGGCTAAAAACATGGTGTCCACATCTAGGTGTTTAGAACAATTGCATATGGATTTGTTTGGTCCATCCGCTATACAAAGTTATGGAGGAAACTTCTACACTTTTGTCATAGTGGATGATTATACAAGATATACTTGGACTAAATTTTTGAAAACTAAAAATGAAGCATTTGATAAATTTGAAATTCTAAGTAAGAAAATTCAAAATCAAATAGGAAATAGCATTGTGTCAATAAGAACAGACCACGGTCGGGAATTTGACAATGAAACTTAATTTGGAGCTTTTTGTGATGCTAATGGCATAACACATAACTTTTCAGCTCCGCGTACTCCTCAATCAAACGGTGTAGTGGAACGTAAAAACATAACACTTCAAGAAATGAGTAAAACAATGCTAAATGAACAAAACATTCCACAAAAGTTTTGGTGTAATGCCGTTGACACTTCCACATATATCTTGAATAGAGTCTTGATAAGACCATTTTTGAACAAAACACCATATGAACTTTATAGAGGAAAAAAGCCTACTTTAGGATACTTTAGAGTTTTTGGAAGCAAGTGCTTCATTTTAAACACTAAGGATTATCTCACCAAATTTGACCCAAAGTCTTATGAAGGTGTGTTCCTTGGATACTCAGAAAATATTAAAGCCTATATCGTTTTGAACAAAGAAACCTTAAAAGTCGAGGAATCGTTGAACGTAACATTCGACGAAAGTCTACCTCCCTCTAAGACATCATCTTTGGTAGATGATGACTTAGTTGAAAGTAAAATGATTGAAAATCAAGAAAATCTATATAATGCTAAAGAAGATGAACCTTTAAATAAGAAAATAGTCAATATCAAAGAATCTAGAAGTCATCCATTAAATAATGTCATAGGAGAAATTAATGAAAGAACCTTAAGATCAAAACTTCAAAATCAAAGTAATTTTTTTTGTTTTATTTCAGCAATTGAGCCTAAAAATTTTAAATGAGGCCATAAAAGATGAATCTTGGGTTATAGCAATGCAAGAAGAATTAAACCAATTTGTTAGAAATGACGTTTGGACATTGGTCCCTCAACCTAAATGTCAAACCATAATTGGAACAAAATGGGCTTTTAGAAATAAAATGGATGAAAATGGTGTAGTGTCTAGAAACAAAGCTAGGCTAGTAGCTCAAGGCTACAATCAACAAGAAGGTATAGACTATGACGAAACATTTGCACCAGTTGCTAGGCTCGAGTCAATTAGAATACTACTTGCATATGCATGTGCACATGAATTTAAACTTTTCCAAATGGATGTTAAAAATGCATTTCTTAATGGTTTTATTAATGAGGAAGTGTATGTCGCACAATGATGAGGCGAAAAGTGTACCGCTTTTAAGGGGTCATTTAAGCCTTAAATCGTATTTATTTGATCAAATATTGCCCTAAATCGTTCCTTTTGTCATTTTAGGTACTTTTGAGGAGAAATCTGGAAAAGGAGGAATTTTGGACGTTTTTGGAGCATTAAAGTGAAGAAAACGGCAAAGTCTCAAAAATCGGCTAAAAGTTACTCTTGACGGCGTCAAGATTTACTCTAGACGGCGTCATGCCTTGGCAAGAAAAGTTGGACGTGAAATTTACTCATGACGGGCCAGTGAAAATAGCATGTGAATTCTGACGGCGTCACGCTTTAACTTGATCAAGGGCGTCACGGCTTAAATCATAAGGGGACGGCGTCACGTTCATGGTTGGACGGCGTCAAGCCTTGATAAGCCAGAATGGATTTTTGAAGAGCTAAAGAGGGACGGCGTCAAGATGGTCATCCGGGAACCCTAAAAGCGGCGAGGTGACGGCGTCACACTCCATAAGGTGACGCCGTCAGATCCAAAAATCTATATATAGTTTTCTAATTTTTTGTCATTAGAGAGAGCTTAGTGTGTGGAATTTTGGGAGAAAACCCTAAGACGATTTTAGCTACTTTTTCAAGGCTTTTTGCCTTGAGATCTTCCATGTTACATTGAAGATAAGTTATCAATTAATCATTCAATATGTCTATGTGTTGTTTGATTCTATCTTATTCTTGTCTTTTGTTTAACATGTTAGGCTAATTTTATCTTGTGTTTGCTTAGATCTAATGAAACCTAGCTATTGATTATTGGTTGTTAATGTGTTATTAGTTGTATTGGATGATTGTTTATCTATGTTAGGCTTAAGAAAACTGGCTAACTTCCTATTCGGTAACTTGCTTGAACGTCTTAAGAAACATGAACCAAATGCGTACTAAAGGTTTTTATGGTTGTATTTAATGCACAAGCGAATTCTAGTGATCCCATGTTAGGAGCTTCCTAGCCGGCTCGACATAGGAGTGAAGTAGGAGCTTGTAGAGTTGGGGAAGTAAGTACGCCACCCCACGAATGGTATTAAGGAATACACCCGTCATCCACGCGACTAATACACACTAATTAACCGGTAAAAGATAGTTAGGGAGTAAGGAAATCTAAGTAAACACATTTCTCTACACATAAGTTTCTCACCACATTTTATTTTCAGTTATTTATTTTATTTGCATTCGTAGTAATTTGGGTTAGTTGACTAGCAACTAATTCCGCCACTCCTTCAAACCCGAGATTTTACTTGCTTTCATAAAAACTATAAAAACATAAAAAGAATCTTCCTCAACCCTTAGACCTAATTAGAGTAGCCTTTCATACCTAACGAACACTATTCCCTGTGGAGAACGATCAATCCCCCGTACTTGCCACTACACTATACTACATCGGTCAGGTACACTGCCTGGTGGGGTTGTAAGCCTCTTGAGATCCCTCGAGAGGTAAAACCTGTTGTAAGGTTACAAAACCACGCAATCACACAACCTCCCGGCTTTGCCGATTTTGAAAAACCAAATCATGTCTACAAACTTAAAAAAGCTTTATACGGACTTAAGCAAGCACCAAAAGCATGGTATGATCAACTTAAGACTTTCCTAGTTGAACATAAGTATACCATGGGACTAGTAGACAACACTCTTTTCACTAAGAAAAAGGGATCACATATTATCATAGTTCAAATATATGTGGATGACATCATATTCGGATCAACTTGTCAAGAGTTATGCGACGATTTCTCAAAAATCATGCATGATGAGTTTGAAATGAGTATGATGGGAGAACTAAACTTTTTCTTAGGACTCCAAATAAAACAATTAGAAGATGGGATATTCTTCAACCAATCTAAGTACATCAAAGATATGCTTAAGAAATTTGGTCTTGAAGATTCCAAGCCTATGAAAACACCCATGTCTTCTGAAACCAAACTCACAAAGGATAACGAAAGTGAATCCGTAGATAGCACTAAATATAGAGGAATGATTGGTAGTTTACTCTATCTCATGGCTAGTAGACCCGACATTATGTTTAGTGTTTGTCTATGTGCACGCTTTCAAGAAGATCCTAAAACATCCCATCTTGAAGCCATTAAACGAATATTTAGATGCACTAAAGGTACTACACACTTAGGATTATGGTATCCCAAAGGAACGGGAGTTGAAACCATAGTGTATGCTGACTCAGACCATGCTGGTGACTATGTCGATAGAAAAAGTACAAGTGGTATTTGTACTTTTGTTGGGCATTGTCTCACCTCATGGTTTGCTAAGAAACAAACGGCTCTAGCAATATCAACAACCGAAGTCGAGTATGTGTCATCAGGAAAAGCTTGCCAACAAGCTCTCTGGATGAAACAAGCTCTCGTCGACTATGGGATTCAACTTAACGACGTCCCCATTCTATGCGACAACAAAGGAGCTATCGACCTTAGCAAGAATCCAGTTCAACATGCTAGAACCAAACATATAGAGATTCGTCATCACTTTCTACGCGACAATGTTCAAAAAAGAAACATCTCGATTGAGAAAGTATCCTCAGAAGACAACATTGCCGATATCCTCACAAAACCTCTTAAGAGAGAACCCTTTAACCTTTTTAGACTTGGTTTAGGATTAATAGAACCTAATGTGTAGTTAAAACCATAGCTTAAACCTTAGATTAGCCAAACATGAAAATAACCAAAAACCAAAACTGCACCCACGGAACCCTTCGACAACAAGGGCGTATCCCAGTTTTTGGTTCCACCCTATCCGTGGGTTCCTGGGCCAGTTTTTAAGTATATTAAACAAACACTCCTTTATTCCTTTTCACATTCCCCAAAAACACACAAGAAACTAGAACTCGACCCATAGCAAACAAAACTCAGAATTTAGGCATTCTACCACAACCAATTTGTGTTTTAATCCTCTCTGTAGGTATCCTAACTATATCTACATTCCTGATCTGAGTCTTGGATTTCTATTTCTTGCACAAAACCAAAACTTGGGATTATGCATAATTTTGATTAATCATGAAGGTTACATAACAAATCATGTTTTCCATAGTTAGGAATTGTATATCATAGGACATTATCATAATTCACTTAAAACCCCATGAGAAATTTTTTTTTAAAATCTTCTCACGATTAGGAAAAACGGTTTTGGAACATTGTTCATACAAATAAAAACGTTATGTTTTAAACATCATTTGCATAATGTCTCTTGAATGCTAAAGGGAATACATAACTAATATTTATTTTCGGGTACATTCAATCGAAGCTACAATGAAATAGGAGCAGTTGGGTTATCTCTCATTTTTGTTATAAAATTTGCTTAATGAAATTTTCATGCATTAAAAGGAGTCGAGATAACCGCACCTCCACATTGTCCCCATGTAGGCACACACTAGAACATCATATCTAAACTTTCGTTAATTTTAACTAAAGTATGTAATTTTTGTATTTAGGATCAAACATGCCTCCCGCAACATTCTACGATCACAAAGATACCCTTAAGTATCTCCCAAAACACCATAAGACAAAGGGACTTTCAACCGACCAAGTAAAAATATTTAAAGCCTTAGAAAAGAGATATGTCCATGAGGGTAGAACGATAGACCCGTCCTTTCTAGAAGGGACTGACATTCGTCAACAACTAGCCGCCATTCAATTCGATTGCCTCTTGGACATTGACGAACCCATATGTCCTAGATTCATACTAGAGTTCTATGCTAGTGTTGTTCTTAGCTCAAATGATTATGGTCTCATATCCATTCATTTCAAAGTCAATCAATCCCAATTCAACATTCCCTTAGACCAATTTGCTGAAGTCCTAGGAATTTCGGGTCAAGGTACTTATCTTTACACCGACAAATGGTCTTTATCAACCCTAGACTCCATTGTCGATCGTATGCCTCCATATGACACACCCTTGACACCAAAAGAAACTATCTGTGATCATCTTTTCCTCCCTAGGACCACCCACACTAGGACAACCTGACAAGGCCATCAAGTAGATCGAGACCCGTTTGGCATGGAGCTAAACGAGCTTAGGCCTCAATTCAGGAAATGGGAAGAAATTCTTTGGGAAAATGTTTTGTGCACCAAAGGGAATAGAGACCACATCAATGCTAGCCTTTGCTACATGCTCTATTGCATCTCCACCAATCAACCTTTCAATCTTGCATACTATGTGACCAAAAGGATGGTCGACATACCCGTGTTAGGAACAACCGATACGCCATACGGGATGCTTCTCACCCGTCTTCTTAGAGCATTTGCACCTATCCCTCCTAACGCTAGAGGTTTCTTGCCTGACTACTCCCAAATTCCTTACACATTTGTACCCTTAAGTGACAAGAGAGTAGCCACATTGAAAGGAAAACGTCCACATCCTCCAACCTCCTCAACATCATCATCCATGAGTGACGATGATGGACTCCCTAACTCTAGGATTCCACCTCCGGAGTATATGAGCCAACTCCCACCAATTGCACAACAAAGTGAGGAGTTCAAACAAACAAGAGGGATGTTCAAAAACATCGGGCATTGGCTGATGAAGATCAACAAGAAACTCGACAAGCAGTGAGGTTAATGAGTGTTTGGTGCAATAGGTTTTAAACAATGATGTGTTGAATTTTTATGATTGTAGGATATTATCTTATCGTTGAACAAATATTTGAACTAACTTGATCATGCAGGGCGATAACATTTACATGTTATCAATTTTCCATACTTAAGCCACTGTTTGGCTTAAATTCTATTAATAGTAAGTTCATTAGCCTTGATTTGATCTATATGATTACATGTGTTATTACCTGTGTTTTTGTTTTTAATCAATCACAATTAATTAATTACATATGTTTTAAGAAAATTTGTAGGATTTGAACGGGTTTCGAGCCTTTAAAAATGCCCACTGTCTCGATTTTTGACTTGGCGGATATGGCGGAACCAAAATGAGGGTTCCGCCTGTCCAATTTTTTGGTGCCACCAAAATACACCCAACAGATTCCGCGAAACCAAAAACAGGGATCCGCCTGTGTTATCGTTTGGTTTCGCGGATCAACAATCATATTTTTAAATTCTTCATTTAATCCCGCACTTTAGATAATTGATTATTGATTTAGGATGCCTTTACTAATATTTCATCACCTTAGGATCATCTTAGCAACCTTAGAAATATAGGAACACAATTTCCCACCAAAATTTGAAAATTCAAATTTTCACTCAAGTTACCTTTCTCTAACAAGCAAGGATCCCTCAAATTGGTTCCTTGCAATCCGTGGATCAATCACATCATTAGATTTCCCACTTACCATTTGCATTTACTGCATATCTTCTTCATTTTACTCAACTCCATCTCAATGGATTGACTTTGATGATATGACTAGCTTCTTTTCTTCTTCAAAATCATTAGGAACCAACATATTTCTATGGATCAACATTACATCCAAACACACTATTCCATAAACCTTGGTGTCTATAAATTAGGAGCTTTAGTTTAATCTCTTCTCACATCTTCACTACCATTTCCAAGTAATATTTCTGCATTTCTAAGCAAGCTTCTCCCTCACAATGACCAAATTAAACAACTCCTTAACATCAAGACCACAACGAAGAACTGCTAGGATAAGTGTTCGACCTTGTTGCTTCGTCAACATAAACTCTTCATCCTCCGAGTCATCACCTTTGAACATCTCATCACCAATAAGAGATGAGAACTTTCTTACTTTGTCAACACCAACACCATCACATATCATCATCAACACTCCACCACCCACTAAAACTCCAGTGGCTACCACACCACCACCTGCACCATCTCAAGTGGCAAGATCACCAACACCACCTCATTCACCGAAACTCCAACCTATTGAGTTGTTTGTAACTCCACCAACTTCACCACACCCCTATCTTGAAACTCTTGAAGACCTTCCACCTAGGTCCACCAATCAACCACCAATGCCTTTTGAGGATCAACCTTCACAAAGAGAACCACTTCTCTTCCATCCCATCTATAGGGACATTCATGGTCCACTTTACCATGATCAAGCTCCATCTCCTCAACCACAACCTCAACCTTTCTCACCATCTTCCACCCTCCAAACCATTGATGAGTCAATGTGGATCAACCATCCACAAAATCAAGGCGTAATTAATGAGGAACTTGACGGCCTCTACGAATTCTCAAACATGGTGGATTCCCACCTAAATGAAGCAATGGAATTACAATCCTGTTTGCTAGCATACATCATGTCTCCCACCTATGTTCCACCACCTCCACCATCAAACCATGAACCAATTCCACCACCTCCACCATCAAACTACCAACCAACACCACCACCACCAACAAATGACCCAATCCTTCCACCCAACTTCCCTCGCCATGGTTGCTCCATGTGTGAGCGGATCGCCCATCTAACTCAACGAACCAACATTTTGGTTCACGTGTTACAAAATAAAATGAGGTTCATTTTGAACCACATTCTTGAGCGCATCAATGCTCTCTTGCATCCACCTCAATAGATTCTCACTAGGAGCTTTTCTTAGGATTTTTTCTTCTTTTATAGGACTTTAGGATTATTTTTCATTTTCTATTTTTCCTTTGTAAGCATCTTAATTTGTGACCTTGGTCACAAATAATTTTCAATGAAAGGTGTTTGTTGTTAATTCATATGTTGATTGTGATCACTATTTGTGCATTATATGGTTGGTTGAATTAGTTTGAACTATTGTGCTTGGTTTGACCCATTAGACTTGGGTTGACCCATTGTACTTCGTTAAATGGGTTGAACTATTATTCTTGGTTGAACCTTTGTAGATTTCATTGCTCATGCATCATATTACTTGGTTAGCTTATCTACAACTAACCCTTATTTTGTAGCATTTCTCATCCTTGCATCATATATGTTGGTACCCTAGCAACGGGGAGTATTGATCAAGGGGGAGCTAATCATGCACTAACCTTTGTTTTTGTAGATTTCTCATTTCATGCATATACTTGGCACTCCAACTAGGGGGAGTATTGTCCAAGGGGGAGCTATTAAGCACTCAAAATCCATGAATCATCATACTTGGTACTCCAAATTAGGGGGAGTAATAACCAAGGGCCATTCACTACATTCCGCTATGCATTTCCTCTTTTTGTTTCAACAAAAAGGGGGAGATTATATTAAACTCATACATTACATGTTTTATGCCTAAGTTAATTTCAAAACTTGCATAAAACTAGTTTAATCTATATTTTTAAAAGAATTGCACTTTATTTATTTCATTGCTTAAAAATAAACTTTATGTTTTGTCATCAACAAAAAGGGGGAGATTGTTAATACAAATATCGTCTAAAAACGTTATTTATATTTTACGATCTTTGTTATATTTTGTTAATGACAATTATAAATTTTATCTTTAGCAAAGCATAAATATAAGTTAAGTCTTTTACATATATAGTTACAAACTTTTAAACTCATAACATGCTACATACATGATCACTAGTTCATACATGTTACATACATTTTACATTTACATATTACATTTTATTTCTTAAAATTGAAATTGTGCAATGACATCATTGCATACATCATATGGATATGTTTAGGATATCTTGAAGATCTTGAGAATATCATGGTTAGATCTTCACACAAAGAATTGGATTTGGTAATATCTTGGCAAGATTTGGAAATATTTTGGAAGATTTACTATCAGGCTCTAGCGGAACCAAAAGCCATAAAGGACGGATCCCTGGATTTGGATCCGCCAAATCCGTGGCATGTTTGATCAGTTTACCTATAAATAGCAAGCTGCTCATTCATATTTTCTCATCACTTTTAGCCTAAACAACATCCATTCATTCTTTCATTCATTACTAATACATACATATTACATATTACATTCTTAGTGATCTTTCTTTTGTAGCAAAGAGATCAAAGCATCACAAGCTTCAACTAAGTGTTGCAAGACTTGTTAGAATAGTCACTGTGTGAATTAGTTTTTTATCACACATCATTGTTGTACCATTAATTCATATGCCTCAGTAGAGTCTAGTTAATATTTTATTCCTTAAAATACATAGAGTGTCGGGAGTGATTGTGCCCTTGTAAAAAAACTCGATATCTAGCTTTGTACCGGAAAAAGTGTAAGCGACGTGTATAAAGGTTTTCTCCGCCGAGAAGGGAGCTTGTTTCTTAGTGAAGAAAAACTCTCGAGTTAGAGGCTCGAGGAGTGGAGTAGGGCAAGGAAGAGAGTCATTGTAGACCGAACCACTATAAACATCCGTGTTGTGGTTTGATTGTTTCTTTTTTTATTTACTTGATATATATTGTTTATTGTTTGCATAACTTTGAAATCACGTTAAGTATTCAAAGCAAAAGAATTTTAAAACGGTAAAACTATTCAACCCCCCTTCTAGTTTTCCACAATTCTAAATCGTCCGTTGTTAATTAATGATATGGGAATATCATTAAATTAAGACAAATGAGAGTTTTGATATAATATACTTGAAAGTATATTGATGCGTAGTCATACAAAATTCACATGATATTCAATGAATTGAATATAGGACTTATCCCAAACTACATGATGTTACTTTATGGATATTGTTATTAAGTAAATCATGAATAGTTATCCTCAGAATTGAGATACCAGATAACTATTATGAATGTAGTGCATTTTGTGGAACAACTTAACGCTGCACGTAACTGATAGTCACAAGGATTGTTTTCAAAATTGTTAAAAAATTCATGGGGTATGCTTGTAGTCAAGATAGAATTTGTTCCTTCAAATTTGTTTTGGAGTTTAATATTGTTGGGCCCCTCGTAGGGTTGACAAGATGTGTAACACCCTGACCCGACAAGGGTAGAGATGTCACAACAATGGTGACATATCAGAAACATACACAAGCATACATCTTCAATAATACAAAGGAATACAAAGGTTACAAGAAATTACAAGGAAATACAAAATTTACAAAGGAATAAATACAAAGTCTGAAAAATATAAATTCTTCTAGTCATCTCTATAATAAAATAACTATCACAGTGTAGTCTTCTAAGTCCAATGGTACTCTCCACTCAAATTCAGCTTCCTACTAAAACCTGCCGCAGGAAAAGAATGCGGCTGAGCTACGAGAGCTCAGTGAACAGATATAACGGTAACAAAGCAGTAATAAAGAATAGTACAGAGTTTCAGAAACATAGATCATACAGATATAATCAGAGTTAAAGGATAAATAAAGGAGTAAGGATAAAGGGATAGGGAAATAATAAATAGATAAAGGTAAAGGGAAACAGTGCAAGGTCTAATAAGGGTCAAGGTAAGTAAATGTATATGGTAAAGGAAAACAGTAATCCACCACGAGCCCAGAAACAGATATATATAATGTAACCATGTCATCAATCATACAGAGGGGAGTCCTCTCAGTAACCAGATAATATGAGGGGTGTCCTCATGTATCAAATGGAGTAGCTAGCTCCCAGAGGTTGTGAAAGACGTGTATCGCACACACCATCAGTCACCAGAGATATAACAGATAATATAAACAGATAACAGAAACAGAACAAATCTAGGATGCATCCATGCGCCCCAGTAGGCCAGAGTCTTCTCCTACATAACAGATAAAATCAGGGATGGGATAGGTCATCTCTCTCCTACCCTAGAGTCAAGTCATCGGTGCATCAATGACAAGGACATGAACACCTCATGCCTAGTGAGTTGGCTCGGGTATCAAACCGTGGGTCAAAGGTCAAGTATCATGTCATAAACAGAGGGTCATGTCAAAAGGTTCAGATTATAAGGTCCATGTCAGATGTTACAGAAGTGTATATCATAGGTTTAGAAATCAGATCGGTTTATATCAGAGTTTTTCATATCAGAGTTTATAAAAATGTCCATATTAAGGTTCAGAATAAGTATATCAGATCAAGGTCCAAATTAAGGTGCAATTAAAGTTTCAAAACCAGAGTTTATAATAGGTTTAGAATAAGGTTCACTAGGTCACATCAAAGGTTCAAAATCAAAAAGGTTTATAGGTTCATAGAAAGGATTTTAATTCAAAGGTTTCATATTAAACTTGTATTTAAAATAATCTTTCAGTGACTTTCATAAAATGATGTTTGGTAAGACCTTTTTATACATATAGTCTTTAAAAGAAATTTTCATAAAACCTTTAGTGCAGTTTCAATTCAAAATTGGTATAACATCGTACTCAAAAGCTGTTCAAAAACATTTTCATATCATTAAGGAAGGTTTTCAATTCAGTCATATTATCAAATGAAACTTCAGGGTATACAAGGATGTGAATTTGCAGGTCACAAGGTGATGAGTCAAGTATCAAGGGAATTTCAGAGTCAGATATCATGTCAGAATCAGAGTGTTATAACAAGTTCATATTTCAAAGGGCTTATAACAGATGGTTCCGAATCAAGTTTCATAACAAAGTTCATATCAAGAATTATAACAAAGGGAATCATATGAAAGGTTCAAATTAAAGGGGATCATAGCAATGGCATCAATACAGAAACTGACATATCAGAAAAATGAAAGAGAT
This sequence comes from Artemisia tridentata subsp. tridentata, assembly GCA_021014915.2. Classification (NCBI taxonomy): domain Eukaryota; kingdom Viridiplantae; phylum Streptophyta; class Magnoliopsida; order Asterales; family Asteraceae; genus Artemisia; species Artemisia tridentata. Next base: position 132,085,666 of record CP139504.1, read on the forward strand.
CATGAGAAACCTATGAGAAGGTTCAGAATATCTGTACCTTATACCGCAAATGAAAACACAACAGAACAACAAGGTCGGAAGCAACTCCATCTTCAGCGGATCTACATGAATTCATGATCTGTTTTATTAATAGCTTGTTCAATTCAGATTACTTATTTTAGTCGGCTTTCCATTTTTAGTAACTTTTCCTTTTTAGGTAACTTTCCAGAAATAGCAACTTTCTTCTTTTTAGCAGGTTTCTATAATTAGCAGATTTCCATATTTAGCAAGATTCAATTATTTCAGAGTAGGTTAAGTTATCGGTAAATCAGTATTATGGACAATAGGGTTTATTTTGACAAGTTATGAAGGTCTAGGGTTAATTATGACAACTTCCCATAATTTAGGGTTTTAAATGTAAATATGCCAAGATATATAAAGTCCAAAGTGTAAATATTATAAGTTACACATTTTAGTCCACAAGTTTAGCAATAATACGATTTATATCCCTCAAGTATAGCAATATACGAATTAAACTCTATAGTTTAGTAATTTACAAAATAAACCCTTTAATAAATACAACTCGGTTCACATATTATATATATTTACCCATTTAACCTTCAAGTGTCCAAATTTACAGATTATACCCTTAACATTTATATTTTACGAATCAACCTTTACTTTTACAGAATTTACACAATTAGTCCCTTAATTTAAAATCGGATTACTAATTTTATACGATTTACAATTAAACCTTTTAGTTACCAATTTTACATAAAACACCCCTATATTATATTTTACACAACTTACCCCTGGTCCAACACATCTTACAAAAAATTACCCACAAGTTTTGTTAATTACAAAACATACCCTAAACATTTCAAAACATCAATCGGTATTACACAAAATCGTAAAACCCTAACCCTAATCTTTCCAAATCATTTTCCCATCATTTATTCATCATTATCACATATTTATTAACACAAGATTAATGATTAAAGATCAAACCCTAAGTTCATACGCTTGCTACTATTTTATCCGTTTTCCAATTTTTAAACCCGATTAGCAAATAAAATCATCAAGGTCGATCTAGGCTCTTAGCAAGTCGAATACCATTTTTCTTGTGTTTCATATCACGTATAGGCTTAGAATAAAATAAGTATAAAGCTAGGAAAAATCGTATACACAGTTCAAGATTATTATACGTTTTTGATACATATAATTGGTACGACCTATTCTAACGTGCATGATTCGTGTTCTATATTTTATATGAGTTATATATGATGTAGAGAGTATGATAAAAATACCAAATGGGTCTTGGAGTGATCGGATGAGGCGTAGAGAATTTACACCTCTCGGTTAGGCACGATTAACAAAAGAACTCTCCACGAATGAACAAGCGATCCCACGACCTCGACACTATTTTTCCCACGTCCTTTAGGCTTGTACGAATACCAAAAAAACACTAGTTCACCTCCAGAAATTCGTGATATATGTGTGTGAATTTTTTTTGCTTTGATCGAATATAATGGGGCGTGTGATAAATGAGACAAAATAGGAATACCGTGTAAAATAAATTCCTTGCCCCAAATTCTCAGTTCCCAATTGATATGATGGACAATTTCATTTAATGTGATGAGTTTCCAAAATTGTTTGGTCATTATCTTTATTTATTTGTATTTAAATTGATTTACGCGTATTAAAAAATAGGTATTCGGCCAAAATACATGTTATATGGTGTGACAATAATTTTTAGGGTATTAGAAATATTAAAATGTTCATGTAGAAATTTTCATAACTCATATGTTGCAATTTCTCAAGAGTTTTGTGATTTACTTGGTGTTTTAAACACTTTAGTTAAATTTTTAAGCTCCAAGGGTATTTTGGTAATTTTACATGTTTTGAAATTTCGGGTATTACAACTTCTTCCCCTCTAAAATAAAATTTTCTTCCTCGAAATTTGAAGTCGCAAAGTTAGACAGAGTCGTAGTAAATCGTAAAAGATCGTCACGCACAATCCTCACGCCCGGGGAGGTACTTCCAGAAGGATCTTCAAAACAAATGGTTTCTCATGACTCGATCAAACAAGGTGGGTTCAGATTCCTCAAAAAAGACAAATTGGGTTGATTCGGATCAAAAGAAACATACAATATAAAATGGATGGTAGGTGAGTCTTCTGAAAAGCTTATATGAACTATGAACAGAATTTCAAATCAGATTAACCGTATCACCAGTAGAGAGCTCTACAAGGAGTTTAAGATTTATAACTGAGGTCAACAAAATGAAAAACGAGAGTCAAAACTCAGCCAGATATCTAATGAAAGAAAACAGAGTGTACGCATAGGTAGAATGAACCTAACGTCTTGCTAATCACGAATAATTCCAACGGAGATCAGATTTCTAAACTTCTTAGGTACTCCCCAAGATATCCTATGGCCACAATGAGTGCACGTTATATGGTGTAAGTATTATCACGTTGATCAGGTGTTATAATACTAGCACCACATAAATATGCCTTCATGATGATCATACTTTATCTCGAGTCGTGAGTATAACAACCTATCTTAATCCACCTAGTACTTCTACAGTCTCAGAGTCAACAAGATCAAAGTCATAGTCAAGAAGGAAATAAGACTATTCGGAAGAGTATCGGAATTTCCAGATTGCCTAGCAGAGTAAGGCATGCCGTCACAAGCATCAGATTTTCCACAATTCGCCAAAATTTCCCAAAACAAAGCCATTATCAAACATACGACAAATAAATACGGACCTGAAATGCTTCTAGGGAATTTAAATCATTAGAGGATTTTATCACGATATAACGAAACTCAATGGGTTCAGCGGAAGTGAAAAAAAAATTTATCGTCAATAACTTCGTCCTTCACAGAATCAATTCTTTCAAAAGGTCTGCTTCAAAAATTCGTTCATTCAAAACATCAATTCTCTTCAAGTTCGGTTAATCTGTCTTCATTTGTCCATAAATTTGGAAGTGAAACAAAATCGTCTGGTTCATCACGCCTCCCGCAGTTCTTCTTGGAATGTGATGGAGTAATGTGAATTTCTGGCACGATTTTTAAGTTCCTTCATCATTCAGTCTGCTTCAGCTCTCAATTCATCTTAGTACAACCAAGATGAATAGGGAAGTGAGACTGTACGTCTTCGTCAGCTCCAGGGTCGCCATCTTCCTTCTGTATCGCCAACACTCCTGCCTTGTAAGGAATGTCTTCATTCTTCAGGGTAGTCACCGCTGTTGTCAACTCCAGGTCAGGTAGCGAAGTAATTCTTCTAATGCGTTTCTAGTTGTCTTGATGCATACGCAAAACCTTCTGTGCTGCAAGGGAGTATAGCCGAGTCTTTTTCTGAAATGTCCCAAAATTTGTTCCGTCTGAAGGTATGGAAACAATTTCCTATTTCAGCTTTTCCAAAACTCCATTCATACTCGGACTAAACTGTTTCTCTCTGTTCACAAAATTTATCAATGGTAACGCAAGTTGTAAATGTCTTTCAGAATTCTGATGCAACGTTCAAAAGATTTCAGTTTACCATTTTGTTATCGGTCTTGACCATTTGGTGATAGCTTCAAAATTTGCGGGATTTAAAGAGATATTCTCAATCAAGAAAAACCGTTGTCTCAACAGATATCAATCTCTCAGAATGCACTAGTAATCGTCAAATTTCTTACAAGTGTAAGAATGATTCTCATGTTCTTCTTCGTCTCCGAATGTACTATTAAGTCATACAATGACCATTTGCCCAAGTACTCACGAGAAAACATTCATTTATCAAATTTACAGAATAGTCAGAGCTTTAGCTAATACTATTAGCGTCACTAACCGTCATATCAGTCGTTACAAATACGGAAAGTGATTTCAAGAATAACCTCAATTCATATTTCCATCTGAAGGAAACTTCGCGCTCCGAAATTGAATAGATACATAGTCGTTTCAGGGTGGAGAATACATAGTTCTTAACAACAATACGGTTCAGCTTCCAATACATATCTCCGGTCATCATCTTTCTTTATCGCGAACGAAACTGAAATACGCCAGGAAAATACACTTAAGCAAACTTACTTCACACTCCAGTGGAAAACTTGGTGGTTCAATCAGAAATCGTGTTCAGAAATTCAGGGTGCCAAGCAATTCTCAAGATAAGGTTCATTCACTGGTGTACGAAATGGTTTCAAGGAAAACTTCATAATCGCGAAAGTAACACACGAATCTTCAGAGTAATAATGATAGTCAAGAGTTTAACAATCGGTAATTATGGTAGGGAGTTCAAAATTGTTTCAAGTGCCAAAGGTGAGACATAGGAGGATAGTTGTCAATCAACCGATCCTTTATCAGAATAAAATCGGAGTTAACAGTCCAAAGGAAGACAGATCAATAAGGCAAATCTTATCGTTCAAAATGAGAGGGAAACATTCTTATACTCGTGGTTAAACACCACAAGACTTCTCATAGGGACATAGATGGGTAAGACGAAATCAAATGGTGTCAGAAAATTTATAGATGCTTATCAAAAACAAGAGACAAGTCACAGAATGTATTCAAGTACGTCATAGTCAAGGAGGTTTTCAGAATGCTCGAAGAGGTATCAAAATGATTAACAAAAGGATCAGAAGTCAGAGTCGGACTCTGCAGACAAGGATCAAATAGTGTCAGGCAATATTATGCAGTTCTCAATGCCTTCCAGATTTATTTAGGTTCAAAACTTAGGTAGTGCAAAGCATAAGCTTGCAATTTTCCAAAAGTGATCTTAACAGACTTAAATCCAAAGCAAAGCACGAATCAGAGTGATGCGGAAGCAAAAATACTTAAACAAATGCCTTATAGTCTACCCATTCCTCACTGGTCAAAACTTAAGTTCATATCAAGAAATCCTAAAGCAAGTTCTCAGGGTGTTCTCCTATGTTCTTACAGTGGAAGCCTAATGGTCCAAAACTCACAGGCCAAGGGTAAATGTATTACGAGTCGCAGCCTGTTTCTCTGATACCATAAATTGTAACACCCCGACCCGACAAGGGTAGAGATGTCACAACAATGGTGACATATCAGAAACATACACAAGCATACATCTTCAATAATACAAAGGAATACAAAGGTTACAAGAAATTACAAGGAAATACAAAATTTACAAAGGAATAAATACTAAGTCTGAAAAATATAAATTCTTCTAGTCATCTCTATAATAAAATAACTATCACAGTGTAGTCTTCTAAGTCCAATGGTACTCTCCACTCAAATTCAGCTTCCTACTAAAACCTGCCGCAGGAAAAGAATGCGGCTGAGCTACGAGAGCTTAGTGAACAGATATAACGGTAACAAAGCAGTAATAAAGAATAATACAGAGTGTCAAAAACATAGATCATACAGATATAATCAGAGTTAAAGGATAAATAAAGGAGTAAGGATAAAGGGATAGGGAAATAATAAATAGATAAAGGTAAAGGGAAACAGTGCAAGGTCTAATAAGGGTCAAGGTAAGTAAATGTATATGGTAAAGGAAAACAGTAATCCACCACGAGCCCAGAAACAGATATATATAATGTAACCATGTCATCAATCATACAGAGGGGAGTCCTCTCAGTAACCAGATAATATGAGGGGTGTCCTCATGTATCAAATGGAGTAGCTAGCTCCCAGAGGTTGTGAAAGACGTGTATCGCACACACCATCAGTCACCAGAGATATAACAGATAATATAAACAGATAACAGAAACAGAACAAATCTAGGATGCATCCATGCGCCCCAGTAGGCCAGAGTCTTCTCCTACATAACAGATAAAATCAGGGACGTGATAGGTCATCTCTCTCCTACCCTAGAGTCAAGTCATCGGTGCATCAATGACAAGGACATGAACACCTCATGCCTAGTGAGTTGGCTCGGGTATCAAACCGTGGGTCAAAGGTCAAGTATCATGTCATAAACAGAGGGTCATGTCAAAAGGTTCAGATTATAAGGTCCATGTTAGATGTTACAGAAGTGTATATCAGAGGTTCAGAAATCAGATCGGTTTATATCAGAGTTCTTCATATCAAAGTTTATAAAAATGTCCATATTAAGGTTCAGAATAAGTATATCAGATCAAGGTCCAAATTAAGGTTCAATTAAAGTTTCAAAACCAGAGTTTATAATAGGTTTAGAATAAGGTTCACTAGGTCACATCAAAGGTTCATAATCAAAAAGGTTTATAGGTTCATAGAAAAGATTTTAATTCAAAGGTTTCATATTAAACTTGTATTTAAAATAATCTTTCAGTGACTTTCATAAAATGATGTTTGGTAAGACCTTTTTATACATATAGTCTTTAAAAGAAATTTTCATAAAACGTTTAGTGCAGTTTCAATTCAAAATTGGTATAACATCGTACTCAAAAGCTGTTCAAAAACATTTTCATATCATTAAGGAAGGTTTTCAATTCAGTTATATTATCAAATGAAACTTCAGGGTATATAAGGATTTGAATTTGCAGGTCACAAGGTGATGAGTCAAGTATCAAGGGAATTTCAGAGTCAGATATCATGTCAGAATCAGAGTGTTATAACAAGTTCATATTTCAAAGGGTTTATAACAGATGGTTCAGAATCAAGTTTCATAACAAAGTTCATATCAGGAATTATAACAAAGGGAATCATATGAAAGGTTCAAAGTAAAGGGGATCATAGCAATGGCATCAATACAGAAACTGACAGATCAGAAAAATGAAAGAGATCATGAGAAACCTGTGAGAAGGTTCAGAATATCTGTACCTTATACCGCAAATGAAAACACAACAGAACAACAAGGTCGGAAGCAACTCCATCTTCAGCGGATCTACATGAATTCATGATCTGTTTTATTAATAGCTTGTTCAATTCAGATTACTTATTTTAGTCGGCTTTCCATTTTTAGTAACTTTTCGTTTTTAGGTAACTTTCCAGAAATAGCAACTTTCCTCTTTTTAGCAGGTTTCTATAATTAGCAGATTTCCATATTTAGCAAGATTCAATTATTTCAGAGTAGGTTAAGTTATCAGTAAATCAGTATTATGGACAATAGGGTTTATTTTGACAAGTTATGAAGGTCTAGGGTTAATTATGACAACTTCCCATAATTTAGGGTTTTAAATGTAAATATGCCAAGATATATAAAGTCCAAAGTGTAAATATTATAAGTTACACATTTTAGTCCACAAGTGTAGCAATAATACGATTTATATCCCTCAAGTATAGCAATATACGAATTAAACCCTATAGTTTAGTAATTTACAAAATAAACCCTTTAATAAATACAACTCGGTTCACATATTATATATATTTACCCATTTAACTCTCAAGTGTCCAAATTTACAGATTATACCCTTAACATTTATATTTTACGAATCAACCTTTACTTTTACAGAATTTACACAATTAGTCCCTTAATTTAAAATCGGATTACTAATTTTATACGATTTACAATTAAACCTTTTAGTTACCAATTTTACATAAAACACCCCTATATTATATTTTACACAACTTACCCCTGGTCCAACACATCTTACAAAAATTACCCACAAGTTTTGTTAATTACAAAACATACCCTAAACATTTCAAAACATCAATCGGTATTACACAAAATCGTAAAACCCTAACCCTAATCTTTCCAAATCATTTTCCCATCATTTATTCATCATTATCACATATTTATTAACACAAGATTAATGATTAAAGATCAAACCCTAAGTTCATACGCTTGCTACTATTTTATCCGTTTTCCAATTTTTAAACCCGATTAGCAAATAAAATCTTCAAGGTCGATCTAGGCTCTTAGCAAGTCGAATACCATTTTTCTTGTGTTACATATCACGTATAGGCTTAGAATAAAATAAGTATAAAGCTAGGAAAAATCGTATACACAGTTCAAGATTATTATACGTTTTTGATACATATAATTGGTACGACCTATTCTAACGTGTATGATTCGTGTTCTATATTTTATACAAGTTATATATGATGTAGAGAGTATGATAAAAATACCAAATGGGTCTTGGAGTGATCGGATGAGGCGTAGAGAATTTACACCTCTCGGTTAGGCACGATTGACAAAAGAACTCTCCATGAATGAACAAGCGATCCCACAACCTCAACACTATTTTTCCCACGTCATTTAGGCTTGTAATAACACCAGAAAAATACTAGTTCACCTCCAGAAATTCGTGATATGTGTGTGTGAATTTTTTTGGTTTGATCGGATATAATAGATGTAAAACCCGGAAATTTTGAACATGTAAAATACCCAAATTACCCTTGATCTCAAATTCATAAATAACGTTTAAGACATTAAGACATTTAAATCCCGAGTATATCCTAAGTATTTAACATTAATAGTTGAACGAATAAAACGAAATGTACACTTTTAATCAAATAAATTGCACGCCTATGCTATTATGTCCTAACCGAATTTTTTGTACCATTGAAACAAAATATACTATCACATTTAAGTTGACCGAATCATGCCCATTTGATTGTCCATCACATCCCATGATTTTTGGTCCATCACATCCCACAAATTTGGTGACTTTCCCTATTTGAAAAGCCCATTCACACGTTAGTTAATGACAGGACCATGCTCATATAATTTTCTTTATATTGTTGCCTCATTCTCTAAATAACAAACTTAGAAACCCTACAAGCATTGGTCGGTTGCCACCTTTTTGCTTTCCTTCCCTAGCTACTGTTCGATTCAAATAAACAAAACAAAAGGACTCCTTGGTGGCTACTATTTCTTCTCCTTCTTCCTGTACGACTCAAAGGCTAGCAGAAGGAGATTTTGGGTGATCGACTTCTGGTGTCCAAACTTTGGTGGTGATCGTGGGTGTGTCATTCGAAGAAGGGTTTCGGATCTGGTTCGAAAAGGGTCTCGGTGCTTTGATCCTTGGGTCTTTGATCCGTTTTGAATTCGTCCAAGGTATCACTCTTTTGTCCTCATCTTCCTCTCGACATGATCACATGAAAGACAAATCTTTGTAACCCAAAATACTAACGAGTGAAAAGGTATAAAGAACACATAAAATGATAAGTAAAGTTGCATGAAATATGGAAAGTGTAGGTTGATATTTAAGATCTTAAAAGGCTATACAATTCAGTGTATATATAAGGCATATATTCTGGTCTTTCTGCATGGATTGGGATCCTTGTTATGCATGATATAACAAATCAGAATACATATATGTGAAGACTGATAACTGGGAAATTGGTACGTGTATGTGTATTATATTTATGTTGTTGGGAAACCAAATAATAAGAGTATAATATGGAAATAGTTTGCTTGCTCGGTGAGTATTAAAAATGGGTCTCATGCTTGGTTTTGTCTCGAATAAATGGAGGTCAAGAAGGGAATATACTAGTCGTCAAGCTTGTGATTTATGGGGTCGTTATAGAGTGTTAGTGTATCATGGGGCTGGAAATAGGGTATCGATGTTGGGTATTAAGGTCCGTTAATTAAACACTTGTGGTGATCACTAATATGACATAAAGATTTGGAAAAAAGAAGGGTTATATATGTTTCTGTGTGTCTAGTGATATAAGGTCCTAACTAAAATTTGTAAGTCAGACTTATGTGTAATGTAGATCTATTGTGGCACTTATAATATGGGAATTTTGAGTCGATTATTATTGGTCAAAATGAGTCGAGTGGTGTGGGTAAACTAGGGTGTTCTGGTGTGGTTATTTTAGGTGTCAGGTATGTGTACTAAAGGAGTAAAACTAGGACTTGCTTGACTGTTATATGTGTATAAGTAAGTGAATTGGGTGTGTCGAATGGGTGTAGTATGGTAATTCAAAATGTGTGATTTTATGGGTTGGTCGTGTCGTATGTTTATGCATGTAATAATAGCATATTTTGGTCGTCGCGGTCTAAGATTAATGTCAAGAATACGTTAATAAATTATGAACGACGGGGTCTAAAATTATCATCTTAATATAAAGTTATAGCATAAACTTTAAAATAATTTTATTTGACATTTTTAATATTTAATTTCGATAATTCACATTTTGACCCTAAACCTTACTAAATTGACATAATTAACCCTAAACTTACTAATTTGGAAACTTACTATTGTTGGAAAGTTACTATTTTTGGAAAGCTACTATAAATGGAAAGTTACTAAAAACGGAAAGCCAACTAAAATGAGTAATCTGATTTAAAATAAGTTATTAATAAGACGATCACGAATTCGTGTAGATCCGCTGAAGAAGGAGTTGCTTTCAATCTTGATGTTTTCTGTTATGTTTGCACTTGCGGTCTAAGGTACAGATATTCTGACCTTCTCTGTAAGGTTTCCTATGATCTCTTTCATTTTCTGATCCGTTAGTTTCTGAACCGATGTCATTGCTATGATTCCCTTTGCTTGAACCTTCTCTGTTGATCCCATTTGATATGACCTCTGTTATGAACCTATGTTATGAAAACCTTTTTAATTATACCATGGAAATGTTTTGAGAAAAACCATTTTAAAAAGATGTTTATAAATGATGCGAAACTACTTTTATATAAAATGTTACTAACTCTTATGAAAATCATACTTTGAAGACTATCTTTATAAAAAAAAACCGTTTTGAAAGATTATTTTTATGAAAACCACTTTAAAGGATCGTTTTATGAACATCATGAATAAAGGATTTGTTAAAAGGAACTTTTGATAGAAATTTTTGAAATGAACTTTTGATCTGAACCTTGACTTGATTATTTAATATGAACCTTGATCTGATAAACTCTGATTTGGACTTTTGGTACTACCTCTGATGATATTTGATATAAACCATCTGTTATGAACTATCTGTTATGAGCCATCTGTTATGACACTCTGATTTGATATGATATCTGACTCTTAGTTTGATACCCGAGCCAAAATCTGTTTCCTAGCCATGAAGGTAACATGGCCGTGTCATTGATGCACCAATGGCATGACTCTAGGGCGGTAGAGTGATGTTCCGCCACGTCCCCATTCTGATTATGATATGCGCATTACTTTGATTATGGATTATATATGTTTCTGGGGGCGTATGGATGCATCCTAGATCTGTTCTGTTTAGTGGATTTAACATGATTTGATATGATTTGTCTGGTGACTGGTGCTTATGTGCAATACACGCCTTTCACATATATCTGGGAGCTAGCTACTCCATTTGAAGAATGAGGACACCCCTCATATTATCTGATTATCTGAGAGGTCTCCCCTCTATATGATTATGAAGATTTATGGTTACACTGTTATGATATGATATGATCTGTTTCTGGGCTCGTGGTGGATGACTATCCTAAACCTTTACTCTTGTACCTTATTTATATCTCATTCATTATGCTACATCTGATTATTTCTGTTTACTTTCATTTCCGTTTATTATATATCTGTTCACTGGGCTTTGTAAGCTCAGCCGCACGTTTTCTTTTCGTGTGCGGCAGGTTTTAGTTGGAAGATGAGTACGAGTGAAGAGACTTTTGGACTTAGAAGACTTGATAGTTTTGGGCCTAGAGATGATTAGAAGTTATCTTATTATTAGAAATTATATTCGCCTTGTAACCTTGTTATTTCAGTAGTTCCTTTGTAACCCTTGAGAATCCTTGTATTACTTTTGAATGTATGCTTTGTTATATCTGATATGAAACCATTTGCGTGACATCTTTACCCTTGTCGGGTTGGGGTGTTACAATAGAGCGTGTGATAAATGGAACAAAATAGGAATACCGTGTACAATAATTTCCTTGCACCAAATTCTTGGTTCCTAATTGATATGATGGACAATTTGATTGATTGTGATGAGTTTCCAAAATTGTTTGGTCATTATCTTTATTTATTTGTATTTAAATTGATTTACACGTATTAAAAAAAATATGTATTCGGCCAAAATACATGTTATATGGTGTGACAATCATTTTTAGGGTATTATAAATATTAAAATGTTCATGTAGAAATTTTCATAATTCATATGTTGCAATTTCTCAAGAGTTTGTGATTTATTTGGTGTTTAAAACATTTTTAGTTAACTTTTTAAGCTCCAAGGGTATTTTGGTAATTTTACATGTTTTGAAATTTCGGGTATTACAAGATGTTTGCTTGGCCATGCCCAAGATCTCCCTTGAAATGTTCAAAAGATGTGGTAATCTTGTTCAATTACAAACAACAAGAAACAAAATTGTTGAATAAAGAATCATTAAATCCATATCTTTATTTAACGTGGTATTAGTGACAAAAGGATAATAATAATGATGAATCATTAAAAGGTTTTTCCAGGAGACCTTACTCGAGTTGTACTAGAGGCATCGAAGTGTTGCTAGACGCTAACCGATGTGATCACACTATTAAAATATGTCCAAGTGGGAGCTATTAGTTTTGTGGACATAAATTAGTAGTTGTGTGTTAGGATCGAACTCGAGATCACGGGATTGCACACTTTACGTATGAAGAATTAAAGTTTAATAATTAAATATAAAAAGTTGTATTTAATTATTTATTACACAATACGACTAACAACCGTTAAGTAATTATTGGAGAATGACTAACGACCGTTAGTAGAAGGACTATAGATGAAAAAGTGGACAAGAAAGTTCTAGAACCCCTTGAGGGTTAAGAACCGATCGGCCAAGGGTGGATAGCCCAACCCAAAGCCTAACTTAATCACCAAGTTTGTCATGCTATATAAACAAAGGTTAGGGGTCATTCTTGGGTGAACTTTTGTACACACAAAATACCCTAACTTTGTTTTTCTCTCCTTCTTTGCTTGATCGGCCGAACACCCCAATCCAAAGGGATTTTCGTTTTTAGTTTTTGAAAACAAAATTGTTTTGGCTATTCTGTTTTAAAAACTAGCATTTACTTTAATTTAGTATTAGTACGTGTGTACAAGAACGTGATTCAATAACACTATTGATTGAATCTTGGATTGAATTGCAAAAAGGTAAGGGGTAATTCCAATAATCCGCATAAACCCTAATTAGGGTTCATAAGGTTGATTGCTTGGAATTGATTCTTGTTTGGCTAGAATCATAAGGTACGCATACTATTTATGTTTGGTTAATTAGTTTACATGTTATATGATCATGTACGCTTCCGCATGTATACTTGATGTTTATGTTTATTTAATTATGATTGTCATGTATTAAAATTCCAACAGAAGTGACTCACTCAAAGGATCTTCGATTATGAGGGTGAGCGCCCTTCGAAGAGGTCTAGCACCATAACTTTTATCAAAACCTTGTTCACAGATAAGTTCCACAATGGGTGTAGACACCTCTAGCTTGATTCCAAACGAGACAAGCCTCTTCTTCACCTCCTCCAGCATCATATTCAATATCTCGAGCATCTGAAAAATTATGTGGTTTAATGTAAGGGCCTCTGAGAAACTAGTCTTATTCAGCTAGGGGGGGCAAATTAAGAGGTCTGGGCCAGTTTGGTTAATGGTCAAAACAGGTAATGATTGGGCTGGGTTGGGTCGACCCTCAAATCACATTATGCATTAGGTTTAATTACTAAGTCATTTAGGATACTTTATGCAATTGAATACATTTTGAATGACTTCTGACTAGTTTTACCCACGTAAAACTTTCGACTCTTCAGAGATTAAACATAACCCGAACGGGCCCATTGTATGCATATGGGTCTAAAGTCTAAAGTGACACATTTACTTGATAGTGTATAACAGGGAGGTTGGGATGGCCCACAAACACTTTATGCCCATTTAAAAAACTATAACACATTTATAAGAGAGAGAGAAAAAAAAAACATTATCCTATTATAAATAGTTGGCTAAAGCGATTTAGGAGGTTGTATGCACTAGAAAAAAGATTTTGAACGCGTTTTAAATGGTCCGTCCCATTAAACATAGAGCAAATTCTGAGACTAGACCAGTCACTTAAGTTTTTTACCTTTTCTAGACCAAAAAAATTGCTCTTCTCAAAATAGACCGAGTGACTTGCGACTTTTTTACTTTTGATTAGAAGTCACCAAGTGGCACAAAAAGTAAGCGAATTTTTTTGTACTTTTTGTACTTTTATGTACCTAATTTAAGCGACTTTTGTACTTTTTTTACTTTTAAGCAACTTTTTTGTGCTACCTGTCGACTTCTTATCAAAAGTAAAAAAAGTCGTAGGTCGCTCGGTCTAGTTTGGGAAGAGCACTTTTTTTTGGTCTAGAAAAGGTAAAAAACTTAAGCGACTGGTCTAGTCTCGGAATTTGCTCTTAAACATATCCCCCTTTAAGCTGACATCTCATTTGACCCGTTTGAGATAGAAAAAGACCCTAATAGACCCATACACATGTATATCGGTCGACATTTATATGTAGGCTAAAATAACTGACAAATTTTGGATAGAAAGTAAATTGAGCTATTAATGGGACAAACCTGAGTCTTTTCAAGTGAACAGAACACTACAACTTCATCAATCCTGTTGAGTAACTCGGGACGGAAATAAGCCTTGAGTTCTTCCATTACGAGTGATTTCAGGCCAGCATAAGAAGCTATAAACTCGTCATCAGCAAGCATGAAACGAATAGAATTGTGTCTACCCTTCGCGATAGCAGTGGCCCCACATTAGAAGTCATCACCACTAACACATTCTTGAATGATACTTTACAACCCTGCATAATAACAAAACCTAATTATTAAAGAAATATTTATTTTAAAGCGTTTTCTATAATATTTTCTGTCGGTCCCTAATAACGAAACAACACAAGATCTATCTACTAATTAACCACGTAAACAATCACAACTAAGCTACTATTACAACAAATAACGATAACAATAATAAACAAGTAACAACGAGAGAAAGAGAAGAAGAGAATTAAGAGAAAAGAAGGATGATTTTATTACACTTGAGAATTTGACAGAGCTTCGGCACAAGTAACAAAAACCAACAAGTGAAATGATGCCCCATGCATTGTATTTATAGGCGTGGAGGCATGGGATATGCTTAAGCATATTCTTTTCAAGAATGATCCTTATTAGATGCTAACAAGATTCCCTAAGGCACATGGGCTACTAATGTGCCTTGGGCTTTTACTAAACATATAGCCCATTACAATTTAAGCAACCAAATTAATAAAACATGACTAAGACTTGAGATTAAATAAAACGTGTTCCCAATAATCTCCCCCTAAGTCTTGGTCATCTTGGTTGCTTGACGTCATCTTTGCTTCTTGGGCTTCTGACGTCTTCTTAATCTTTGTTCTTTGTTCTTGATCTGATATGATATGGTATGGTAACGATCTGCCGTCCTCCAATGGTCTTTAGTACTAGTGTCTTCACGTCGTTTCCATCATGCTCATATATTCTTTGACTTTTGTTCTTCATGCATCACGTAGTTCTCTCTTCATAAGCTTGATCTTAGACTTGTGAAAGATTAACATACTTGATCTTTGACTTTTCTTTAATAACTTTGAACTTTTGCTGTCTTTAGTCTTTGTGAGAACTAATCTTCAGGATATGAGCATGATGGAGTCTTAATGGTGGTAGAACTCCAGGTCTTCATGATCCTCCGCAGGTACATCACGAACAATCCGGCACTTACAGATTTGGACTTCGAGATCATCAATAGCATAGTGTGAAGACTTTCTCTAATCCAAACCCAGGCCGTTCTGAACCGAATACCCCCGAAAGGGCTAACACGGACACACCGAAGTGCACCCACGATTCAGTGAGTCGCTAGAGATCACCCCACGACTGTAGACCGTTTTGGAAAAAACACTAAGCGTAACCCACAAGGAGTTACCGAAGTGACCTGCTGTCAGGGTTGTTTGATGTTACCCTGGCAGGATTTCCATTCTATCACTGAGAATCACAATTGTGAATTCTCTCAAGAATGTTCTTGGCAGATTGCTAAGATCTGTGAAGGACTCTTCTTAATTATACAACTGCTGCCCATGATGTAGAACAATAGTGTAATACTAAGTGTTCCTAAGAGATCATTGATGAATCTCATGGCTCTATACTCGATTAGTGCACATTTGTTTGGTCGTCAGAGGCGTGGAGCAGAGTGCCTCCTTTTCAATATCAACACATCTCGTAGTGAGAGGTCAATAGATGATGAAGGGTTCTCCGTGTGAAATGAAACAAGTGCCTTTTGAGAGACACCTGAGTGGCTAGAAGGTTAGTGCAGTGCATCACTGGATCCATGACGTCTTTTGTCTTCAATATCGGTGATGCCCAGTCAACCAGTAGATTATGTATTGAACCCGGTGTCTGCCCTAAGGTTAAGCAAATGGAGGGCTATTTCTTTTCACCCTTTTCTTTACTTTTCTTTTTAATTCTTCAACCCCTTCTTTCTCCGTTCATTTCATTTCTCCTTTTTCTATCATACCTAGGACTTTCTAGTTCTAAACTATTGGTATTGTCCTTGGGTAGATCCCTCCGGCTCTGGCGGATCATAGGACGGTTATTCCTAACCTTAGTCACCTTATAACTCCATGACTATCCTATTGATGCCATAAACCAATCCTTTTGAAAATCTCTCAAAGTGTTTATGATTGTGAAAAACATATTTTGATAACACTTTGAGAGTTTTGTGATTTTCAGAAAGACTCACCCTTAACATGTGTTGATATATAGTTAAAGTAAATTTGCACATGCCAGGTAGAGTTGGCACTTTTTGAATTGATTGATTTTCAATGAACATGATCATCGCGAGACACGCTTACATCATCAGATGAGCTGGCTTGAAATTATTACCCGTCCAGATCACATTCAAGGAAAATCGCTCGAAATCGGTACATTCTACTCAGACATATCCTTTGCGAGACACGCTTACATCACCAGATGAACTGGCTTGAAATTATTACCCGTCCGGGACATGTCTTTTCGACTACTGATTTTTCCTATCGTCAATTCGAGGGTCAACTCTGAGTCAAGCACTCATGAGATTCCAACTTTCCTTTACCATATTTTAATCATCACTTATTCTCCCCCCTCTCAAAAATAGCATACTTATGATGTTTTTGAAAAACTTTATGATTAAAATATGCTGTTTTTGAGTTTTAGGGAAGAATTTCAAGAACTTTTGTTTTTCAGAACAAAGATTATTTTTCAAATACTCCCCTTTAACGAGGGAATACTTGTCCTTATGAGCAGAATTTTTTAAAAAACTTAGAAAAAATTCTGGTTTAATTCTACTTATAAGAAAGAAGCTTTCGCTCCTTTTGAACAGGATTGAGGCACTAAAGCGTACCTCAGGGTCCTTTCTTTACAGGTACGGGTTGTGCACTGATATGTGTGCACAAGCCATTATGACACAATCATATAAGTAAGAATATCAAATAAGAATAATGAATTGTGAATATCAAATTCTTACATCAAGCTCCCTTGATGAATGTTGTGAAGACGGGATCCGTCCTCTGAAATGTTCTGATCGCAAAGGGTGGACGACCTCCAACATATCTTTCCAATCTCCGCATCTGATCTCTGCGGTATAATCTTCTCTCGATCTTCCAGATGAACTGCTTGACTTGTCTCAGCTGATCATTGTTCCATCTCTTTGTCTTTCCCAATTCTTGATCACGAACTCTATGAACCAACCCGTCACGGACGTTTTTCAGTGTATCGTCGCAGAACTTGTGAATTTCGTGAAATGACATGAAGCAGTTTGAAGTCATTGCACTCCTGTAGACGAAACCAAAGATTGGGTGGTTCTTCATGGTGTATTGAGCTTCATGGTTGGTGTTTTCAAGATGTAGTACAGGCTCAATGAGATTCAACTTCGTTTGATAACTCTCCACTCCTAGCTGAAGATCTTCTACTCGTTCTTTGATGATCGTTCTTCTGATGAAATGGCAGATAGCCGTACTGAAGGCGTATTGAAGATCGGTGGTGAGATGTTGCAGCTTCCCTTGTACTTTGATGAGATACATGTCTTCAATATCATTGATATTTAACTTTGGGAATTCTGCTTCTGAGAACGAGTAGAGTTTGTTGTCGTGTCGTCTGACGTTGATCTCAGATAGGAATGTGTAGTCATATTTCTTCACTCCCTTGACACTAACCACTGCCACAATCCTGAGGTCACTGTTTACAGAATCCGGAGATTTGTTAACTAGCTTACTTCGGTACCAAGTCCTTCATTTCTCGAACCAGTGGTAGATTCCTAATTCAGCATCGCGATCATAATTCACTAGTTGTTTGATGAAAAGGTCTTGGTGAATCGCATTTTCCTCAATGGCTGGTTGTGGGTAACTTGCAGCTGGAGTGAAGGTTATTGAGGTTGCATACTTTGTTTTGCCTGAAGCTCCATGTTTAAGTAGTTCGAGATCTTTGTTGTAAAAGAATTGGAAAAAGGATGATTTCTGAATGGTGTTTGCGAATCACGGGAAGTGGCTTGGTCCAGTCTGTGATGTAAGGACGATTTTTACTATCTCTGCCATCAACCCTGAGTATATCTGGATTCGTCCGGTCAAACTCACTTGACATTGCTCGGGCAATGTTTTCAAGGTGATATTCCAGCTCAGCTGCGCTTGCAGATTTGTCTTTGAGAAGATTAAATGCATCATTTTTTACCCGACGAAGTTCTCTTTTGGTCATTTTCGTGATGTTCAGAGTATGTTTGATTTGTTGTGTGATTGCAAACGTACTATCTTCTATCTTAGAATCTTCGTCTTCATGGATTTGAGCACTTGCCAGTTGATCAAACCATTCATTGCCATTTGTGTCATCATCATTGTCCGACCATGAGACCACGTTTGTGTTGCTAGAAGATTTCTTGCTTGTGGTAGTCTTGGTCTTTGGTGGAGACTGAGGTTGATCATCTTGCTGTTGAAAATCCATTTCATCGGTGGTGAAGTGCTCAAAATGATGCTCAGTAGCAGTTGGACCAGATTCTAGAGCTTTTGTTGGTTGAGATGTGGTCGTAGTTGACGGTTCATGTGGGGTTTTTAATTGAGGACATGAACTGCCTGAGCCCTTGTGTTTCTTTGATTGGGTTTCAGGGTCTTGGTCGTCATTTTCACGAGGACGTTTACCCTTATCAGCTGCAACCTTGCATGATTCCATATTAGCCCGAATGGCATCAATGATAGGTATTTCTGTGTAGGTTAGGGAAGGTTTTGCAAGGAGTTTGGTGAGAAGGGCGTCCTGAAGTTCTTCAACGGTGTATTCAAAAATATGCTTCTGTTGGTGTGTTGATGCAGCGATGTCTTGAACCTTTTCTTCGATTTATGAGTCAATGTGTTCTGTAATATTCTTCTCAAGCTCGTGCATATAGTGCTTGACATAATACTTAGTGTTTGCCTTGGCCTCCTTGAGCAGTCTCTTTTTGACATCGTCTTCCAGGAATTCATCCATTAATTTCTTTGTTTGCTGCAACTCATCAACTTGCATAGATAGATCTTTGACCAAACTCTGCATCTCGGTTAATTGCTCACTGACTTGTCTGTCTTTCTTTGCTTGTGCAAGTTTAGTTGCCTTTTTCAACTTCTTTGCAGCAGGAGAAATTACTTCAACCCTTGTTACTCGAGCAATCTTCTTTTGATTCTTTCCCTTGATGATTTTCTTGAGAGTTTCAGCCGTTGATGCTTTAGATTTTCTTGGAGATGGTTGGGATGGTGATGATGATCGTGAAGCTGATTCAGAATGAGATGTAGCTATTGATGGTGAGTTAGGAGGTGAATGATCTTCGGGAGGAGTTGATGCTTTCTGTGAAGAGACTGGAGGAGAAGGATCCTTAGGTGGAGTTGGTGAGTTAGGAGGTGAGACCGGAGGAGTAGATTCCTTTGGTGGTGAATTAGGAGGAAGCGGTGGAGTGTTAGGTGGGGAGGTGGGAGGAGTTGTGGGTTTAGAAGAGGTGTGAGCCTTTGATTGTGACTCCTCATGAGAAGTGAGAGTAAGATGAGGTGGGGAAGGGGTATTGATGTAATTGTCTACTTCCTTTTCCGCCTGTTCAACTTCCTCTTCTGTCTCATTTGCTAGCCTTTCCTCCTCCTCTTTCTTTTCTTGTTCTGCCTTGTGCTTAGTTTCCAGTTCTTTGGCAGCCTCAATAGATTTATCCCCAAGAATGTCCCGTTCATCCTCAGATAACCAATCAATTGGGTCATCAAGTTTTACTCCTTCTTTCTCTTTATCACTTTACAGCATATCATCAAGAATCTCCTCATCAGTCAAGACCTTCTTCTTTGTTTCATTCTCACGGCCAGGTTGATTAACCAGACATGGTGTTGGGGGATTAGCTGACTCAGCCCTCTCGGGTTGATAAACCGTATCAGGCTGAGCTGTGGTAGTGGCAGCTGTAGACCCTCCGGGTTGATTAACCGGATCAATATGGGTCGGAGCTACTTCTTGAATGGTTCTGGATCCTCCAGCTCCCTTTGTCATTTCCATCTTTCTCATTACTTCAACCCTTAGATCAGCCCTTCTGGCGTCATCTTCTTTGAGTGACTTCATGCTAGCTTCCATTGCTATTGTTGTAGCAATGTCAACTTCTATGTCAGCTTCTTCCTCATGCATCTGAATAGTTACTTCTTCTTCTGATTCTGACTCATCTGATTCAGTTTCTTCTTCATCAAGAATTCCACCTTCTTCTAATTTTGGATTTGGATCTGTCTTTACTCGTCTTTTTAGGGTTCTGGGGTGTGGTTTTCTTGGTTGCTTTGAAGCACTTGAAGCACTCCTAGCCTTACTGCTTTTAAAACGAGTTTTCGAAGAACCCATTCCTTCACCATGCTTAGAGAACCCGACCTGACCTTTGTTGTAGGCATCGTCATAGTCTTTGTAGGCCTGGGTCTTCTTGACAAAGTTGGTCAACAATCCTTCTAGTAGTCTCGACCCTTGTTTGTGAGAACTGTCCTTAGGAAAATAAACTGAATTGACAGTCTTATCCATTCTCATCACGTGCAGCTCCTTGTCTTCGGGTCGTGGTGAAATGTCGGGGTTCTCATCAATTAGAAGACTGATTAGCATTTTGGTGTATCGGACAAATGGGATTCTTGTTAATGGTTTTTTGCTTTGGCCTCGTATTTGAAAGACAAGATCTTCCCAGATGAGTTCTGCATAGTCAAGAATTTTCTGATGAACTATGCCCCAGAAGAGTTGAGCGTGTGATAGTCGAGGATGCTCGTGTCCACTGTCTCTTCCTGAGACAGATTTAATCAAGATGTAGTAAATGGTTCTCCATGGTTGTGGAATGGACTTAGCATTGACTCGGGAGATGGTGGTCAGTGGATGGCTGTTCTCTGTATCATAACCAATATCAATGAGAAATTTGATGATATCAGTTTCTGAAGGTGCAGGCCAATATTTGTTAGAAGTTTCAGGTGGTTCAGGTAATGATAAGGCTTTGCGTAGGTGTGTGGGAGTGACTTTGAGTTGCTTCTGGTCCAAGGTGCATGTGAAGTATCTGTCATCATCATCAAGCTGAATGGTGCTCCACATTTGATGGATGTATAACTCTGGAATATTGTCTGAGTTCTCCAATATGCCCTTGCACTTGTGTCTTTTGAGAATTTCAATGACAATCTGGCAGCTTGGTTCAGCACACTTGATATTATCAAAGACAACCCTGGCATTGTTGTTTCCATACTTTTCCTTGAAACCTTGTGGGAACAGTTCTTCTTTGGTGAGCATAGGTAGTGGTTGTTGTGATTGTGCAGCCATTTCTGAGATTCCTGAAACATCATTCAGACACCAATTTGCAGGATACATGAAAGTTAGCATTAGAAAAACTTTAGTTTTACATGTGATCCTTTAAATTGCTTAGCAAGACTTTACAAGTTGACTTGCAATTAATTGCGAAAACTTTTACCAATTGCGAAAAATTTTGCCAATTGCGAAAAATTTTGCCAATTGCGAAAACTTTTACTAATTGCGAAAACTTTTGCCAATTGCGAAAACTTATGCCAATTGCGAAAACTTTTGACAATTGCGAAAACTTTTGTCAATTGCGAAAAGTTTTTCCCAATTGCGAAAACTTTTGACAATTGCGAAAGCAATTTTAATTTCGAAAACTTCTTATACAAGAAATTTCGATAACTTTGAAGACGTACTATTCACCAGATTTTTCGCAAATCATAAACACTTGTAATTATGTTTTCATGCTTTTACCAATGGAATCCTATGATGTTTCTAAGTTATCTGACCAAGTTATAACAACTTTTAACCACAAAAACCTAAGATTCAACCTGAACGTGATCAAGTGTTCTTCATAAACCCTACAAATCAATTAAACGCATTTGATGTTTCTGGGTTCAATCTAAGGTTACAAACACTCAATTCGAGGCATAACAACAACACTTCACCGCATTAATTACACTAAAACACTCACAATTTATTTTCCCCAATTCGTACGCTTAAACCCTAATTTAAGAAGATTCATTTTGCAAGTTTCTGGGTTTAATTAAGCATTCATATATTGTTTATCATCATATTCTAAGCATAATCGTACCAACAAACATATCATAAACACTTAGAATTGAGTTTTCCCAATTTTACGCAAACCCTAGATCTAAAACAAATATTTCAGACAGATTCAACCGTTGGATCAAGAAATCCTTTAAAACCATTGTTTAAGATCATATTACAATCGTTAAAACACTCACAATTTCGATAGATCTAGAACGGATTATGCAGATTGATTGTTGGCCGTTGATTGAGTGGTTGGGTGAATTTAATACGGTGGGTGAAATGTCAGAGTAATAGTTGAAGTGAATTCACTGCAGTCAACATTTTCCACTTTTATTTGACATTGATCAACTTTGCTCGTTTCACACTATTAGCCCCTAAACCTTTACTTTTTGCATTCAAAGTCCTAACCAACTAATATTAAGTTTTCTACTTAACATATTAAGCACACAACTCTTAATTCAAGATTATCACCAAACATTAGAAGCAATATTTTTTGAAGAAACGATGCAAATACAAATTTTGAAAATTTTTAAAATTTTGTATCTCCCCCTCAACACTTGTTCTAGAATAAATGATGACGGTGTAACAAAAACAAAGTGTTGAATAAGTATTTGTACTTGCATTTTTTTTTTTTTAATATAGAAAAAAAATGAAAAATCTTTTTGTGTTTTTCAATAATTATTTACAAAGATAGTTTTGATGTTTGACTCTTTTTAATTTTGAAGAAGAAAATTGTTTAAGTCATCCGGAGTCAAACACCTCATGCCAATTTGGTGAACCAGTTCCACAAATCTTGCATGGGGCAAGGCTTTGGTGAACAAGTCCGCCAATTGGTTATCAGTACCCACAAAGTATAATTCAACAGTACCCATTTCCACATGCTCCTTGATGAAATGATAGCGTAGAGCAATATGCTTGGACTTAGAATGTTGGACCGTGTTGCAGGAAATAGCGATGGCACTCTTGGAATCACAGTACATAGGAATCTTGTTGAAGACGTATCCATAGTCCATCAGCTGAGATCGCATCCAAATGACTTGAGCGCAGCATGCTGACATGGCGACGTATTCCGATTATGTAGACGACAGTGATGTGCAGTCTTGCTTCTTTGATTGCCAAGAGATGAGCTTGTCACCCAAAAATTGTACTCCCCCTGATGTACTTTTGCGTGTGTCTAAGCACCCTGCATGGTCAGCGTCTGAAAATGCAACAAGTTCAAACCCAGAATCCTTTGGATACCAGATTCCTAAATTAATGGTTCCCTTTATGTATCTAAGGATTCTTTTAACGGCTGACAAATGCCGCTCAGTTGGTCTTGACTGATATCGGGAGCAAAGGTACGTGGCAAATACAACATCCGGTCTGCTAGCTGTGGGATACATGATCGACCCAATCATACTACGATATTTGGTATGATCAATGGGTGTCCCATGTATGTCAGCATCTAGCTTCGGGGATGAGGAAGACATAGGGGTGTTATAGGTGTCACAGCTGGTCATACCATGCTTTTTCAGGATTTCCTGAGCATACTTGGACTGACTAAGGAATATACCACGGGGTGATTGATGAACTTGCAGTCCTAAGAAGAACTTCAGTTCACCCATCATGGACATCTCAAAGTTATTTTTCATTAATTTTGCGAAAGCATTTGAGTACTTTTTATGTGTTGATCCAAAAATGTTATCATCTACATAAATTTGTACGATGAGAATGTCCTCCCCGTGTTTTTGTATAAACAAAGTCGGGTCCACAGTTCCTTTAGTAAAATGGTTTGCAAGTAAGAAAGCAGATAACTTGTCGTACCAGGCCCTTGGGGCTTGTTTAAGGCCGTAAAGGGCTTTCTTTAGCCTATATACGTGATTCGGATGTTCTTGGTCCACGAAGCCTTCTGGTTGGGAAACATACACTTCTTCCCGGAGTTGGCCGTTGAGAAATGCAGTCTTCACATCCATTTGGTAAACAGTTATGTTCTTATGAGCCGCGTAAGCCAGAAACATGCGAACAGCCTCGAGCCTTGCAATTGGAGCAAATGATTCTTCGAAGTCGATTCCTTCTTCTTGGCTGAATCCTTTTGCGACCAGGCGGGACTTGTTATGAATGACAGTACCATCTGCATCTAACTTGTTTTTCCAGATCCATTTCAATCCAACGACATAAACCCCATCTGGTCTCTCTACCAGTTCCCATACTTCTAACCGCTTGAATTGTTCCAATTCCTCTTGCATGGATTCAATCCAGTTGTCATAAGTGAGGGCTTCCTTGATGATTTTGGGTTCGGCTTGACAAACGGTGAGTGCATAAATGCAGGTTTCACCATCTGTATGGAGTCTTTGTCTTGTCATGACTGGGTTTTCTGGATTACCAATGATGTTTACTAAGGGGTGGTCCTTTGTCCATTTATGAGTGGATGGATAGTGTTGATAATTATGGTGCAGGTTTGACGGTTCCAAATTGCGTGTAGAAGATTCTGCAATATCTGGAAAGATTGGTGCAGGTGCAAATGGATTAAAGAATGCATCTCCGTCATAACCTATTGGTATGGGTACTTGAGCAGAATTGGGGTGGGAATCTTCAGCTGCGGGTGTAGAAGTGGAAGGTGTTTGATCTACTGACGATGATGGTTCTGATTGAGGTGCATCGTCAGCAACTGCTGTGGAAATAGTTGCTGGTGTATCAGGTGCTTGATTTGTGACGGTTTGAGCAGCGGAATTGGTGGATACATCAGAGGCACAATTAACGAGAGTGTCATCGAACAGAGGAGCAAACAAATCTTCTAAATCCTTTCTGTTGAACGGTAAAGATGCAGCTGAAGATTCAGGAAAGTTAAGACGGTTGTGTGCGGGTTCTAAGCTGTTTTGCTCAGAAGCCATATCGGTGAGCTCATCAAAATTAGCATGGATTGTCTCCTGAATCTCTCTAGTACGGCGATTCCAAATTCTGAATCCTTTTGAATTTTCACAATACCCAACAAAAATTCCGATGTCCGCTTTAGCCTTCAATTTTCCAAGGTCATCACGATCATTCTTTGGATAGCAGAGAGCTCCAAAGACATGAAAGTAATTGATGTTTGGTTTGCGGCGGTGAACAATTTCATATGGTGTCTTGGTGTGCCTTTTAGTGATCATGCATCTATTTTGGGTGTAACAGGCTGTTGAAACGGCTTCGGCCCATAGGTAATCTGGTAACTGAGCATTGATTAACATTGTTCTAGCTGCTTCCACTAAAGTTCAGTTGCGCCTTTCGACCACACCGTTCTGTTCGGGGCTGCGAGCGATAGACGTTTGATGTTCAATACCCACTTTCTCATAATACTCCGAAGAGTCTGATTCTTGAATTCAGTGCCATTGTCTGTGCGAATTTTTCTGACAGTGTTGCGTAACTGAACTTGAATCTTTGTGAGAAAGGTGATGATCATGGACGGTGCTTGATCTTTACTGCGAAGAAAATAAGTCCAAGTCCATCTTGAGTAATCATCGACTATTACCAGAATATACCACTTCCCATTAATAGTTTGAACACGCATAGGGCCACATAGATCCATATGTAACAATTGAAGTACGTGATCAGTACTGTGCTCTGGTTTAGGAGGAAATTGGGCACGAGTACTTTTTCCTTGCTCACAAGTCGGACATAGATGATCTTTGGCGTATCTGAATTTTGGAAGGCCGTCTACCAACTTTTT
Organism: Artemisia tridentata subsp. tridentata; assembly: GCA_021014915.2. Lineage (NCBI taxonomy): Eukaryota > Viridiplantae > Streptophyta > Magnoliopsida > Asterales > Asteraceae > Artemisia > Artemisia tridentata. Next base: position 132,111,664 of record CP139504.1, read on the forward strand.
GCGAGCAAGCTCGGTCATGGTTTTGAAGTTCAGGTGAGACATCCGTTTATGCCATAGCCAAGCTTTTGTGGGATGTGCCTTGGATAGTAGACATATTGGAGAGGAAGCTGTCATGCCTTCGAAGGAAATAGTATACAGACTGGTGCCACATTTCCCTTTCATGAGGTCATTCCCTTCAAGATCTTGAATGAAACAAGTTTTCTCCCTAAATGCCACTACTAGATCACCATCACAAAATTTTCCGACTGAGAACAAATTATGACCTAGGCCTTCAACGTAATAAACCCTGCTAATTTTGATGTTCCCATTTACGTAATCTCCATAACCCATAATAGCAGCAAAGTGATCATTCCCGAATCTGACCGTTCCAATGAACTTTGCAACAAAGTTTACAAGAAGCTTGAGATTGCCGGTCATATGTCGGGAACAGCCACTATCAACAATCCATAGAACAATTTGGATCACCTGCATTACCAGAAGTTGACACAGAGGCAAGTTTGGTAACGGTGGAATCCGTTTGGTTAGTAACACATGTTTTAAGCATTTTAGGTACCCATTTAAAGCTAGATGTGTTTTGTAACCAACGCTGCCACGTCCAACTAGTCTCAGCCATTCTCCTAATAAATGCACTTGGTGATTTGTTTGTCCTAGATGCAGCTATGGGTTTTTCAACAGATTCTTCAGAAACTACTAGTGGTGGTTTTCCTAATATGGACTTGGCAGCAGTAGTGATCTAGAGGAAATGCCACTAGATCGTTTCTTTTTGCGAGTCAACAGAGTTTTAGCAACACACTTTGTATGATTTCCAGATAATAAACTAGCATGACAGAACACACATGAAGCATCAACAAGTACATCATTCATAACATTTAAAGCTTCAGCATTCAATACATCATTCTTAGAATTACACTTAGATAAGCTAGATTCTATGTTTGACATATCATGCTTCTTATTCAAACTTCTTGCATTAACTTCTACTTCAGCATTCTTAGATAATCCACCCTTAGGTTGCCAGACTCTATGCTTCTTTTGTCTCTTTGTCTTTGGTCTGCTATCCTTAGAGGTCTTGCCTAATCCTGTGGAAGTTGAAGTAGTCGCATTAGTGGTTTGGGAAAATACTTGCTTAGGTGCTCTATCATTCTTGTTCATTCCTGATGCAATCACATCTGTTTGTGGCATTTTTTCTTTTTCTAAAACTCTGAGTTTCTCTTTCAAATCAACAATGATGTGTTTTAGTTCTTGATTTTTTGAATCCAACCGTCTATTTAACCGAACAGTGTCATTTCTATTATCACAAACTTCAGCAATATCTTTTTCATACTCTAAAATTTGATGTTTTAATACCTCATTTTCTTTTTTAAGTTTTTGAAGTGTTGAAACACAAATATTTTGAGAAGACAAAGATTCTTTTTGACTTTGTAATGCTAACTCAAACTGAATACTTTGAGCCTGACACTTATCCAGTGTTTGATGAATTTTGAAAATTTCTTTCGCACATTTGGTTTCCACATCATCACTGATTTGTCTGAGTCGCTCATTTGCTTTTCTCAGATTTTCATTCTCAATTCTCATTGTCTCAAGTTCATCACAGTGATCATCAACAAGCAATTCATGACATGACAAATAAATCGAATTCATTATCACAGATATCACATCATAGCTGAGAACCTGTATCAAGAGTCGATCAACATCTTTTTCTAAAGCTTTTTTTTGACCTTTTTGTTTTGCAATTTTGACATCTTTTGCATTGAAAATACTCATCATTGATACAACTTCTGACTGGAGATCCTGTTCCCATTGAGTTGCACAAAGTCGCAGGTGATTAACAAGTGGCAAGAATTGTTTTTGAAAAACTTCTCGCTTTTCTTTCTCATAAGGAGAGAGAAAATTGGAGACTTTGATTTCAGAATTTCTTTCAATAGCGTTTTCCAAAAGTTGAATGTCTTCCATAAATGTTTTGAAATATTTAAGAACGCGACATTCTTTTGGCATTTGTTCATTATCACCTTGACTTGGTAATGGACCATTGATTTGGGCAACAGTGGTAACTGGAGCAACTTCAGATGAAGTATTTATTTCATTTAAAGAGCACGGTTGTAATGATTTCTCTTTTTGAGGTACAAAAGATTCTTTAATATGAGGTGCTTTCAAATAATCATATGGTTTGTTATATTTTATGTGACTCATCTTTGATCGACACTCGATCTAATGTTCTTTTTCTTCTTCAGTACTATAAACAACCACATGTTGAAACGTATCGTCAAACAACAATTCGGCACTGTACAACTTAGGGTTTGACTCGAGTGCTTTGTTTAAAAAACGAGGTTGATCACATCCGATTGCAAATCCATATCCGCGAGGATTTGGTTTGACAGTTAGATTTCGAAGAGCTGTTACAGAATTACCTGCTTTATAAACCACGTTTTGAAAATCCTTAAGTTTGCCTTCCAATGTCACAATTTCTTCAAGATATGAATCGACACGTTTCCTTGAAGCTTCTTTGTGTTCAGAAAAATTTGTTTGGCAAGTTGACAATTCTGTTTTGGTTTTAGAAATTTCCGATTGGAGAATGTCAACCTTTTTTTGAAAATCAAATATTTCTTGTTCCTTTTGGGAAATTGTTTCATTCTTGGAAACGGTCAGTTCACGAATTTGATGTTCCAAATTTTGTACTTTTACGTATGACTCTTGGAATGCAGTCTCAAAACTTTTCTCACGTTTTTCTTGATTTTCATAATTTGAAAGTTGTTGCTTATAGCACTCAAGGTCCTTTGTTAACAGTGCAACTTTGGCTTTTAAGTTTTTGTTAATGTCATTGCATTTGTCCATCTGGGATTTATGTGCATTCAATTGTGATTGGGTGGCAAGCAATAAGGTCATGATTTCTGAATCTGAATCTTGCATAGGATCATTTGGCTCAAGATGTTCAGAATTGTCATCATCAAAAGAAACTACTGGGTTAATTTGATCATCATCAAAGGTAACCACTGTGTTTATTTGATCATTGTCTGAAGATGAGAATGATGATTCATGTTGAGCAAAATTATCTTGTGCAGACGTAGATACAGATGGTGATGCAATTTCATGAATTAGACAATCTGCGTCAGATACCTGAGATAAGCCATCGGAGTCATATACCGGGCCTGTCTCGGTCATGTTCATCTCTTGCATGTTGGCCATTAACATGACTGCAGCATTAGCCTCCAGATCCTCCATTTCATCATCGGAGTAGACATTTGCCATAAAACTCTGCTCTTTATCTGTCAACATTCCACTGGCCTTTTCATCCTTCAGTGCCATGAGAAGAGCTTCTTTATGGTATGCACTACCCATAGTTCTTGGTTTGGGGCATGCGTTTGCCATGTGACCATTTCCCCCACAATTGTAGCAAGTGATGGAAGTATTAGCAATCCCTTTCCCTTTGTCAGCAAACTGATTCCTTCTCTGAGAATTTCCCATACTGTTTCTACCACTTCCTGAGCTGAATCGTTGACCACCTGAATTCCCCATGTTTCCTGACCCAAACCTTCCTGAAGACCTATTCTGAATCTCTACTCTTCCATCATTGATGACTGCTTGGTTTCTGGTATTCGATGAAGATCTCAAAGGATTGTTCGATTTGTTAGAAAATTTGCTGAATGCACGGGCAATCAGTTCAAATCCTTCATTCAGAGATTGAAAGGCATCATCTTCATTAGTGTCAACATTTGAGTACATGTTGTAATCAGTTTTGTCATATTGGATGAGTTGATTTTCAGGGTATTGAGATGGTGCTTCATAAGGAACAATTTGGTTTGACGGTTGAGGTGCAAAGCCCGATTGAGATGATGGTGGTGGAACAAACTCCTGGTTTGGTGCAAAATGTGATTGAGCCATGAGAGCAAGTGAGTTTGGAGTAGGTGCTGGTGAGAATCCTCCACGTGCAACTCGATCCTTATCAACCTCAGATTGGTGTTGTTTTAGATAGTCATATAACAACCCATAAGACACGTCATTGATCTTTTTAGGTTGACGAACGAATGTGACGTACTTCTGCCAATCTGGGCCGAGGCATCCCAAAAACTTGGAGTTGATAGCAATCTTTGGTAAGATGATATTGTGGCGATCCAGATCATTAATGATGTTGGTGAAACGGTGATAATATGATTCCAAGGATTCCTCAGGTTCGATCATGAAGTGTGTGTATTCCATGTATAACTTTGATTCCAAATCCTCTTGATTCAGTCCAGTACCTTCCATAAGCAGATGGACGTGCTCCCACATGTCCTTGGCTGTCTTCTGGGCATCAATACTCCTGAATATAGGATTGGGAATCCCTTGGAGTATATAAGACATAGCTAGCTCATTGGCCTCTTGTTGTAGGACTTGTTCTGCAGCTAGTTGAGCTGGAGGAGTGGGTGCTGTTGTCGCTTCTCTTGGAGGAACTTGAGTTGGATCACCGGGAATGGTTGTTGTAGGTGTTGGATATGGTCCATCAATGATGACTTTCTTCATATATTTCCCGTGAGGTTTCCTTAGTTCAATAAAACGTAGAAAACGACTGGACCACTGCACGTAGTTTCCAGGTGTGAGCATGAGCGGTGTGTCTTGAGAACCTGCTTCATGCCTTGATTGCTGACTACTTATGGCCTCACACATTTTGGTAAACCAATGTGGTTCTCTGGAAGATGGTTGGTAGTTCTGCATTGGTTGTGGAAGAAGTTGTTGCTGCTGAGGAAATTGATGTTGATGCATGAACATTTGATGTTGTTGATACTGTGGTTGGTATGATGGTTGATACTGTTGCTGAGGATATTGCTGCTGAAATGTTTGTTGACGGTACCGTGGCTGTTGTTGATTGTAGAAGTTGTAATTGTATGGTGGTTGAGATATCTTTGTGTTTTTGTTGATCGTTTAGATAATTAAGATGTGTGTTATGAGTTGTAATGTTTGGTTATGGTTAAGTGATGTTTTTGTCCAATTGCGAAAGTTACTGTTCACACCAATTGCGAAAAACATTGTTCACGCTGCTAATTGCGAAAAGTCTGTCAATTGCGAAAAGTCCAGAGAATTGCAAAAAATCCCAAGAATTGCGAAAACTTCAACAATTGCGAAAAGAAATATATAATTGCGAAAAAAATTTCTAATTGCGAAAGATCAAGCAATTGCGAAAAATTATCTCAATTGTGAAATGAAAGGCAATTGCGAAAAATTTATCAGAAATGCGAAAGATCTAGCAATTTTGAAAGATTTTCAAAATTACAATTTCGATCACTTTCTCAAATCTTATACAAGAAATGAGATTTAAAGCCAAGTCGAAGTATTTTCACAAGCTTATACAAGCAAGGAAAATACTGAGTTCCAATTGCGAAAAAATCCGAAGGCTGTTGAAGATTGCGAAAAACCCTTGAGAATTGCGAAAAACCCTCTTTGTCCACAATTGCGAAAAACCCTCTTTTATCTAAATTTCACCACAATTGCGAAAAACCCACTTTTCACCAACTTTTTCAGATCTGACGATTACGCTTTGAAAATGAAGATCTATTCGATTGTTTTTTGTTTCTAACGTCTAATTTTACGTAGATTATAAGGAAATGTGCAATTATAAACGTGAAAACCAAAAGGTGATGAAATTTCTACAATTAGCAATGAACAAAAACTAGTGTTTTACGATTCAAATTTGAACAAAAACTCACGTAATTAACGTTAGATCTATTCTCAATTTACTATTTTATCTTTTCACTTAACAAGTTTAACGATAAGCAGTTGAAATAAAATTTTAGATCGTATTTTACACAAAACCACGTTAAACACTTAAACCAAACGAAAAAACTTATGAAATAACGATGAGATCTACTCGATAACACACACTTAACTATCCTTAGGCGAATGATAGCACTTTTCGGTCCCTAATAATGAAACAACACAAGGTCTATCTACTAATTAGCCACGTAAACAATCACAACTAAGCTACTATTACAACGAATAACGATAACAATAATAAACAAGTAACAATGAGAGAAAGAGAAGAAGAGAATTAAGAGAAGAGAAGGATGATTTTATTACACTTGAGAATTCGACAGAGCTTCGGCACAAGTAACAAAAACCAACAAGTGAAATGATGCCCCATGCCTTGTATTTATAGGCGTGGAGGCATGGGATATGCTTAAGCATATTCTTTTCTAGAATGATCCTTATTAGATGCTAATAAGATTTTGCTCACCCCTACCCTAAGGCACATGGGCTACTAATGTGCCTTGGGCTTTTACTAAACATATAGCCCATTACAATTTAAGCAACCAAATTAATAAAACATGACTAAGACTTGAGATTAAATAAAACGTGTTCCCAACATTTTCAGAATTCCCGTGTGCACAAACCTGAGAATCTGTGAGGTGGCCATCTTCAAAGATTTGGAGAAGAATGTTGAAGATATTAGGATGAGCCTTCTCTATTTCATCAAGAAGTACCACAGTAAAAGAGCATTTACGAATGGCTTCAGTAAGGGTCCCACCTTCCCCATACCCAACATAACCTGGTGCGGACCCTATTAGCTTGCTGATAGTATGCCGCTCCATGTATTCACTCGTGTCTAATCTTAGCATGTTAGCTTCCTGCGACAACACAACAAGATTCCAACTATGTTACTGGTTTAATAATTCAGGGGCATAAATGTAACATTTAATGAAGTTTTAAAAATCATGTATTTTTACCGAGCCAAAGTAGGAATCTGCTAGAGCTTTTGTGAGTTCAGTTTTACCAACTCCAGTGGGTCCACAGAAGAGCATGGCGGCAATCAGTCTGTCAGGATCTTTTAAACCTACACGTGATCTCTTAACAGCACGATAGATGGCATCCACAGCTTCATCTTGACCACAAACTCGTTCCTTTAATCGTTCCTCAAGTCCCACCAGTAGCATTCTTTCATCAGCAGTCAGCTGCTGAACCGGAATCCCTGACCAAAGTGAAGCAACTGCTGCTATTTCACCAGCTCCCACTATTGTTGGCCTGAAGATAGTCCATAGCAATAATTCAAGTTAAATGCCCAAAAGAACTACTAATAGAAGCTAACAACGGGGAATAAGTAGATGTGGCAATTTTGACCCATATACTTAATGACTGGGTTGAATCCATATATAATTGGTCAAACTTTAGTGAATTTATAAGGTACAAAAATTAGTTTTAAAAGGAACAAAAAATGTTCCTGGTCAATCAGACTGGTACAAAATTCCACATTTTGACCCATTATCTAGCTCGCCCGACCCGCCCAGTTTGCCTCCTGTGAGAATAAGAATAAGCATAAGCATGCTCTTGGTCATCGAATGTGGAAGCCAAAGCAGTCTCATCATTTGTCTCCTGTGGGTCAACAAGATTGCTACGTTTGCTAGCCAAAACCTGGTTTTGAATTAACATTGATGTTATAATTGTTACAAACTGAAAGGGTGAAAACTAATAGCAAGTAAAAAATTGACAATTAATGGTTGTACCACATCATGCATGGCCTGGACAGCTTTAATCTCTTCCCAATAGTCATTAGGTGACTTTGTAAGAATGTCAACTTGCCCTTCTTTTTTCTTTTTAAGGCCTTCCATTCTCGCTCTACTGCCAGCTTCATCAATCAAATCAATCGCCTTGTCGGGAAGATATCTGTCGGGGATGTATCTTGTTGACAGGTTGTAATACCCCGTAATTTTCCAGACATATTTTTATAAGAAATTATCTCTGTTTTTCATATATGAACTTTTCTGAAACTCATTTGGTTTAAAAACGTGAAGTCATCTTGCGAAACGTGGAAACCATGCACAACGCATGCTGGCACAACCGATTATTTGATTTGATTATTTTATTATTTGGGAGAAAATAAGCGTATGAATAGTCGTTTTGATTGGAAATAATATTTTGAGCGCAATGACGCAATTCCCGTGTATTGAATCCACCGTTGCTACCCTAAACGTATCCCGAAATGCAATATGTTGAAAGTTAGCAAAAATTACACGATAGGTCCCTCCATTTAAATTTACCCGCCACCCCTAAAGTTACTAGGGTTACAATATTGGTCCTTGTGGTCCCTAGGTTTTCTCTATATAAACACACTTATAACACACATACCACCCAAAACCCTAGCCTCCCCTCCTTCTCACATAGCAGCCGTCGCTGCCACTTTTTCCGGCCACTGTTCCGACCAACTCACGGCCACCATCACCATAGCACCACCTCTACCACCTTTATAACATCCCTCTTGTCATGAACCGGTGGTGTACGCGCCCTCAAACAACCATACGCGCCACAAACTGCCTCCCGTCGCCACCAAACACCACCATCATCATCCTTTTATATAGATCCACGACTTTGGAAAATTTATTTCATGTTTTGTTCGTGTTTTATCCCTCTACCGCCGCTACTCCTTTTTGTTATTTGTTGGTAAGTAAGGTAAGCATAGATCGGTTGATAAAGATTAATAGAAACATAGATTTACCACACGTATGAATCGGTGTGGGTTTAAAATGGAATTTTAATAATAAAAACGGGCTGAAATGTTTTGGTATCATCGTTTTGAGTCGAGTTTGTGTCGAGGGTTTTGATACCGTGAGCATAAGCTCACGGTCGGGCTTATTTTTGTGGCTTATCGAACTGATTTTGTGGCTTATGGGAGCTTATTTGATTTTTGGTTATTATTTTGTTTGCTGTCGTAACGAGTTTGGGCCGAGACCCAAAGGATTTATGGTTTGGTTTTGGTTTTTGAAATCGTTTGAGCCGCAACTATCTTGGGTCTGATTGGTTTTGTTTTTGGGCAACGTTGGTTCGAAGCCGAGACCTTGAAGGTCTCGGCGTGGTAAGTTTGTGTTTTATCATTTCCATATTATATTGTGTCGAGAGGATTGGATTGATTATTGTTGTTGAGCCGTAGGTTAGTTTGGCCGAAGTGGTTGTGTTATAGCCGAATGATATTGATTGATATATTGAACTTGAAATTGACACTTGTGGTTGTTTGAGCGAAGTCGCGTTGCCACCGAGACTTTATAGTCTCGGCGTGGCCTCGACAAGCCAATAGATAACTTGAACTTATTATCTTGGACATATGGACTTTATTATTGATTTGGACGAATAATTAATATGTTGACTATCTGACCCGGCTTATAGCCGTGTTAGTTGTGGAAATATCACTTGATACGTTATTGAATCTCGTGACATATTAGAAAACAAAAACAAAAGGAAAAGTTTGAAAATGGAAAATAAATAATAGCTTAATTGTTAGTTAATAAATATAAACATTATTTATTTTTGGGAAATGTAAGTTTATGAAATAACGGAAAACGCGAGGTTACGAGAACGTATCGAGGCACATTTGCCTTAGTATATTATATTGCTAATTTTGGGAATTAATTGTGATGAATTGGTTGGTAGTCGAGTTAATTGGGAAATTGCAACACCAAACTTGATATATATATATATATATATATATATATATATATATATACTAGCTTTCAAGGCCCGCCCGATGGACGGGCATGACTTATAAAGTTCCTTGTAAGATATTAGTTAAGTAGGCCTTGTTTGTTAATGCGTTAAACATGAAAATTAGTTTACAGTTATTAATTATTAAACAATTTGACAAAAACCAATTTTCAATGTATTTATTTTTCACTTTTAAGACAGTTGCATATTGTTTGTCAGGGATGAAAACTCACCATTGAAGAAACATGCATGCTTGTGGTAAGTTTTTGCGTTTACTTTTATTAATAGTTGTTGTTGAGCACACTGCAGCAAGCAATTGTGTATTGTTTGGGAAGCCCGGCCGATGGGCGGGAATCAGTTATAAATATTGCTTGAAGGTATTAGTTAACGAAAAATAAAATATAAACGTACCAAATTTTTTATTGAATTCATTAATAACGAAAAGAAGTAAACGGTTATCGAATATGAGAGAAAAAAAGTTTCAAAGTGGTACGCAAGAACAAAGTATCAAAGCATAGCCCGTTTCATGGGCGAGTAAGCCTTATAAATATGGTTAAAAAACTTAAGTTAACAAAAATTAAGCTATAGGTACAATCAACACTCAAATGAGTCTTTCCAGGATATGCATATCCAACTATCTGAACGGGAACCATTCCTCCCGGTACTTGTTGCGTCTGCATCCCTTTGTTCTTCTGGTTCAAGCTTTATTGTGATGTACATTCAGACACATTTGTTATTACGGAGTAATAAATTTAAAAAAAAAAAGTAATTTAGCTAAAGAATGGTGTTAATAAATGTTTATTATACAAAGATATTTGTAAGAATAAAGTACATTACAATTAAAAAGCCCAATAAACGTTAAAAGTTACAAAACAATTAAAATATACCAAGTAAATTTACTTCAAAGTTTGAGATCTCAAATGAACGCTAAGATTTATAGAACAATTAAAATATACAAAGTAAATTTATGCTTCAAAGTTTGATTTCAATGACACACCACGCACATCTGTTTAGTACTCATATTGCATTTGTGTCGAAACATGACAATTCACAAACACAATTGGCTCGTATCTATCTTAACCAAACCGCACATTTCTGTAACGCCAGCCAAGCCCAAATGGTCTAAGCTTACCATCGACTAACTTTAGGAGCCAAGTAGTTGTTTATCTCCTTTATACATAGTATGGAAAAGGTTTTTTTTTTTTTTTTTTTTTTTTTAAGAAACTCTCAAACAAATCTGAATTTAACATTTTTGCTTGCTCAGATATCAGATGCAAAATAGTTCAAAACATTTCAATTATAAAAGTTACCTCTTCATTAACTTTTGGAAAAAGCTACAGCCACTTCTCCTCAAATTTGGCAACTCTTAAAATAAGTAGCAAGTTTAGTTGATAGCTTAACAGACATTACTATAGGTGATGTTCAGCATACGTACTTAGTTGTGATTCTAGAGCTTTTGGTTATGTTATGTCATGCATAATGTGACATTAAAACTCAAGCAAAAAAGACTGTCACGAACACTTTAGTGCCTATCAAAACAAAGTAAATAACATATCTAAGAGTTCTGATTTCTCCTATTAGTATAATTATCATTTTCCAAATTAAACAATGTAAAAGTATCATTTTCCATTTAAATTTTATTAGTGCCATTAGTATTGGCAGTATCATTGACATTTTAAGTCATTTTCATCTATTGATATACGACATCATAAATTGCAGCAAAACTACATTCAAAACATTAAGAATATTCTTGGCCTCCAATTTGGTAAAAGTTATAACATGTTAAGGAATTGAGATATGGACACTTGTTGATTATGGCTCATCAGGTGTGTACCAATAACTGTTACTACTGTGCGTTGACAATATCAAGTATCTGCCATTTTTTATGCTTATAGAACATTACATGTGTTTTGTAGGATCATGGTGGTTCACACATCATAAGGCTATTGATCAACTTCCTTCACTACTTCTGGCCATCTTTACTAAAAGTCAAAAACTTTATGCAAATGTTCATAATACCAATTGTTAAGGCCTCTGACAAGAAGACTAATGCAGTGTTATCATTCTGTACAATGCCCAAGAATGAGGCGTGGAAGAAAGAATTGGGAAACAAAGCAACAGAATACAAAATAATATAATATAAGGTTTGTTTATGAAAATTTGAATAACAACTATACATAATAGTTGTTTTTGCAATTTTTAATATTTTTCACTATCTCTAGGGGCCGGAAACTATTGAAAGTCAAGAAGTAGCACAATATTATTTTACTGATCTTGATCAGCACATTAAGGACTTTTATTGGGTTGATGACCATGATGATGATGCAATTGAGATTGCCTTCAGTAAGAAGAAGATTGAGGCGAGAAAGGCTTCAAAGACCTCAGGTTTGGTCATCATCAGCTTTTGCCAACTTAGTTATAAACAGTTATGGCGTCGAATGTGATTGATAGAATATCATTGTGTTTAGGTCAAAAGATATCATTTAGTATGGTAGTTTTGTATACACAATTGTTTGAAGCTCTTTGTGTTATTAGTATGTGTTTGGTGCCTGCTACAGTTTTGTGGACATGTATTTTGTACGTAACAGTTGGGAATTAGTACTGGAATTTATAAAGGTGTTAGTAGTTGAAAATTAATACCCTTACACATCATTGCTCGATACAGACGAATGCTATTACCTACTACGATAGTCATATGTCTACAGTTTCAGTTAGGTTACTACCACAAATGATATCATACATATAATACAAAGTTTGTAGAACACTACAGCTGTCGGGCGTTGCCTTTCTTTTCTTCGTTACTCGTGCTTTTGCTTTTTCATGTTGGGCGCGACTGCTTCTTCTGTTGTATTTCTGAACAGCTATTTTCTGGCAGATGTTGCTGGCATTAAAATGTCGCCTTCATTTTTCTCTAACAGAGACTCGATTGCTGGTGCTGGTGTTGAGGAGTCTCCACTCATATCTGGGTTGTATGTTTCTTCTAAGATCTCTGTTGCTGCAGATGATGAACCAACGTCTTCTGTAGTTGCCGTGGGAGCGGTTAGTAGCAGGGGTTCTATGTCCATTGCGGTGTCGACGATGAATTTTGGTCGGTTTTTCTTACTCCCTATAGCAAAGTGAATTTGGAATATGTGTTGCGTGTTTTCAAGAACTCTTAAGCCTGGTGGGACTCTGTACGGGTCTTTATTCTCTATCTCTGCGATAATTTTAGACAATCTGTTGCCCATGAGTCTGTTTCTGGGCTGAAACATGTTGCTGTAATAGTTTCTGAATCATCTTCAATGATCACCCTGAAACAGTAACTGCAGATGTGGCATATGTTAGTGTTAAGTATCTGTGTAGAATAAGTGTGTGGGAAGTGACGTGATTTTTTTTATTGTGTATGTATGTGTTTTTGGATACCTGTAGTTAGGCTCTGGTCGTGTGCCATATTCCTGGCACTGGCCGTGTGGGTAACCCTCTGATAGTTTTTTCCCACACGTGCGGTATTTGTTGTAATACCATCCGTTTGTGGCGTCAACTTGCAGCAAAACAGCTTCTTCAGTGAATCGTGTGCCCTAACAATAGTTCATAATAATTAGCGGTGGTGTAATTTTGAGACTACCATTTTTATACGTGTTAGTTTTACCATCTCGCCTTCTGGGTTGATTTCCGATAACGTTTTCAGGGACACACGGTTCTTGTATTTGTCTTCCTCTAAGTTTGGACGGCCGTATGGCTGGACTTGTAGGGGCGGCATTGGTCCTAGAAGTTCATTGTACCTGTGAAACGCGGTAAAAATTTGTTATCATATGAGTGTAGTCTACATACTATTATTTTAAGGATAATAGTAGTGCTTACACGTTGTGTATCTGTTTTGTTTTTGGGAGGTTAGGGTTTATGTAGTAGTGTGTGGTGGGAGTAGCAGAGAGTTGTGTTCCTCCTATAGTTTAGGGCACATTTAGGAAGACAATATACATGAAGTAAATGAGGTATGCATTTTTAGTTTGATGTTTGTATACCTGCGTATATTTTGGTGTAGCATGAACTGATAGCCACGACAATGGGTTGTTCTACTGCCATTTATGGCCATGTCATTCCACAGAGTTAATGTAACATTGTTTCCGCTGCAAAATAGAAAGTAATGTGTAGCTTATTTTGACATTCTGGTAGTAATGAATAGGAAATAGAGTTCAGCAACTTTAGGTTTTAGAGTTCGATGTTTCTGCGCATCACTATATTAGTGGTAGCATCTCCGGTTGTTCTTTTCTCGTAAATCATGCGAACATATCCTATGTAATCTGCATATAAATTTAATTATTTAGGGGTCATATGTTTGGGTGTTTAGGACTCTGAATATGGGTGGCATACCTGTTAAACCTGAGTCTTTGTCATCAGCTATTTTACCCAGTTCATTGTATGCCGCGAATTCAAAGAAATGTTTTGGGAAGCCATGGCAGTTATTTGTGTATATTTACCAAAGAGTAACATAATTTTGTTGTTGAGTGTCTGCTGCCATCTTTCTATTTTTTGACAACCAAAACCTCTTATCAAGTATGCTGAATCAAGTTGAAGTGAATTAAATTTTTGGACATCGATGAGCTCAATGTTGGCCTGTATTGCGTGCCCCTACAGTTATAGAAATGCAACTAATATCAATAAATCGAGGCGCATTTGCTGCCGCTTTTGTTGTAGAATTATATGGGCGGGAATTTTGTAGCTTACCCTTTTGTCCAATAATATGCAGCAATACATGGTCGGATTCAGCTCTGGTATTGTCTTGGCAGTCCATTTGTGGTAAAATTTGACTTCAATTGCTTTACAAATATCAGTAGGCTTTATGTATGCGAGAGCTACAATCTCTGGTTGCATGATGGTGATTTGTTTTAGTTAATAATACATTAACATTACCTGAATTGAAGTATCACGGATTATTCTGTTAGTATTGTAGATATTAACATCACAATTCATAAACCAAGTGAGAATGGGAGTATAACCTATTAGGTCTAAGCAGGGATTGGATAAATTGGGCAGCTTTAAGCCTTTGTTTCACATCAAGATAACTTAAAGGTTCCTCAAACATATATATCCCTGCTCACTTCTCGCCACAACCTCAAACCCATTCAGCATCTTAACCGACTCAACATGTCAAATAACCATATTGAACAAAGTAAATCAAATTAATCAAAACAAAACTGCAATAAACACTTACTAAAGTTGCTTAATCTCCACTGGAATTTTATGTCCAAGATTTGTCACAGCGTCATTCTCATTACCCTCCTCAGCTCTGAACTAATACACCAAGTCGCAGCCTTTTAACACACATAATACAAATCCAATCAAATTCATGATCGTATGATACTTAGAAGTTAATATGGGCCATTCTTTTAGCTAACAACTTGCATGACTTCATCAGGAGACTTGATCCTATACGTCGATGCATACATACTTTAAGTTAGTACAATTACAAATTTTCAGCTTCAATCATCTTTGATACAAATTTATGATTAATATGGATAATTAAAAAGTAGGCACCAATTAAGAATTGGTCGCATACACCTCAAGACGATTTTTTATGCAGTTTTCTTGTAATGTGGTAAACGATACAAAAAGCTTAGATTTTCAATACATTAGAATAAAAATAGAGAAAGCAGACAGAAGATCAACAACATGCGAACCTTAATTTGTCTACCATAAAGAATGGATTGTGTGTTTCCCATCTGAATAGACAAAGCAGCCTCTCCATGGCTATTGTATTAAACGACCAGTTGAACTCTGCAAATAAGATCAAAATCATGCTTTAGAAGAGGTTCTTTAATAAGTTTGTCAGATTAAAAGTGGATTAAATATATATCTGCTCTTACTTTGGGAGTTCTGAAATTTTCTTCACTTTCGTTATCCCAGTCTCCATAAAACTCCATCCTTCGTCAAATGGAATAGGAGGTGCGTTCATTGTGATTATCAAACAGCTCTTTCAAGCTGCAAATAAATCAAACTTTCACGCTATCCTATGATAAATCCTATTATTACCTGATCATTAAACAAAAACTTATATGAAATTAAAACTAAAGTTACCTTATTATACCTGATCTTTAAGACATATCAGAGTCCTTAATTGGAGGCCCAAACCACCAAGTGTCATTCTTCCGACCTGTAACGATTTTACATAGAAAATGAATGAAAAAGAAAAAGAAACATAATTAAAAATATCAAACTCAAATTAAGATGTATACACACTAAACTCAGCATTTGGCCGAATAATGAAATGTTTGTCAACAATTCTTTGGTCACCGAGAGAAAGACAACAGATGCAGTTGAAAGGTCTGATTGTTTTGTACTCAATCGGTGGGCCTATATGGTGGACAAAAAGACATATCAGGAACCGGTATGCGCAACGACATATATGAAAATACCGTTAGCCAACCGGATGAGTTAGCTGTATGCATCTCACCTGTACGCACAACTGCCATGGGCTGCGTAGCTGCATTAGCTGTTCCTGCATTTGGTGTTGGCGTTGTTCTACTTCATATTTGAGAAAAATAGCGTGGGAACACGGTACATGAGAAATTGGATATATAAAAAGGCGGCTCACCTCAATTAACCAAGCGATTATGACCGTCACCTACACGTGAGTCACCAACAAATGTAGTCTCTAAAATTAAACTCTAAACATACTGATCATGATAACTAACAATTATCAACATATAATCATATAAAAAAAATTAATCAAATGGAACAGAGCAATTACATAACTGTTGAGTTGTCGAACAAAGCTTGAGAAATTATTATGCTTAAAATCAAACCTATTGTCTTGAGCTAACCACCTACAAACCATTACAATATGAATTTAACAAACTACTAAAAAATTCACCAAAGTCTTTATAAGAGAACCAAAAAGAGAGCAATAATTTACCACAGCAATAGACGGGACATCAAATTGGCCAGGAGAACCCTGAGATACATCCATACCAAGAATAATTGTGGGTGCATAGCAACTCTCCAAACTCCACCATCATGCCATACAACAGCATCAATAAAAGGTCCCTTGTCCTTATAACTCTAACACATACAATCAAATATGCACATAAGTATAGCAAAATTTAAATAAGATCAAAAGCATTAAACCAAAGACATATATATCACTTAGACACTCACAAGTACTTTTTGGAATTTGCTTCTAAAGATAGAGAAGTTGTTAGGGTCGAACAATGGGAGACAGGCTATATAGTAAGTCACCACAGGGAACAATCCTTGTCAAACTCTTCAAGTTGCTTCACAGCCTCGGCTACTGTTTACTGATTATTCTCATCCCTATTGCATGGACATGTATTAACTAAACAATAATAAACACAAACATCATTGAAATCAAATAACACATATTACCTGTTGTTGCTGCGGTCGAATGTAATTAGTTTAAAGTTTATTCACCTATTACCTGTTGTTGATGTTTGTATACCTGCGTATCTTTTGGTGTAGCATGAACTGACAGCCATGACAATGGGTTGTTCTACTGCCATTTCCAGGTCTTGTTGAAAGCTTATGGCCATGTCATTCCACAGAGTTAATGTAACGCTGTTTCCGCTGCAAAATAGAAAGTAATGTGTAGCTTATTTTGACATTATGGTAGTAATGAATAGGAAATAGAGTTCGGCAACTTTAGGTTTTGGAATTCGATGTTTCTGCGTGTCACTATATTGGTGGTAGCATCTCCGGTTGTTCTTTTCTCGTAAATCGTGCGAACGTATCCTATATAATCTGCAAATAAATTTAATTATTTAGGGGGCATATGTTTGGGTGTTTAGGACTCTGAATATGGATGGTATACTTGTTAAACCTGAGTCTTTGTCATCAGATATTTTACCCAGTTCATTGTATGTCTCGAATTCGAAGTAGTGTTCTGGGAAGCCATGGAAGTTATTTATGTATATTTACCAAAGAGTAACATAATTTTGTTGACTCATGATTAAAGAGAATGATTATTCACCTTTTGGTCTTTGTATGCTTCATCGACCTCATCTTGACACTCACTCTGCTGGTTAATATCTTTTCCAGCAGGAAAATAATAAAAACGACCTAAAAGAAAAGAAAAAAAATTGGATATTAGTACTTAAAATGGAGTTGATTAAGGAGTCATTCAATATATACCTTCAAAAGATAACAAATATCATGATCATTGTTTACAGTGACACTGACATCAGTGATGAATTTCACAATCCTCTTGGCTTGGACGTATACTTAAGACATAAACGATACTTTTCACTGCAAGTAATTAGGGTTTTAGGAATTTGGGAGGGATAGAATGGTGCACGAATGAAAAAGAAGGACATTAGGGTTTTCTGCTGAGAAAAGGGCGATTAAGATTTAATTGCTTCCGGTTTGTTAGTGCAAAATTGTAGGGATGCAGTTAATGAAAGGATTAGCCGGATTAGTATGAATATATCAATTTGGGAATGCAATGGTATATCACACAAATTTGCATGCTCCACTGGTTGAAGCGCTTGTTTGTGGACGGTAAGATCCGGGTTCGAATCTTGTAATGGACTAAATTTTTGAACATTTTAATTAATCCGAATTTTAGTTGATTAATAGTTGCTTAGGTGGACTAAATGTGATGACATCGCTTTTAATGACAATTACATGGCAATGACGTGGACTTATGTGGCATTATCTACGTGTAACGCCTCCTGTTATATATATATATATATATATATATATATATATATATATATATATATATATATATATATATATATATATATATATATATATATATATATATATATATATATATATATATATATATTGGAATAAAAACTAATTAAGTCACTTGACTAGGAACGTTCTACGAATGAATAAGTCATGATGGGTTTTTGTTAAATAAAACAAATATGTTTATGAAACATAATGGGATTATAACCAATGACTACCAATCCTTTCAACTACTTGGTGTGTTTGTTATGTGTGATCTTTGTGAGTTACTTTTCATTTTGGTCACTTGTTTTTGGCGTGTGTACACTTGATTCAACGTTGTTCAACCACTACACCAACGATGATACTAAATGCTAATAAACGGATATAACGAGAATGTTTTGGAAGTGGAATTGGAATAATATTTAGGAATGAGAATAGTTAACTTTTGGAAACTTTTGCGCTCATTGGGATATACGTTAAGACCAGTTTTATATTATTAGGTTGTGTCGTGTGTCATAGTTTCCGTTGTACTTGTACCTCCGTGTACCGTTGTGCCTCTCCTTCGGATACCATTGTGATTAGCGCTATATGCCAGTTGTGTCAGTCGTGATCTTTGCATTACTGTGGCTAAGGTGAGTTCATGTCCCCTACTTTTACTTGTTTTATAACTGTTTTGGGGGAGAATACATGCTCGTTTTTAACTAAACTCAATGCTTTTGAATGCTTTCATGCTGTGATCCACTGGTTTCATGATTTTGGAAAATATGTGTGTTTCAATTGCAACATGTGCCTTATTGTGTGAATTCAATTTATGTGGCTTGGCTTGAACGTGTGCAATCATTTAGTGATTCATTGATAGTATATATTTTGGGAAGTGGCACCCAGTATACATTTTGGGAAGTGGCACCCAGTATGAATTTGGGAAGTGGCACCCAATCCATGTGTGGATCATTTATGCGTGCTTGTAGTCTGAGGTTCATCTGTTGCTAGTTTGTTATGTGCTCACAATTGTATATCCTGCTCACTGTTGTCCTACGCTTCATTATTCATAGCTTCGTGGTTTAATTCACAAACCTATGAACTCACCAACCTCGTGTTGACACTTTTAGCATGTATTTTCAGGTTAAGGCGATAGCTTATTTTTGGAGGCGCTTGGCAAGGGGCACGGTCATAGACGACTCTGATATATATGTTTGGGACCGCTTTATTATTATGGGCCTGCATTTTCGCACTACTTTTGATTAATGTAAATTTAACATTTTTCTTGTAAATGAATTTTATTCTAAATGATTGAGGTAAAAACCATTCTTTATACTTGCGTTGTGATACCAATTGAGTAGCACCCCAGTGAAATGTATGCTTCCGCTGGACCCGATTTTGGGGGTGTTACACAGGTACATTTACATTTGTTATGGGCCTCGTATTTTTCCATGTGACAAATGATAAATTTGCCTTAATATTTAATTCATAACAATTCATTATTTGTGACAGAATTACCTAATTAGACCATTATATGTTTAACACGGAAAACAGACCTGCACATATTGACACCCGGATATCTCACCAAGGAACAGTGAAATTACCACTATTAATAATTTACCCATGATTATGGTATTGAAAACGTGAGGTTATCTCGGTTTCACACGGACTGACACCACACGTAAACCAGGAACAAACAAAAATTCATGAAATATTAGAAAATAATTAAAGACTCGGAGATAAGCTCAAGTGTTATTTAACGACTCTAGAAATACACACTCTCGAACTAGAAACGGTTTAGGACGAATCCGGATTTGACACAGTTTAACGGGACTCGGGTATTAAAAATACACACTTAATCTAAAACCCACTCAACCCTCAAAATTAAATGACCACTCCTTAAATAAAATACACCCACCATCCCACTAATATCTTATCCCCAAAAACCTTCTGCTACCCTCACCTTATTTTTGTCGCCGCTCCCCCTCTTCCCCAAACAACACCGAACCATCACCATCCACACTCAGTCACCATTAATACCTTTGACCTAGAAACCTTTGTCTCCTTCATATTCACGAGATAACATAGGAAGATAAGCCATATGTATAAGGATAACACACCAAAAAGGGGTGATTATTCACCCAACAATCCGAAAGTTAATATGGAATTTAACTCCGGTATTCTCCTTAAATCCGCACCTCCTAAGTGGTATTCGAATCACACAACTATCAAACACACCAAAAATCTGAGAGGTTCTCAAGATCAAGGTCAAGATTGTGATTCGGTTTGGAGGTCGTGGTGGGATAATATTGGAGCAAGTGGGTTTCGGATTGAAAGGTTCTTACTAGTGTTCATACGCCAAGATATTGTCAGGTTGATTCTTAATTTTAGTTATGTTATGTTATATTTTCTTGAATCGTTTATAAGAAAATCTAGGTCAAATAAATAAGTGGAATAGGTGATGTTATTGTAGTTTCTGTCGAAATAAATACCTAGACATGCCCTTGTTTAATCTTGAAGGAAGGAAGTTAAGTTTTGATTAGTGATATGTGGCGAATAGGAATTTGCAAGGAATAGAACTCTTGTTGTTGGCTGTTGTTTTTCTGTCGAGTAAATTGCTTAGAAGTGGTATTAGGTTGATGAAAATACTCAGTATTCAATTCGTAGCTAGGTCGAATGAAATCCCAGGATATGAGGACTTTGAATAGGGAAGGTATTGACAAATGTCGATTGTTGTTGTTAGAAAGAATTGTAGGAACCCAAGGTCCATGGATTCGAGCCTGTGGAAGGTAACTCGAATGGCATTTTGTTGCTATAGGTCGTATAAACTAGGAAGTGACACCACATCTAGGGGACCAACGAGCCATGTTAACAGCCACCCTTTGGCCTCAAAACATGAGTAGTAAACCCACGATGTAAGCTCGAAATGGTGCAAATGAGCTCGAATCTAAGGTCTCAATTAGAGATAGCATCGTGTGCACAAAACCAACCCAATAGATAAGAATTGAAGCCAAACAAGAGTACTAGTGACCGGTTAGGATACACTCCCAGGGAGACTAACGAGGGAGGAATGGTTGGGTTGCAAGTAGTCAAACCTTGAGGTCCTTTAGCCTCACTCAAGTCGAATATAAGCAAACCAAGAACCTAAGGTGAGACCCCCACTTAGACCCCAAAAGCTTAGAGTCGAGTAGTGTTTGAATGTGGGTCACAAGGTGAGACCAAAGCCACGACTAGTGGCATATTATATCCGCAAGTAAGGGTCTCAAAAAGACTTGCCAAGGTGGTAACTTGGCGCAGAAAATTTTATCTCCATAGTGTAAGTACCAGGCAAACCAAAAGACCAAATGGCAGCCCATTTAAAGCCCAAAATAGGAGCCCACTGTTAGCAAGAAACAGCCTTGGACTAGTTTGGAATATGGGCTTGAATATAGCCCATCAGCCCACACCGAAAACCCCTTAAAAACAGCCATTAGTTAGACTTCCCCCCCCCCTCTCTTCGAACCAATTGGGTCGCAGCCCATTGAGTATTTAAGACCCACTTCGAATGATAGTGAAGATATAGCTAACGAGACACACTAAAATGAAATAATAGCCGTTACAAAACAAACTAACGTCTAAAACTTATATGACGAATAACTTTAAAACCTTAATAGCCGTCACGAGCTAATATACATTAACTTATGCCTAAAACTTGTAATAGCCGAAGACACAAAATAAACATGAAAATGCATTAACATAAAAATTGTATAGTCAATAACGTAACCATTTAGATATAAAAAGTGTTCGACTAATAATTATGTAAAAACAAGTTTTGCCGAAAACCAAAATGTGCAAATATTAATTTCTCTAGCATAGGTATAGAAAGGTTAAATAGCCAAAATGATAAGCCAATGCAAACCACTAAACGACTAGATATAAAACATGTATACACATTTGCAAATAACTAACTTCACTTACATTTTTGGAAATTAGGGATATATATAAACGACTAGACTAATATGAACCTATACGCACACCTTGTCGAACAATTAAATTTACAAACACTTACGAAAATAGATAAATATATATAAACTAGATTAAAATGCGTAGTAAAGTAATATGTCAAAATAAGTTCACGATAGTTGTAAACCATGATGTGTGTCGAAATATATAAAATACGGAAACATTTATATTTGACATATTAATAACAAATAAATTAAAAGTGAACGTCGCTAACTCATATATGTTTAACTAGAATGGATTAGTCAAGACCTAAAACTTTAAACAAATGTTGTATAAATAAATCATAATAAAGAGACAAATTAAATTATTCAAGTTAGCGGTTAGAAACCATTAGGTAATGAATTTCTCAAATATTAAGTCATATATTAAAAATCAACGTAGGTGAATCTAACATACAATATACATATCTCAACTAGGTTTAAATTATACCTTAGGCCATAGAAGAATCCCGACCACTAGTTGCCATGACTTTAGGACAATTGTAAGATTACACGCCATCATCCTTTAGGAGAGACTTTAGTAACCACACTCACTGCCGCATGAGTAGCAACACATAAGTGTACTAAGACATTGAGATTTAAACTTGAAGAGACTTGAATATAATACTTGAAACTAAAACCTGGTTATGTAATTTAGGTTGCGTGTTGGTGTCGTGCACTCCTTGATTTCACAGCATTCACTGTTCAGACCATTAAAGGTGAGTTCATGGCCCCTACTTTTACTTGTTTTATAACTGTTTTGGGGGAGAATACATGCTTGTTTTAAACTAAATTCAATGACTGTTTATTTGGTACATGAGATCTAGACTTGATTGTTTTACTTGAAATGTGATTGGTGTTATATGCTAGACTGTTACTTGAATGCCCTATTTGAATACATGATATATACATAGATCAGGGGTACTGATCAGATATGTATATGACTGTTTATGTGGATGCCCTATTTGGATACATGATATATGCATAGACCAGGGGTACTGGTCAGATATGTATAAGAGTGGTTTACTTGAATACTTTATACTTGACATGTTCATAGATCAGGCGTACTGAACAGTGCCGGGCGTACCGGGTACATTGACAAGGTGAAACGGTCACATTACCAGGCGTACTGGTCATGGCGAGCGTACTGATATATACATAGACCAGGGGTACTGGTCATATATGTATAGGAGAGATTTACTTGAATGCTTTATGTGTGTACCTAACTTTAATACTAAACTGTATGATATTCTGTGTAACATAATCTGTTTTAATCAAACCTATGAACTCACCAACCTAGTGTTGACCCTTTTTAGCATGTATTTTCAGGTTTTAGGTGATAATTTAGTGGCGAAGACTTTTGGCAGGGCATGGCATGGTCATAGAAGACTCTGATATAATTGGGACCACTTAAAATCTTTTATGGGCTTATATTTTCACACCATTTTGAAATGTTGTAAACAAATCATTTTTGAATATGAAATTTAATTTAAACGGTTGAGTTAAAATCGTTCTTTATACTCTGTGTTGTGATACCAATTGCGTAGCACCCCAATGACATGTACGCTTCCGCTAAACCAGATTTTGGGGTGTTACATTCCTATAGCCCCATCAATATCCTGACTGCATCCTCCTGTATTTTTATATATAATATCAACATTTTAGATGCATACGCACACATGAATATGTGCAGATATATGTATCATGTCGATCTAATCAACTTACTTGATTCGGTTCTTTAATTAAGACAGGTTGGAATCTACGTGCCAATGCTTGATCCTTGTCAAAATGCATTCTGTACTTATCCATAGTCGTAGATTCAATACACTGCAATAACAATGTTCTTGCTTAAAATCTGTAGATAAAGCCTAAATTACGGTGGTGTTTGGATGTGTATTTTGTGAGTAATAGTTGATGAAAAGTATACCAATGAAAATGTATTTAAAACACAAGTCCATTTATATATTTTGCATCAAGTATTATATAACACGAAAAAAAAAATTAAGGTCAAAGTTGGAGTAAAAAGGCTTTGAAAAAGTCAAAATGGACTTATATTTTGTGACGGATGGAATATTTTTATAATGGAAGTTAGAAAGTTTGTTTTGTTTAATTGTTCAATAAATACTATCATTAACGTCAAATAATTAGATGAACATTTAAGATGGTCTTTTCATGAATCTACATAAGTTACGTTTAATAAAGAAATATTATAAATAACACTTTCAATAGTAATTACATGAACATTTAAAATGGTCTTTTCATGAATGAAAAAAGGTGATCAATATCCACGGATGATACACGATAACAAGTTAACATGCTAATTTCTTCTTCTTATATATCACAGTGTGTTACTTATGTATATTTATGAAGTATTGTTGAATAATGAAAAAATGTTGAATAAATCATGTATTAAGAATCAAATAATTGTAACACATAGTTTGATCTTTGCCGTCGCTAATTTATGAAGCAATCGAGATGGAGTAGAAGAGCAAGTGCTTTTATGAGTTGTGATTTTTGAAAGTTGGGAGTCGAGTCAACTGTGTTCGCTAGGTTACCCGAGATACTCAAATAAATATCTAGTTGATGGGTTACAACTACCCAAATAACCAGAAACATAAGCTGGGTCGGTATGTACTTTATATGATACTGGAAACCTAATTAGTACCGACCATTATGCTATGAACATTTAGATACAACCGGTGCAACGCACGGGTTGACAAAGCCTCGTAAGCTATAATGTTTATTGATTGGCAATATATAAAGATACAAATTAATACATTAAAAACTCTAATAAACATTAATGGGTCACATAAACATTAGTGAGTCATTCAATATGATTAGTCATGTTGTCTCACATAAACATTAATGGGTCCTTTATTTTAAATTCAAAATAGAACATTTTATGAGACATACTTTTTTTTATGTGAGTCAACATGACTACTCTTGTTGAACTCAACATTAAATGACCTATATCCTAAGTTCCTAACCTTATGGACCTAGACCCATAACACACTTGGGTTAAGTCCTCTACTATAATGAATCTACCGTAGTCTTAGTGGAAAAATCATGAAAACTCGAGACCAACATATAATAATCTATATATTATTGATAATATTAATTTTCGTTGATGAACATTTCTTGTAGCATGTGGAAGTAGAGATAAATCTTGAAACTCTTCATGATGCATAACTTGAAAACATTTGTAATGATGTTGAAAAATAAATTTTCTTTTTTTGGTGAAAATAAAAAAAGAAAAATATTGCGGCACATTGCTTTAAGGGTTAGAGATGAAAATTGACAGAATAGAAAAGAAAAGAAATAAAGAAAGAAAAAGAGTGTAAATTTGTGAGGATGAGGACTTTGAAAAGAAAACAAGAAAATTAGAGGCTTGGAAAAAAAAACAAAAAAATGATTGGTTTAATTGTTTGATTTAGATAAGGAAAACATTCCAACTTGTTTAATTTAGGAAAAACTGATAGTATCAAATGCATAGGATATAAAAGAAAGAAACGGTGGGAACAAGACAATAACCAATTGGAAATTTATGTTTTTAAACAAAAACAAAATCTCATTTTTGCAATATGGTGGTTGTAACAAGCAATGAAAGAAACGAAGAAAAAATAGGTATGAGAAATAACAGAAAAAGAGAGATATCGTGTTGCTTTGGATAGGGTGGCATAGCAGCGGCAGCTCATGGCGGTCGACTAGTTCGCGAGATCAGACTCGCTCCGATACCATGTTGAATAAATGATAAATAGCCCCGCCGGATAAACTTTATTAATGATAAACTAAAGTACATATACATACGAAACCACAAAAAAACTCTAATGGACCACAAACCTACATGTCGAGCTTGGACCAAATATCTGTCATGTATTAGAGCTCAATTGAGTCTTCGTTTACAAGCTCGAGCTTGATAAATCATATGAAACTTGTAGATTTGGCTCGACTTGACCAATCATTTACATGTATTCAAAGTTCTATAATAATGTTACACAAGGTTGACTCGAAAGACTTGATGATGAAGATCACATCGATCAGGCATGCAAAATTTAGGGGAACATCATCTTAATCCACTACTACAAAACCAGGCTAATGCAACGAAAATTTACAACGGTAGATTTCCATTGCAAATTTGCAACCGTAATGCAACGAATTACCAACCGAGTAGCATCGACAAAAAAAAACGGTTGGAAATCCGTTGCAAAATAGAAACATATTCCTTTTACATTTTTTTTTTTTTATTTCCATTTCAAATGTGTCACAAATTATATAGATTTTCAACGGAAAAGCAACGAAAAACAAAAAATAAATCTAAAAGAAATTATAATTTATTTACCGTTGCAATTCGGATGCAATTTTTCATAATTTGCAACGGAAAAGTAACTGAAGACAAAATTTAAATCTAAAAGAAATTATCATTTGTTTTTCGTTGCAATTCGGTTGCAAATTTTTCAATATTTGCAACAGAATAGCAACGGAAGACTTCTAAAACAAATTGTCGCTTATTTTTTGTTGCAAAAAATCTAAATTTGAAAGGAATAGCAATGAAATACATAATTTAAGTATAAAAGGAATTATCATTTCTTTCCGTTGTAATTCTGTTGAAAATTGCAAAATGTGCATCGAATTTGCAACAAAAGATTACAATAAAATGTAAAAAGAATTATTTCTGATTATCGTCGCAAATCCGTTGCATTTATCTTTTTCCCGTTAATCCACTAGAGAACGCGTAAAAAGATCAATGATCCTCTTAGCAAGGGTAATGATCAGATAGACTAAATAAGTGTGTGCATAGTGTGTAAAATGATGAAGATGACTCTTCGTTCTTATGAATACGCATATCTAGTCATCATGGGGGCATTATTGTTTTGGATAAAACCATAAACGGTGATATGATGGTTTAGTTGCACTGACCGTGATCATCCATCAAAAAAACATTATTGTCGCATATTCAGTCTAGCACACTAATGAGAAATCCTTGTGATGTACTTTGTAGTGCACACTCTTTGTTCGTTGGGTTCATGTGTACACCGACCACAAAGTGACGTGCGGAGATTCTATAACGGTCATAATTATAAATGTCTCTAGAAATCCTATATACCTTCATTATATATGGATGAGCTTCACGGGGTTGTTTGTGTCGTGTTACGGTATAAAGCTTTCATAAGTAAAACTGAGTTAATATTCGTCATAATTGGTTGTGATGTGTTTAATTGGTTGTGATGGTTTAGTAGGTGTATTCATTCCTAATCGTGTTAAAATGAGGTTTAGCTTGCGATGGAGTCAAGCTTGCAACGAGAAGAGCTTGAGTAACTTTTAAAGACTGGGTTATCTTAAACCCTTAGGTTATATTGAGAACATAAGTTAGTAACAACTAATACAAATTATATTTCCTAATAGTTACCATGGTCAAAAGTTATTCTCTCATATTAGTGTCGAATCCATACTACAAGACATATAGGAGATATGATATTTCAAGCTTGTTTTTGTAAGTTTTGTAGCAGGATTTTAGATTCACGTCTAAAATTATTGACTTGGCAGGAGTTTTAAGCGCAAATTCCATCATACTCATCAAAGTTTGGACGTGCCAAAACCAAAACACGCTTGTTTAGAATTTCACTCCTCACAAGGGGATTGCAACAGCTTTTCACTCGATCATGTCTGTATCAATAAATGTATCAATAACTTGTGATGTACTTTGTAGTGCACACTTTTTGTTCATTGAGTTCATGTGTACACCGACTAACTCTTGAAGTCTTGGCACTCTTAGACCCTTAGGTTATATCGAGAACATAAGTTAGTAACAACTCATATGAGTTATATTTCCTAATAGTTACCTTGGTCAAAAGTCATTCTCTTATATTAGTGTCAAATACGTACTAGACATGTGGGAGATACGATCTTTCAAGCTTGATTCGATATCACGAGCATGATACTTAGACAAAAACGATCTTTAGTAACATGCCTATCTTAATAGCCTTGATATTGAGTTTTTTATTGGTTAAAATGAATTATTATATGTTTTACGTATGAGATGTAAAACGTGATTGAGAATGGGTTGAGATAGTTGTATTGTTTGGTTTTCCTCGTTGAATTCCATCCTACTCATCAAAGTTTAGACGTGCCAAAAACAAAACACGCTTGTTTAGAATTTCACTCCTCACAAGGGGATTGCAATAGCTTTTCAAAAGATGCAGACTCGATCATGTCTGTATCAATAACTGATGCGTGGTTTTGCGACCTTACAACAGGTTTTACCTCTCGAGAGATCTCGAGAAGCTTGCAATCCCCACCAGGCAGTGTACCTGACCGATGTAGTATAGTGAAGTGGCAAGTACCGGGGGATTGATCGTTCTCTAGGGAAATAGTGTCGTTAGGATTGAAAAACTACTCTAATAGGTCTAAGGGTGAGGGAAGATTCTTTTTGTATTTTTATATTTTTTATAAAAGCAAGTAAAATCTCTGGTTTGAAGGAGTGGGCGGAATTAGTTGCTAGTCAACTAACCCAAATAACTACAATTGCAAATAAAATAAAATGACTGAAAATAAAAAGGTTGTGGAACTTATATGGGGAGAAATGTGTTTACTTAGATTTCCTTACTCCCTAACTATCTTTTACCGGTTGATTAGTGTGTATTAATTGCGTGGATGATGGGTGTATTCCTTAATACCAATCGTGGGGTGGCGTACGTACTTCCCCTTACTCTACAAGCTCCTACTTCACTCCTATGTCGAGCCGGCTAAGAAGCTCCTAACATGGGATCACTAGAATTCGCTCATGCATTAAATACAACCATAAAAACCTAGTACGCATTGGTTCATGTTTCTTAAGACGTTCAAGCAAATTACCGTATAGGAGGTTAGCCAGTTTTCTTAAGCCTAACATCGATAAACAATCATCCAATACAATTAATAACACACTAACAACTAATAATCAATAGCTAGGTTTCATTAGATCTAAGCAAACACAAGATAAATCTAGCCTAGCATGTTAATTAAAAGACAAGAACAAGATATAATCAAACAACACATAGACATATTGAATGATTAAATGATTACTTATCTTCAATTAAACATGGGAGATCCAAGGGTATAAAAACCCTTTAAAATGGCAGAAATTCGTCTTAGGG
Source organism: Artemisia tridentata subsp. tridentata (assembly GCA_021014915.2). Taxonomy (NCBI): domain Eukaryota; kingdom Viridiplantae; phylum Streptophyta; class Magnoliopsida; order Asterales; family Asteraceae; genus Artemisia; species Artemisia tridentata. The sequence continues at coordinate 132,140,861 of CP139504.1, forward strand.
TTTCTCCTCACAAAGTTGCACACTATGAATAAAAATTGCAAAACTATATATAGAGTTTAGTGGCTGACGGCGTCACGTTATATATCTTGACGCCGTCACCTCGCCGTGGCTAGGGTCCCGGATGGTCTTCCTGACGCCGTCCCTCTTTAATCCTCCAAAATCCGCTCTGGCCTATCAAGGGTTGACGCCGTCAGAAATATGCTTGACGCCGTCTCTCTTTAGCTTAAACCGTGATGGCCTTGATCACCTTAAAGGGTGACGCCGTCAGACTTTCCATTGCAAAACTCTCTGGCGCGTCACGTGTATTTTGTCATATCCACCTCTTTTGCCAAGCCATGACGCCGTCAGGAGCAATCCTTGACGCCGTCGAGTGTACTTTTCCAGCAACTTTGAAGACTTTGTCGTTTTCTTCACTTTTATGCTCCAAAAACGTCCAAAATGCTTCCTTTTCCAGATTTCTTCTCCAAAGTACCTAAAATGACAAAAGGAACGATTTAGGGAAATATTTGATCAAATAAATACGATTTATGGCTTAAATGACCCCCTAAAAGCGGTACACTTTTCGCTTCATCAAATACCCTTACACTTGAGATTTGCTTGTCCTCAAGCAAATGCGCTTTTATTCTAATCAAAATACAAGTTAGGGGTCATTTAACGCTAATATAAAAGTAATTACAACAAACAGTCGTTCCACTTTAATCATAATAAGCACGGAGATTACAAACTAGCACCTCACAAGTAGTGTTTAGATACTCACATCTCTCAGGTGTCATAAAAGTATATCTCATAAATGAAAACGGATAATATCTCTCACTACCTGTCATAGCAAATAGATTACCATAGGCTTGGGAAAGGATCAAAAACCTTCTCCACTAGGCGTAAGCACCTAAGATAAACTATCAAAGAGGGCTTTTACATGGGTTATAACGTTAGGTGTAGGGATATGATAAACACGGATTTGTTGGATAAAGGATATTTTACTGGTGGCGAGTTAAAGATCTTGATTAATTACATGTACAATATGGCGTTGCTAAGCCAAGACTAGACTCGACTTAAGCTAAAAACAAAATAACAAAAACATAAAATAAACATAAAATGAAACGGGATGGTAGTCCGTATGTTTTTTCTACTTTTCTTTTTCTCATTTTTTTTTTTTATTTTTTTTTTCTTTTACTTTTTCGAATTTTTTTTTTTTCATACACTCTTGCCCTACCATCCAAAATAATACATCATAGGGGCGTTGCATTCCCCTTACACTTGAATTTTTACATAACTTTACAAATAACTATTCTAATGACTCGAATTAAGATAATCGAAACACTTGGAGTACTTTTAAAATATTTAGCACATATGGGGGTAATAATGTTGTTCTTCCCCATTACTCCATTACACTAGTACTTTACCCAATCGTCCCAATCGTCCCAAAACAATATGTACAAGGATATGACTCGACTTAGCAACCATGTAATCAATTAGATAATTAACTAAGGGTTTAAACAAATGTTGTCACAATAATGCACTAAAGATGAGTGCACACAAGGTAGGCTAAGGCGATTTGGGTGTACATTTAAGTGGGGTGTAAACAAATTCTTCCTTTAAGTAAAATGCTTAAAGGTCGAAACGAAAAGATAGGCTCTGAGGGGTGTACTAGGGGTATCGTGTACTAAAAATGAGTACAACGCAAAGGGTGTGGGAGAATTACTTGACCAATGTAGCCAATGTAATTATAACAAAAACACATGTGTCAAACAATGGGTTAATCCTAATGCCTCTTATCATGTAGTAAATCTAACTACACGAATGTAGTCTCACTTGTGGCCTCGGAATGGTCCTAACGCAAGTTCTAGAATCTAAGTGCTACCGGTACACACATCATAGCATAAATGCTTTTCCTACCAATTCTAGGGGCGAACCTCACATATTTGGGGGTGGAAAAAATTTTAGTGGTACGGTTTTTTGTGCTAGTCATATAACTCCTATCCGTGAGACGCTCATTAAGATCAAAGTTTCACTCCTATATGTTGTAAAAAATTTTAAATTTGGCACTAAAATTGCCCTAACAGGTATTTATCTCAGTTTTATTACACATCTACCATTAAACAAACAAAAATCAAGTGCAATTGCATTCTCTAAGGTATCGTATTTTACCCCCCCCCCCTTACACTTAAGATGAACATTGTCCCCAATGTTCTAAGTAAAAGATGTAAAAGTAAAAATAAATGAAAATGAAAGAAACTAATACTCCCCTGATTCGCTCGGTATGTATGATGTGATAACATGGTTAAATCTTCCTCCAAGAAAACGAGCATAGAAAAGCTTCACTCCAGAAATATAATCATCTTCTTGTCCAATATAACTTGTAATCAACAAATACAAAAAACCAACGCATCAAACAGAACAAAGAAAAACCACAACTAGATGTAATTCCAGACTTAGAAATAAAAACAAAACAAAACAATAAAAGGATAGGATACTTGTGCAATGAATTACAAATAGGAACTCATAAAACATGTCCACAAGTATTGACACACAAACAAGATAGTATATATGCTAATCATAAATTGTGAATTTTTCATGTTCGAATTTCATTCTTTTTAACAAAATATAAGCTTCCCTACACTTATCTTTTTGTAAAATACCTTTATATGCAATTAAGACGAGGTTAAAAACAAGATAAAGCATTTTCACAAATTATTCGAAACATGAAAATTAAACAATTATGATTAAGCATATATGACACAAACAAACAAATAAAATAAAAACATCAAACAATTAAACAAATAAAGCTTGGGTTGCCTCCCAAGAAGCGCTTGTTTTTGTTCGAGTCACGAGCCTGACTCTACCCTTATTTAACGGAAATAGGGGAGGTTTTCCCTACACTTAGGATTAAGTGCGGGTGAAAGTAGCGATACACACCCTTAGGGTGGAAATATGCCACGTGAGGTGAAGGGGGTGAGTGAATGGCTTCCTTCATCCTAAAACTACCCGGACTATATGGTTTGATGGGTGGATCGGGACCTAATTCAATTCCTAAGTTCACATCTAAGGATGGAAGATTAGGTAACGGTTTTGGTTTAGGCTCCGGTTCATCAAAACTAGGAACTTCCATAGAACTAAAAGAAAGGTTATGACTACAAGTATTCAAACCTATTTCTTCTAGTTTTGTTTGGTCCAAGGGCTCTACCTCTATTGGGGTTCCTATAGTCTCCTCAACTTCTTCCGGGTAAGTCACGGGCGGTGTGTGTGCCTCAAATGATGGTAGGACTTGTGGGGTACTTGGTGGGCTTATGTTACTTACCTCATCATTCCTTATGTCAAGATCACCTATATCCTCATCATGTGTTTTAGTAGGATCTAACCCTAACATTTTCCCAAGTATCTCAAGTGCTTCTCTAGGCATCTCAACTTCTATGTCCGAATCATAAGGATCATCCTCAATATTCTGACTGCTATATTCAAATTGCCTAAAAGATTCATCATGTGTTTCTTGAGATTCAACGTCATCAATCATAAAACCTAGGTCTTTTTGATTAATGTGATCATGTTCGGCTAAATCCTCCATCACATCAAGGTCACCTATGTGTTCATCCTGTATTATGGTAGTACCTAACCATGACATGCAACTAGGTGGCTCAACTCTACCCTCATGTGTGTCGTATGTTTCGGTGAAATCTATCCCACTCATGCAACTAGGTAGTTCAACACTAACCATCTCAGAATCTTGGTTTGACTCTAAGTCCATGTTCTTAGAAACTAGGTCTTTTTGCTCATACAAATCCACTAATTCGTTCCACTTATGGGTCATGGTTAGGAAGCTTTCCTCAAAATTCATCCAAAGGGTCTTACTAAAAGGAATTGATCCTGATAATGATCGTCTAATAGAAATCACACATGCATAGAATTCATTAAACCCATCTAACTTTACCCCCAACTCCTCTTGGAAATCACTAAGAGCACACAAAAATTCATTGGAATGATAGGAAGCAAATCTATTATTGAAATATAGTTGTTCCTCTATTGTCAATGATCTAAATGGAGTTTCATCCGCCATAGTGACAAATGAAAATGGTTTTACAAACAAAGGGCACAAAGAAAAAGATAGACTACAAGAAAGCTAATAAAAAGAAAATAAAAATCTCACTAAGATAGGAATCTAATGAGTAGACCTAATAAAAATAAAATTTCAACCTAAGCAATAACTACTCCCCGGCAGCGGCGCCAAAAACTTGATGCGTGGTTTTGCGACCTTACAACAGGTTTTACCTCTCGAGAGATCTCGAGAAGCTTGCAATCCCCACCAGGCAGTGTACCTGACCGATGTAGTATAGTGAAGTGGCAAGTACCGGGGGATTGATCGTTCTCTAGGGGAATAGTGTCGTTAGGATTGAAAAACTACTCTAATAGGTCTAAGGGTGAGGGAAGATTCTTTTTGTATTTTTATATTTTTTATAAAAGCAAGTAAAATCTCTGGTTTGAAGGAGTGGGCAGAATTAGTTGCTAGTCAACTAACCCAAATAACTAAAATTGAAAATAAAATAAAATGACTGAAAATAAAAAGGTTGTGGAACTTATATGGGGAGAAATGTGTTTACTTAGATTTCCTTACTCCCTAACTATCTTTTACCGGTTGATTAGTGTGTATTAATTGCGTGGATGACGGGTGTATTCCTTAATACCAATCGTGGGGTGGCGTACGTACTTCCCTTACTCTATAAGCTCCTACTTCACTCCTATGTCGAGCCGGCTAAGAAGCTCCTAACATGGGATCACTAGAATTCGCTCATGCATTAAATACAACCATAAAAACCTAGTACGCATTGGTTCATGTTTCTTAAGACGTTCAAGCAAATTACCGTATAGGAGGTTAGCCAGTTTTCTTAAGCCTAACATCGATAAACAATCATCCAATACAATTAATAACACACTAACAACTAATAATCAATAGTTAGGTTTCATTAGATCTAAGCAAACACAAGATAAATCTAGCCTAGCATGTTAATTAAAAGACAAGAACAAGATATAATCAAACAACACATAGACATATTGAATGATTAAATGATTACTTATCTTCAATTAAACATGGGAGATCCAAGGGTATAAAAACCCTTTAAAATGGCAGAAATTCGTCTTAGGGTTTCTCCTCACAAAGTTGCACACTATGAATAAAAATTGCAAAACTATATATAGAGTTTAGTGGCTGACGGCGTCACGTTATATATCTTGACGCCGTCACCTCGCCGTGGCTAGGGTTCCCGGATGGTCTTCCTGACGCCGTCCCTCTTTAATCCTCCAAAATCCGCTCTGGCCTATCAAGGGTTGACGCCGTCAGAAATATGCTTGACGCCGTCTCTCTTTAGCTTAAACCGTGATGGCCTTGATCACCTTAAAGGGTGACGCCGTCAGACTTTCCATTGCAAAACTCTCTGGCGCGTCACGTGTATTTTGTCATATCCACCTCTTTTGCCAAGCCATGACGCCGTCAGGAGCAATCCTTGACGCCGTCGAGTGTACTTTTCCAGCAACTTTGAAGACTTTGTCATTTTCTTCACTTTTATGCTCCAAAAATGTCCAAAATGCTTCCTTTTCCAGATTTCTTCTCCAAAGTACCTAAAATGACAAAAGGAACGATTTAGGGCAATATTTGATCAAATAAATACGATTTAGGGCTTAAATGACCCCCTAAAAGCGGTACACTTTTCGCTTCATCAATAACTTGTGATGTACTTTGTGGTGCACGCTTTTTGTTCATTGAGTTCATGTGTACACCGACTAACTCTTGAAGTCTTGGCACTCTTAGACCCTTAGGTTATATCGAGAACATAAGTTAGCAACAGCTTTTCAAGCTTGATTCGATATCATGAGCATGATACTTAGACAAAAATGATATTTAGTAACACGCCTATCTTAATAGCCTTGATATTGAGTTTTTTATTGGTTAAAATGAATTATTATATGTTTTACGTATGAGATGTAAAACGTGATTGAGAATGGGTTGAGATAGTTGTATTGTTTGGTTTTCCGCGTTGAACGGTAAGGACCCAAAGTTATGATTAAGAATCAATAGTCTGGGTAACATGCATTCAAACAAATCATGTAAGTGTATGTTTTACTGTGTGAAACAATGTAAATAGTGTAAAGAGAATTCATCCCTATTTTGGTGTGTTATGTTTTCTATTTATAGAGAGACATTTAAGGTTTAAAGATAAACCTCATGTGGATGATCAACGACTGTAAGGATAACTATTATTGGTGCATATGAGTCCCATAACACATCACAAAAAATACACCATCCACTCATAAAACAAAACAAAAATAAGGAAAAATGCAAATAACGGCCGCAAGTAGACCAACAAAGGGACGAATGGTGTGGCTACGCCGCTGGTGATAGTGCACTACGGCGCCATTGGTCCTTAATTATCCAAAGGTGTGTTGTTCGTCTCCTACACCATGCGATCTAAATGATAATCCATCCGTCCCAAAATAAGTGTCTTGTTTTGAACTTTTTTTTCAACTTTGACAAAAAATATATTTTTTGCGTTATATACTAGTTGATGCAAAGTATATAAATGAATTGAGTTTTAAATATATTTTAATTGGTATAATTTTCATTAAGTAATATATAACACAAAAAAATATTTAATGTCAAAGTTAAAAAAGAAAGATTTCAAAAAGTTAAAACAAGACATTTATTTTAGGACGAATGGAGTATATTTTTATAGTGTTTTATTTTATTTTTTTTTTTATTTTTTTAATAAATAATTTAAAGATACAATCTCTTATTTTGATAAATATGAAACTATTGTAATATATTCCCAATTTCTATAGTAAATTATATCAAACTCTTAAACTTTTATGAAATTTGTCTCCCGCTTTGTTTGTTCCAAGTTTCCCGCCCATTTTTCTTTCCCAAAAATAAGAAAACCTTAACATCCCTCTAATTCCAGCCCCCTATTATCCTTTTCACTTTCAGCTACCAAACACTAAAAAATACAATTTCTTGATGAGTTATCTCGAGGGATTCAAGAGATCATACCGTGGAGCATGATTTTCGCCGACGATATTGTGTTGGTGGCAGAATCGGCGGAAAGTTTAAACAATAGACTTGAAATCTGGAGGAAGGCCCTAGAGGACAATGGTCTTCGAGTGAGCAGAGAGAAGACTGAATACATGAGATGCGATTTTGGGAGGACTGAATCAGGCCACAACGAAGATATTATTCGTATAGGTGACCGGATCCTCCCACCCAAGGAGTCCTTTAGATATCTGGGATCGATGATTCACAGATCAGGGAGGCTTGATGAGGAAGTAACCCACCGGATTAGAGCTGGGTGGGCAAGATGGAGGGCGGCGTCGGGAGTCCTCTGTGACAGGAACGTCCCATTAAAGCTTAAGGGCAAATTTTATAAGGTGGCGATTAGACCGGCTATGTTGTACGGGTCTGAATGCGGGCCTATTTCCAAAGCCCATGCTAACAGGGTAAAGGTGGCGGAACTGAGAATGCTAAGGTGGACTTGCGGTAAGACCTTGATGGACATGATCCCGAACGGAGTTTTCAGAGCTAAGCTTGAGGTCGAGTCTATTATTTCGAAGATGAGAGAACAAAGGCTAAGGTGGTTCGGCCATGTAAAGAGGAGACCACAATCAGCACCCGTAATAAGAGTCGAAGCGCTAGCGGTGGACGGGGTGAGAAGGAGGGGTAGACCCAAACTCAGATGGGAGGATAGGCTTAAGCTCGACATGCAGGAGTTGTTCTTGTCCGAGGACATGACCTCAGATAGGAAGGCGTGGAGGGATAGAATTAGGATTTGCGGGTAGCTTAGGTGCGTTTTTGGGTCGCTTTGCCTTAGCTTTAGGCCCCGTGCGTTGCCCTGCTTTGCTTTGTTTGGTTGCTTTGCCTTTTTGCTTTAGGCCCCGTGCGTTGCTCTGCTGTGCTTTTGTCTTTTGCTCTCCTTTGGTTCGCCTGCTTTTTTGGGTTTCGTGCTCTTTGCTTTTGTGCTTTTGCTCCTACTATGTTTTGGTGTTTGCGTTTCTTTGCTTGCTTGTTTTGCCTGCTCCTTTGTATGCTTTTTGGCTGCTATGTTTTCTCGGTTGTTCTTCTGCTTTTGCTCTTCCACGAGCTCACGCACACACTAGCACTTGCCGGAGGTCTCTTTGGAAGCAGCCTCTCTACCTCCGGGTTTTCCTGGGGTAGGGGTAGGGTCTGTCTACATCCTACCTCCCCCATACCCTGCCCCGGCGGGATTGGGTTTGTTGTTGTTGTTGTTGTTGTTGTCACTTTCAGCTACCAAACACTAAAAAATACAATCTCTTTTTTTGCTCCATCTTCACGAGTTCCTTATAGATTCACCACTAATAAGGCATATGAATATCATCCAAAATCAATTTCGTCATCAATTCAAGGTTATTCGGTCTCATCTCCGACCACCATAGGTACCACCTAACAGAACCGCTACCAACCACCGTAGCTGCCATCAACACCATCGTCATTTCTCTTGCTTGAACTGTAACCTCCATCCGACTGCACCCACGAAGTTTTTTCCTTCTCTGGTAATTTTATTGGTTTTCAAATTTTAAGCTATGTGTACATGTGGAGGATATTTATATTTATGTAAATACAGTATATGTTATATTGATTGATTTTTATTAGATCTGAAGTATTTTGATGTAGGATTAAGATATTCCTATTATTATTTGCAGGACTCAATTTAACTTTTTGGGTGCTTATCTTGACCTTTATAGGCTGCTTTTGACTTTTTAGTTTTAACATCATTAGTCATGGCTGGTTGCTTATCTATTGTGACATATATTACAACTTATAACTACAAACTATATAATATTCACAATGTGGTAATAGTTTCATTTGAGATTCATGTAGTGCAAACGAATGGAGTAATATAATCGAGTTAAAAACTAAGGCATAAATTATCACCTAAGTATAATTGGATAACTTTACTAACCAAATGTATGTTTGTCTTGTATTAGGGAGTATATGCATACCATACTTTTAACGTTTTCTTCAAAAATTGAAGGTAAAAAATGAAGAAAGGGACACGCCCGCAAATTCAATGGAACTCTTAAGTGACCCAAAGTGGCCGGTTGATGGATGTTATGATGACCAAAGGATACCATGTAGGAAAAGTTTATCACTTTAGAACAAGACAACAAATGCCTAAAGAGTGTTGGTCAAGATGCCAAGTTCTATTGTTATCAAATTGAAGAGAAACACCTACTTGGAATACAAAAAAGCATAATATTGCTTTATCACACACACATCTATTCTTCTCTATTGCATCAGAGTTCATGGTTGCACCACTACCATGGTCTTTTGTACCATCACAACAGTCCAAAAACCACAAATACAAAAACCCTCCATTCAAAAACCACACTACCCCTTGTCATCTTCATCTTTATCTTTTTTGCGAGTGTCAAAATACAACCACAACAACCACCACCACCCCAAATTCACCTACTGCACCACATCATCACTACAACAACAACAAGACACCAAATACTACTTCATGACACCCACACTGCCACTCAATGGACCATTGAGTGGCGGTGTTGGTGTCGTAAAGTAGTAGTTGGTGTCTTGTTGTTATAGCGATGACGTGGTGAGTAGGTGAAATAGTAGGTGGTGTGTTTGGGGGGGTGGTTGCTGTGTTTGCATTTTGACACTCCCAAAAAAAAATGAAGATGAAGCTGAAGATAAAGATGACATGGGGTAGTGTGGTTTTTGGAATGGGGGGTATTTGTATTTGTGGTTTTTGGACTGTTGTGATGGTACAACTGACCATGGTAGTGCTGCAACCATGAACTCTGATGCAACAGAAAAGAACCGAGGTCATGGTTGCAACACACACACCTTTGTTCTACCACCAACAAAAAAGCATAAAATTGCTTTATCACACACACCTCTGTTCTTCTCTGTTGCATCACAGTTCATGGCTGCAGCACTACCATGGTCTGTTGTACCATCACAATATCCAAAAACCACAAATACAAAAATCCCCCATTCCAAAAACCACACTACCCTTTGTCATCTTCATTCTCATCTTTTTTGCCGGTGTCAAAATGCAACCAAACAACCACCACAACCCCAAACACTTACTACTCCACCTACTCCGCTACATCATCACTACAACAAAAAGAAGACACCAACTACTACTTCATGACACCAACACTGCCACTCAATGGACCATTGAGTGGCGGTGTTGGTGTCGTGAAGTAGTAGTTGGTGTCTTCTTGTTGTTGTAGTGATGATGTGGTGGAGTAGGTGAACTAGTAGGTGGTGTGTGTTTGGGGTGGTGGTTGTTGTGGTTGCATTATGACACTGGCAAAAAAGATGAAGATGACATGGGGTAGTGTTGTTTTAGGCATGGGGGTATTTGTATTTGTGGTTTTTGGACTATTGTGATGGTACAACAGACCATGATAGTGCCGCAAAAATGAACTCTGATGCAACAGAGATGAACCGAGGCCATGGTTGCAACACAAACACCTCTATTCTTCCACCAACAAAAAAGCATAAATTTGCTTTATCACACTCACACATTGTTTTTCTCTGTTGCATTAGAGTTCATGGTTGCAGCAGTACCATGGTATGTTGTACCATCACAACAGTCCAAAAACCACAAATACAAAAAACCCATTCCAAAAACCACACTACCCCTTGTCATCTTCATCTTCATCTATTTTGCCAGTGTCAAAATGCAACCACAACCCCCCAGACACTCACCACCTACTACTTCACCTACTCGAGCACATCATCACTACAACAACAACAAGACACCAACTACTACTTCATGACAGTGGCGGTGTTGGTGTGGTAAAGTAGTAGTTGGTGTCTTGTTGTTGTTGTAGTGATGATGTGGTGGAGTAGGCGAAGTAGTAGGTGGTGTGTGTTTGGGGTGGGGGTTGCATTTTGACACCGGAAAAAAAGATGAAAATGACATGGGGTAGTGTGGTTTTTGGAATGAGGGGTATTTGTATTTGTGGAAAGTTGTGATGGTACAACAGACCATGGTAGTACTGCAACCATGAACTCTGATGCAACAAAGGTCATGGTTGCAACACACACCTCTGTTCTTCCACCAACAAAAAAGCATAAAATTGCTTTATCAAATACACCTCTGTTCTTCTCTTTTGCATCAGAGTTCATGCTTGCAGCACTACCATGGTCTGTTGTACAATCACAACAGTCCAAAAACCACAAATACAAAAACCCCCATTCCAAAAACCACACTACCCCTTGTCATCTTCATCTTCATCTTTTTTGCCAGTGTCAAAATGTAACCACAACAACCGCCATCACCCCAAACACTCACCACCTACTACTTCACCTACACCACCACATCATCACTACAACAACAAGACACCAACTACTACTTCATGACACCAACACTGCCACTCAATGGACCACTGAGTGGCGGTGTTGGTGTCATGAAGTTGTAGTTGGTGTCTTGTTGTTATAGTGATGACGTGGTGGAGTGGGTGAAGTAGTATGTGGTATGTGTTTGGGGTGGTGGTTGCTGTGGTGGCATTTTGAAACTGGCAAAAAAATGAAGATGAAGATGAAGATGACATGGGGTAGTGTGGTTTTTGGAATGGGGGGTATTTGTATTTGCGGTTTTTGGAGTGTTGTGATGGTACAACAGACCATGGTAGTGTTGCAACTATGAACTCTGATGCAACAGAAAAGAACCGAGGTCATGGTTGCAGCACACACACCTCTGTTCTTCCACCAACAAAAAAGCATAAAATTGCTTTATCACACACACCTCTGTTCTTCTCTGTTGCATCCGAGTTCATGGTTGCGGCACTACCATGGTCTGTTGTACCATCACAACAGTCCAAAAACCACACATACAAAAACCCCCCATTCCAAAAACTACACTACCCCTTGTCATCTTTTTTGCTAGTGTCAAAATCCAACCACAACAACCCCCCCCCCCTCCCAAAACACTCACCACCTACTACTTCACCACATCATCACTAAAACAACAAGACACCAACTACTACTTCATGACACTAACACTGCCACTCAATGGACCATTGAGTGGCGGTATTGGTGTCGTGAAGTAGTAGTTGGTGTCTTGTTGTTCTAGTGATGATGTGGTGGAGTAGGTGAAGTAGTGGGTGGTGAGTGTTTGCGGGGGTGGTGGTTGTTGTGGTTGCATTTTGACACTGGCAAAAAAGATGAAGATGACATGGGGTAGTGTGGTTTTTGGAATGGGGGTATTTGTATTTGTGGTTTTTGGACTGTTGTGATGGTACAACATACCATGGTAGTGCTGCAACCATGAACTCTGATGCAACAGAGAAGAATAGAGGTCATGGTTGTAACACACACACATCTGTTCTTCCACCAACAAAAAAGCATAAAATTGCTTTATCACACCTCTGTTCTTCTCTGTTGCAGCACTACCATGGTCTGTTGTACTATCACAACAGTCCAAAAACCACAAATACAAACACCCCCCATTCCAAAAACCACACTACCCCTTGTCATCTTCATCTTTTTTGCCAGTGTCAAAATGCAACCACAACAACCACCACCACCCCAAACACTCACCACCTGCTACTTCACCTACTCCACCACATCATCACAACAACAACAAGACACCAACTACTACTTTATGACACCAACACTGCAACATAATGGACCATTGAGCGGGGGTGTTGGTGTCGTGAAGTAGTAGTTGGTGTCTTGTTGTTGTAGTGATGATGTGGTTGAGTAGGTGAAGTAGTAGGTGGTGTGTGTTTGGGTTGGTGGTTGCTGTGGTTGCATTTTGACATTGGCAAAAAATATGAAGATGAAAATGAAGATTACATAGGGGAGTGTGTTATTTTTTTTATTATTATTATTTTTTTTGTTTAATTCAAATATTTTAAACAACAAATTTAAAATTTATTATAAAAACATTGCATTACTAAATTAAAAACTTAAACTAATAAAACTTAAACATTACAATACTTGTTAAGTTGTAGCGTCCTTTGATTTGTGCCTTAAGCTGCAAAAGTTCTTTTCGTTGTCGTGCGGGCAAATTTGGGTCGATTGCTGAATTGTAGAAAATCAAGTCTTGCTCCCGTTTTGTGGTGGTCATGATTTCCACTTGCTGTCGTTGGAGGTTAATTTTCTCTTGTTTAATTGCTAGTTCTTTTTCCTTCAACTTCAAGTACGACTCTTCCATGTCCTTATTGTTCTCCGATTTTGACGGTTTGGCCAATTTTAGATGAAACATAAGCATGAGCCAGAGTTGCCACCTCTAATTAAAAGCAATATTAAACAAATGAAGTAGCTTACATTGTGATAGTGCATGTGATTCTGATGGCCACCAAGTTCAGCATCTCCCCTGTAAATGTTACTCTTAGGCATTGTCTTTGTTATGTTTCTCGATAAATGAACAAGACTGGAACAAGATAGTTGATGCATACATAGACCTTTGGCACATCTGATATCTTGGAGTTCATTACTGCTAACAAAATGGAGAGAGCATGGAAAGCATTGATATCTAAACAATGGTGAGTGGTCAAAGTTATAGACCAAAACGAGTTACCAAAAAATCAGAAGCACGTCAATAGAAAAAAAAAAAAAAAAAAAAAAAAAAAAAAAAAAAAAAAAAACACTCGGTCATCGAATGTGGCAACTTGGTCATGTCTGGTCAACGGAGAAAGAAAGCTCATCTGTAGTTAAATCTTTTTTCCTTTTTTTTCTTTTTTTTTTTTTTTTTTTTTTTTTTTTTCCGTTGACGTGCTTATGATTTTTTGGTAACTCGTTTTGGTCTTTAACTTTTGACCATTCACCATTGTTTAGATATCAATGCTTTCCATGCTCTCTCCATTTTGTCAGCAGTACCGAACTCCAAGATATCAGATGTGCCAAAGGTCTATGTATGCATCAACTATCTTGTTCATTTATCAAGAAACATAACAAAGACAATGCCTGAGAGTAACATTTACAGGGGAGATGCTGAACTTGGTGGCCATCAGAATCACTTGCACTATCACAATGTAAGCTACTTCATTTGTTTAATATTGCTTTTAATTAGAAGTAGCAACTCTGGCTCATGCTTATTTTTCATCTAAAACTGGCCAAACAATTTTTTTTACTAAAAGCAATGGGTCATACGGGATGAATAGTTTAAATGGTTTAAAGTCGCCCAAAATCATATTTTCACCTAGATTATTACTCGTATTATATAACATAGGTTTCTAAACTTATTTACTGCGTTTATGTTTCCGAAATAAATAGGTTTACAGTGGTTGCGGGTCAATCCTTCTCGACCTGACCCATTTTGACCTGCACTACAAACTACTCGCTTTGACATGAACCGTTTGATCTGTGCCATTACTCGCCCATCTGGCAACCACTACTCTAAATTAGTTTAGAAGGGTATCTGGACATTTTACTGGAAAAAAAAAATTCCCATGTAGGTTATGGTATGCTAATGGCAAGATCAACATCAAAATTAGCTAATCCTAATAAACGACCGTTTGGTCTTACTCGAGCTGGGTTTATTGATAGTCAGAGGTATGCTGCTACATCCACATGGGATAATCTTTCTACTTGGGAACACCTACATATGAGTATCTCTATGGTACTCCAGTTGGTAAGCTGCCTGCATATGTTGTATGAAAATAGTATATGTTTTCTTTTGTTTAAGCTTGATTCAAGATACATAAGATTGGGTTCACATTTTACTCAATGATTTCCTGCGATTCAGGGGCTTAGTGGTCAACCACTTTCGGGGCCCGACATTGGTGGATTTGCTGGCAATGCAACACCCAAATTATTTGGAAGATGGCTCGCTATTGGAGCCATGTTTCCATTTTCTCTTGGGCATTCCGAGAAGGGAACTATTGATCATGAGCCATGGTCCTTTGGAGAGGAGGTAAGCCCTCTAGCTTTTTGACTAAACGTTAAATAATGCAGGATAGATCTTATTAATAATTCAATTCATAATTAAATTTACATTTCACAGTGTGAGGAAGTTTGTCATTTGGCATTAAAGAGGCGGTACCGCCTTATTCCACACATATATACACTTTTCTATTTGGCACCTACAAAAGGTTATCCCGTTGCAGCTCCTGCTTTTTTTGCGGGTATGCCTTGATACTATGAATTTATCTTCATCAGTATATTAGTTTTAAGCTTCAGGTTTGGGTCGCTTCATTTTCATTATCTATTTTGCAGATTCTAAGGATTCCAAGTTCATAACTAATGAGAGTTCTTTCCTGTTGGGCCCGCTTCTTGTATATGCAGGGTTCTTATTTTTCGTGTGCTACAAGGAATTTCTGATATTTGTTATATACTTAAAATTTAAATTGTACTATTGTACCGATACGGTGTTATAATGTCGCAGTACCATGAATGATCTGGGGGTTCGTCAAGTGAAGCATGCATTGCCTGATGGAATTTGGATGAGTTTTGATTTTGAAGATTCACATCTGGTACAAATGCCCTTACAGATAGACATTTATAACTGTCTTTTATGGCAGTTTAGTTGCTTTTGGTTTGGATGGTTTCCATATTCCGGTGGATTTTTCAGGGTTTACCAGCATTGTATCTAAAAGGTGGATCAATTATCCCATTTGGTCTGGCATATCAACATGTTGGTGAAGCTAATCCAGTCCAGATGATGATCTATCATTGTTTGTCACTTTAGATGAAAATGGTGAGTATATGTGGTCATCAAAGTGAGTATTTCCAAGACTGAAGGATTGTGGAAGAGGCCAAACCGCCTCTTTACATGTACACATATTGCTCGGTGAAGGTTCTATGGTACGTTTTCTTTTTGTATATTACTTTGTTTTTTATTTTTCTCTATTTTGGTTTCGAATAATTTTACTGTGTTTTTAGGTCAATGCCTGGTGCGCTGATGGAGAAGATGTGCAGATCGTTATGCCATCTGAAAATGAAGTATCTAAACTAGTTTCTGTTAACAAGAACAATTACAAGATTCGAATGGGTAATTAATCTTCTTGTAATTACTTTTATGTTCCATTTAACATTGCATGTAGTGGTTATGTTCTTGTTTCTGTATACTTTTAAACTGCAGAAACCGCAAAGAGTATTCCTGATATGGAAGACGAGTCAGGAAGTGAAGGGATTAAGCTTCCAGAAATCCCAGTGGATATTAAAGGTGGTGAATGGGCTTTCAAAGCGGTTCCTTGGATCGGGGGTCGGATTATATCTATGGAGCACCTTCCGTCTGGTAAAACTAATGAACCCAGACACACATGCGTTGCTAAAATTGCGTTCATATGTTTCATTTTATTTTTTTATCACAGTAACTCAGTGGCTTCATAGTCAGGTTGAAATCAATGGGTATGAAGAATACAGTGGTACTGAGTACCGTTCTGCCGGCTGTACTGAGGTGTATACTGTCATTGAGTGAGTGAACCTGATTTCCTAAATCACTTTTTAATATTGAAAAGTTGCCTTTCCTAAATAGTCAAATTAATTTAGATCATGTTTGTGATACAGTCGAGATGTTGAGCAAACAGGAGTTATAGAATCTCTAAAATTGGAAGGTGATGTTGGAGGTGGAATAGTTAACGAAAGAAATATATCAATTCCAGAAAATAACCCTAAAGTTTTCAAGATTGACTCGAGTCTTGTAGCACGAAATGTTGGTGCTGATTCTGGGACTGTGAATTTAGAGCTTTGGTCACAAGAGAGGCCTGTTTCAAAGCAGTCTCCTCTTTTCTCACAGTTATAAGAAGTTAGACGAATTATGTAACTTTGACACAGTTATGAAGAGAGGCCTGTTTGTTGTACTTTCATAATTTTAAGATACTGCTAATAATATATGCTCTATATATGCTTACATTTCAATGATACTTTATACTGAGAGCAACTACATGGTTCTCTGCATATTATTTGATGAATGACATAGTCGTAGGTAGCATAGGACCATTAATTTCCATCCTTAAATCAAAACAAGCATATGGTTAGAGATCAATACTGTTGAGGCAGTTTATGCTGGCTATAGATCAACTGAGTTGTGTTTCTCTCATAAAACCAGTAGCTGACTACCTCCGCAATAGCTTGCATGCCACATCAATATTGTATATCAACATATTATAGAAAATAGAGTAAATTGCAAGTTTCGTCCTAAATGTTTGGTCAAAGTGCAAGTTTCGTCCCAAATGTTTGGAAAGTGCAAGTATCGTCCATGTGGGAAACCTACGGGGCAAAAATCATCTCTGACCAACATCAAATGACTAAAATACCCTTGTCTTCTTTTAATATATTTTCTTTTAAGTTTCTTACACAAATGGTCCTTGTGTCCATGTTTTACAATTTAATCATGATTTTTTTTTTAATTATGTTATGTAACTTTTGTTTTAGCATTTTTTTTTATCGTTTTCGTCCGTTTTTCTTACGTTTTTGTCGTTTTTCTTACGTGTTTCCCGTTTTCATACGTTTTGTCGTTTTCTACTTTGTTATTTTCTATTTTCTCGTTCTTTTATTGTTTCTTACGTTTTCATTTTCTACTTTTTTCGTTTATCGTTTTTATACGTTTTTCATACATTTTTGTTCGTTTTTATTTGTTTTCATACATTTTTATCCGTTTTCGCCATTTTTCTTACGCTTTCATTCGTTTTTATCGTTTTCACCCGTTTTTCTTACATTTTGTCCGTTTTTATCCATTTTTCTTACGTTTTTGTCCGTTTTTCTTACATTTTTACGTATTATCCGTTTTTAAACATTTTCTCATATTTTTCTTATGCTTTTGTCCGTCTTATACGTTTTGTCATAATTTCCTTCCCTTTTTTACATTTTCATACGTTTTTATATGTTTTTCCGTTTTCTTACGTTTTATACGTTTTTGTCCGTTTTACTTGAGTTTATATCCGTTTTTGTCTCTTTTTATGTTTTCATGTGTTTTTATACGTTTTTCTCGTTTTCTGACGCTTTCATCCGTTTTTATACGTTTTCTTACGTTTTGTCCATTTACTCGTTTTGATACATATAAAAAGGGACGAAAACGTATAAAAAAAGACGAATACATAAGAAAAACAGACAAAAACTCTAGAAAAAAGACAAAAACGCATAAAAATGGATGAAAACGTTAGAAAACGGCCGAAAACCTATAAAAATGGACAAATATGTATACAAACAATTGAAACGTAAGAAAAACTGATAACAACGTTAGATAAACGAACAAAAACGGATAAAACGGACAAAAACATAAGAAAAGTAGGCGAAAACGTATAAAACGGATGAAAGCGTAAGAAACAGGTGACGGATAAAAACGTATGAAAACGGAAAAACATAAGAAAAATGAACAAAAATGTAAGAAAAATGAAAAAAAAAAAGGGATAAAAACGGACAAAAATGTAAGAAAAACGGATGAAAAAATAAAAACGGATGAAAGCGTAAGAAAACGGGCAAAAAGTATAAAAGCGGATAAAAACGTATGAAAACGGAAAAAATGTAAGAAAAAAGGACAAAACGTAAGAAAAATGAACAAAAAGGGATAAAGACAAATAAAAATGTAAGAAAAACGGGCTAAAATGATAAAAACGGATGAACGCGTAAGAAAATGGGAGAAAACATATAAAAACGGATAAATATGTGTGAAAACAAATAAAAACAAAAACGTAAGAAAAACGGACGAAAACGTAAGAAAACAGACGAAAACGTATAAAAATGGATGAAAACGTAAGAAAACGTGTGAAAACGTATAAAAACGGACAAAGACGTATGAAAACGGAAAAAAATGTAAGAAAAACGGATGAAAACGTAAGAAAACGTAAGAAAACGGGCAAAATGTAAGAAAAACTGGAAAAAAAAACGTATGAAAATGGAAAAAAAACGTAACAAAAACGGACAAAAACGTAAGAAAACCGGACGAAAATGTATAAAAAAATAATACTAATATTAATAGTTAAATAAATAATTAAAAAAAAATCCGTACTAAATTTGTAAAACTTGGCGAAACACATGGACCATTTGTGTAAAAAAAACTGAAAAGAAATATATAAAAAGAAGAAGATAATGGTATTTTAGTCATTTGATGTTGGTCAGGGACGACTTTTGCCACAAAGGTTTCCCACAGAAACGATCTTTGCACTTTCCAAACATTTAGGACGAAACTTGCAATTTGGCCAAACTTTAGGGACGATTTTTGCAATTTACTCTAGAAAATAGCATGTGTTTCAATGTCAAATGAGTTCTATTCCAGCTTCATTATTGTCAAACATTAAGATAAAATATGTAACCAAATATCACCCAATTTTTTAGATACTACTGTTGAGAAAAGTGACACCGGACTGAAGCAAACCCATAACTAAAATAAGAAAATATAATAAAAGATGACACACATATATAACGTGAAAAACCCCAAATAGGGTAAAAACCACGGGCAAGGAAATATACGTTTCACTATGATGAAAATTAAGAGTTACACATTCTCTCTAGGTACAAGGATAAACACTAATCGTTATATCTCTTATATTAGGAGATACCACACAAACCTTCTAATGTTAACTCACAAGGTACTACAGGAGAAACATAGTAAATATTACTATGTGAAAGAAGAAGAGAATGGGATGATGAATGAACTAACATTCGTTGCCTTTTATAGGCGATAGGCTGCAAATTGTTTTCCCAACTTGCCAATTATTTCTATCCATTCTGTCAACATCCATTTGCAAGAGAATATATTCCATCCACTTGCCAACTATCTCTATCCATTTCTATCTTCAACAATCTCCCACTTGAAGATTAGATTGAAACTCAATCAATCTTCACACGTTATCCTTCCTTGCACTTCCATGTTGCTTACGTTTCCGCTAGGCCACATGAGGATCGACACCATATAAACTTGTCACAGTTGATTACTTTCGTTAGATAATCTGCCACGTTATCACCGGTATGAATTTTTGCATATCCACGGTTCCTTCTTCCACTTTCTCACGAACGAAGTGATATTGAACTCGTATATGCTTTGTCTTTGAATGAAATGCTGGATTTCTTGCAAGATATAAGGCACTCCGTTTGTCACAAAATAGAGTAATTTTCTCTTGTTCGTGCCCGAGCTCTTCCAACAACATCTTCAACCATACTGATTCTTTGCTGGCTTGAGCAGCTGCAACATATTCTGCTTCCGCCGTTGACATAGCGACAACTGACTCAGTTTTGAAACCCAGCTTACTGTTCCGCCAGAAAGTGTAAACACATACCCGGTGGTTGATTTACTTCCGTCAAGATCACCTGCATAATCAGAATCAACATATCCCTTGACAGTTAAATCCGATTCCCCATAACATAATGCAACATCCGAGGTTCCTTTAATATATCTAAAGATCCTCTTCACAGCTTCCCAATGCTCTCTACCAGGTTCCGTCATGTACCGACTCACTACTCCCACTGCATGTGCAATGTCTGGTATTGTACAAATCATCGCGAACATTAAACTTCCCACTGCTGATGCATACGCTACTCGAGACATCTCCATCCTCTCTTCTTCACTGCTAGGACTCATCTTGGAGGATAACTTGACATTAGTAGGAAACGGGGTTGATATTGGCTTACAATCTTGCATATTGAACTTTGCAAGATTTTCTTCACATAACTTTTCTGTGAAAGCCAAATTTTCCTACTAACTCTATCTCGGTGAATTTGCATCCCTAGAATATTGTTTACGGGTCCAAGGTCTTTCATCTCGAATTCCCTAGCTAGCTGTGCCTTCAGTTTACTGATACGATCTTTGTTGGGGCCTGCAACCAACATGCCGTCAACATATAACAGCAAGATGACAAAATCATTGTCTCCAAACCTCTTGTAATATACACAAGGGTCTGTGTGTAGTCTGTTATATCCAAGGCCAATGATGAAAGAATCAAGTCTCTTGTACCAACACCGCGGCGCTTGCTTTAAAACGGATAGAGATTTATTTAACCTACAAACCAAGTTCTCTTTTCCTTTTTGTTTAAAACCTTCTGGTTGGAGCATGTAAATTTCTTCCTCAAGATTTCCACGAAGAAATGCAGTTTTCACATCTAGCTGCTCGCCTGCTCTAGATGTAAATCATACGTAGCACACATTGCCAGAACCACTCGAACAGTTGTCATTCGAACCACAGGAGAAAATATTTCATTGAAGTCGACTCCCTCTTTCTGAGCATATCCTTTGACTACTAATCTTGCACGATACCTCTCCACCTGGTCATCACCGTTCCTCTTGATCTTATACACTCATTTGTTTCCAATAGGTTTTCTACCTGCTGGTAGCGGTGTCAGTTCCCACGTTTTGTTCTTATGAAGAGCTTCAATTTCTTCTTGTATTGCTTCCATCCAGAACGAAGCATCTGAATTATTTAGAGAGTTGATGGCTCTCCTTCCTCTGTAAGAAGACAGTATGCAACATTGCCCTCTATAATATAATCCGAGTGCCACACTGGACGTTTTCTTTCACGATTAAGTGTACGAGTCGTTGGAGCTTGAGACTCAGTTGTCTCATTCACCTCGTGTTGTGGTACGGCTTCAGAAGAATCACTCGACAGAGATTGCTTTTCCACTTGTATTGATGTAGTTTCTCTTGTAGTGGTATCACCTTCTTCATTTTCTTGAATTTTGTCTTCCATAAAGACAAAATCTCTACTGACGACTACTTTGTGGGTAGTGGGGTCCCACAAGCGATACCCTTTTACTCCGTCAGCGTACCCCAAGAACAAACATTTTCTGGATTTCGGATCCAGCTTTGTAGTTTCTTGAGAATTGTACATCACGTCCACATGACTTCCAAATATATGAAGGCCAGAATAGTTGACTGGCTTTCCCGTCTACAATTCCATCGGTGTCTTCAACTCAATTGCAGTTGAAGGTGAACGATTTATCACATAACATGCGGTATTGACTGCTTCCGCCTAGAATGATTTTTCCAAGCTTGCAGTTGCCAACATTGCCCTTGCTCTTTCTAACCAGGTTCTGTTCATCTGCTCTGCCACTCCATTCTGTTGAGGAGTGTATGCCATAGTGAACTGCCTTTTGATTCCTTCTTACTTGCAAAAAGTATCAAATTCATCACCAGTTTATTCGCCATCATTATCTGTCCTCAAACACTTGATCTTCTTTCCAGAATCAAGTTCAACACGTGCTTTGTAAACCTTGAAAACTTCAAACACATCAGACTTCTTCTTGATTGGGTACGCCCAACATCTCCTGGAATAGTCATCAATGAAGGATACAAAATGCTTTGCTCCTCCCAGGGATAGAACCGGTGCCTGCCATACATCAGAGTGAACCAATTCTAGAACAGAGACACTTCTAGAATTTGATGTCTTGAATTTTAGGCGATGTTGCTTGCTGATAAAACACTGCCCACAGAAAGGTAAAGAAACCTTTGTGAGGCCAGGAATTAACTTCCTTTCAACAAGAATCTTCATTCCTTGTTCCGACATATGTCCAAGCTTCTGATGCCATATTATTGCAACTCTATGACTTGGACTATGTGAAGCAACAGATGCTTCCGCCTCCTCCATTATCTCTCCCTTCAGTTGGTGTAAGTTCGCAGCCACATTTTCACCTTTCATAAGTACAAGCGCGCTTTGTATAACTTTCATGATCTTGTTTTGTATTTCAATCTTACAACCAAGATCATCCAATTGTCCTAGAGACAAGAAATTCTTTTTCAGGCCCTCCACGTGTCGCACATCCCGAATAGTACGAACTATACCATCATGCACCTTCACCATGATATTTCCAATTCCAATGATCCTTAGTTTATGATCATTGCAACTGTACACAAATCCGCCTCCAGAGATAGGTTTATATTGATGAAACCATTCTCTTTTTGCGGTCATATGAAAAGTAGCTCCAGTATCGAACAACCATAAATCTGCAAATCTTTTCCTGCCATCTTTTGCAACCGCTGCTTCACAACACAGAGCGTTACCATCTTCTGAAGTACTAGCGAAATTTTCCTGAGGATTAGAGGTATTTAATGTAACACCCTAGGCCAATCCTACATCGGCTGTGGCTTGGAGAGATGCTGGGTTCATAAGATTACATTCGCCTTACAATGACACAACGCGTTTTGTGGTCTGATGCGGGTGGAGTTCTTAGGAACTGGTAGTTAAGCGTGCTCATATGAGAGTAGTACTGGCTTGGGTGATGTAACACCCCAGCCGGGAAGTCTTCAAATGAGGCCATAAAAACAAAGCCGTGAGCTACGTGCAAAGCGGACAATATTGTGGTTTGAGTAGGCGGGATGTTACAAGTGGTATCAGAGCCACTCCTGAGCCGCTCGGGATGGTAAGGCAAACCTCATCGAGGAAGACGAGTCCCTAAGGGGGTGATTGTAACACCCTAGGCAAATCCTACATCGGCTGTGGCTTGGAGAGATGCTGGGTTCATAAGATTACATTCGCCTTACAATGACACAACGCGTTTTGTGGTCTGATGCGGGTGGAGTTCTTAGGAACTGGCAGTTAAACGTGCTCATGTGAGAGTAGTAATGGCTTGGGTGACCAGTCGGGAAGTCTTCAAATGAGGCCACAAAAACAAAGCCGTGAGCCTACGGGCAAAGCGGACAATATTGTGGTCTGAGTAGGCAGGATGTTACATTTAAACCCCTAAAATCTTTCGTAAAGTGACCCGGCTTGCCACATTTGTAGCATTTAAAATTCTTCTTCTTTCCTGTTTTAGATTTACCATGATTGTGACTCCCACTGGAGCCAGGTTCCATTGACGTCCCTCTCGTCACCACCAAAGCCTCCACCTGTCTTGAACTGGTTTGCCTGTCCTCCCTGTTGTTGCGCCCATTTTCTTCTTCTAGAATGGCGGCTGCAACATCATCGAAGACTAGATAGTCTGAAAGAACATTACTGGTTAAGTTGATGATAAGTTGGTCATATGAGTCAGGTAAACTTTGAAATAGAATTTCAGCACGTTCTTGTGGATCTATTTTACAACTCAAAGACGTGAGCTGAGAAAATAGAGTATTCAAGTTGTTAACGTGCTCAGTCACTGAAGTAGATTCCGTCATGCGAAGAGCATAAAGTTTCCTCTTGAGAAATATTTTATTGTTGAGTGATCTTGCCTCGTACAATCGAGCAAGATGATCCCATATCTCCTTTTCACTTTTCTTCTCCTCTATGCTTGACAAAACTCCATCTGCTAATGCCAGATGAAGATTTGCAATAGCATTTCCTTTCATCTCATCCCATTTACTGTCATCCGTGACCTCAGCTGGCCTTTCGTCTGGCCGCTAAACATTTATCCTTTCTAAGGATAGCATTCATCTTTAATTTCCACAACGAGAAATTATTCCCATTGAATTTTTTGATTTCAAATTTTGCCGCCATTGCTACAATCACAATCTACTTTTCGACAAAACTATTATTTGTTAATAATAGTAATGAACACTTTTTGAGTGAGTATAATCTTACTTATCTTTTGATGTGGAGGGTCCACTTATTAGTGGCAACCACAGAGCACACGATAAATAATTATACACACACCCAACCTTAGCTCTTGATGCCACTTGTTGAAAAAAGTGACACCGGACTGAAGCAAACCCACAACTAAAATAAGAAAATGTAATAAAAGATGACACACAGATATAACGTGGAAAACCCCAAATAGGGTAAAAACCACGGGCAATGAAAGATAAGTTTCACTATGATGAAAACTAGGAGTTACACATTCTCTCTAGGGACAAAGATACACACTAATCATTATATCTCTTGTATTAGGAGATACCATACAAACCCTCTAATGTTAACTCACAAGGTACTACAGGAGAAACATAATAAATATTACTATGTGAAAGAAGAAGAAGTGAATGGGATGATGAATGAACTAACATTCGTTGCCTTTTATAGGCGATATGCTGCAAATTGTTTTCCCAACTTGCCAATTATTTCTATCCATTCTGTCAACATCCATTTGCAAGATAATATATTCCATCCACTTGCCAACTATCTCTATCCATTTCTATCTTGAACAACTACCTGTAACCCCAATTACCCTTCTCACTCCCCTTGATACTCATTTTATTGACATGGCAAGACACTTTTTTATGTTTTTTGTTCTGTATTTTTTTTGCTATTAACTTGTCAAGCTTTATATTTTATTTTCTACACTTTTTTCGAAAGTTTTACCCACTTTATTAACATGATAATACAGTTGTTCATGATTTTATGCTTTGTATTTTTTTGAGTTTTACTACTTTTGACTTGTCAAACTTTATATTTTTTGTTTCGTATTTTTTATTTCGCAGTTTTATAATAAAGAAAATGTAAAATAAAAAAAATATATATATATAAAAAATATGAAGAGGGTTTAGTTATCACGAAAAGAAGGTACCAGTAACCTAAACATTTACCTTTCATCTTTTACAGTAGTATATTTGAGCTAAACCCTTGTCCTATTAATCGTTATTATGGTGGGAAACTCGGAAAATAAGGTAAAAAATTTAGGAAATTTTACTAGCTAGTTATTTTAACTTTCATCTTACAAAGGCAAGATCAAATGTTTAAGACTTAATAGTAAAGTTTCTAAAATCATAGTGCAATACTTTGTTGTGTATCAAAACTAGTATTAGCGCGTGGTGAGTGGTGGCCATGCGTGGTAACTGTTGCGCACAACCATGAGTCATATGTTAAGGCTAAAAAAAACTGATGTCGCAGAGCATTGATTAAAATAAATTTTGTGTGTTTAATCAAACGAGATATGCATAAGTGAAAAGGAACGTGGCAAGCATTACGAGGGTAAAATCGATGAGAAAATGATGAGTGTCGGGATGACATGGCGTTGACGTGGAGTTGAGCACCACCACCACCATTACATCTGACTTAAGCCGTACATGAAATATTATTATGAGTCATAGACAAGAGAAACATATGTTACCTGGTAATTTACTTTTTACATCGCAACAAAAATATTTGACATGCGTCTCAAATATAAAAGTAAGGTTTCGAACATACAACGTTAGTTCAAAAAAAGTAAGGTTGTAAAAATGACTCTGAAACACCAAAATGATCCGTTGGTGTGAGTTCATTATATATGACTAGCAGGGTACCCGCGCAATGCGGCGGCGGGTACCATGTGACTAAATTTTGTTACAAGCAAATGTTTCTCTCATATAATCTACATGCGACATTTTAGGCACAATAAGACAACCGATATTTATTTTATTTTATTTTTTTCCCAAGAAAACACATCTTTTTTTACAATATATATATATATATATATATATATATATATATATATATATATATATATATATATATATATATATATATATATATATATATATCCCATACAACTATTAACAACTATTGGTCCAAGTTTGGTTTACACGAGCGCCATGAAACTATAGCAGTCCACAATATTTCGGCTAAAAGGCCCATTTGTTAGTAGGTCATAACATTACACCAGCCACTAACACATTTCTTCACACACATATTCAACCCTATTTCTTATCTTATTACACGCAGCCACCACACAAAATTTTTCCCTTCATTTAACACAAAAACTAATCAAAGATTGTTCTTCTTTCTTCAATCAGTGACCAAACCACAAACACCCGCTTTTACACCAATGTTACACCACATGTCCACATAGATCACGAAACATAAATTTTTGAGGCTATTTTTTATAGATCAATAGATTTTATTTTTAGATCTATAAATTATATTTGTAGATCTATAGTTTTTTTATAGATCTATATATATTAATATTTTTAGTTTTTTTTTTTGTTATAGCCGCCCTTATCGCCGCTTGCCACCGCCACTATTTCGCTGCAAAGAGTTAGCGCCGCCGTTATTTCGCCAGAAAAACTTAGTGTCGCAACAGCTGTCGTCGGAAAAGGTTATTTCGCGGCGGAAAACATTTGCTACCGCCGAAAACATTTGCTACCGCTGGATAACATTTGCTACCGCCGGAAAATAATTAGTTGAGGAGATGAGTTTTAGATAGTTGTGGTTTGATGTTATTTGTTTTGGTTAATAGTATAATTAAATTGTACATTGTGGTTAAATAATTGTATATTTTGGTGCAGGGGTATATTAAATTGTGTATTAATTGCCACTTTAATAGCATTAATGTGGTGTTGTACACTATGTTTATTTTCTTGTAAGTCTGAAAATTGGGTGCATTAAAGTGTTGTAAATCATGCTTTATTTGTTGTAAGTCTGAATTTTAAAACCCATAAGAGAGAGATTCATTTGTGCATTATATGTAGTACAGGTATATAGGTTTTTAATATTACTTATATGTGGATTAGATGTGTTAATTTTATGTCTTAACTGTTGTTGCTTGTGATTTCATTTTACGTACTACTCGTTACATGTTGGACCCGTGCTCGATCCCTATGATTATCGAGTTGATTAAATTGTAAATATCATCCCTTAAAAAACTTTGCTCTAAAAGTATAATATAATTTGGTGGTGATTGTTGAGATAATAATAAGTAAAACTGACGATTTATTAATAATGTACGAAATTGTTGACATAAATGAAAACACACAAGAATATAATGCAATATGTAACTTGAATTTATAATAAGTTTGGTATCATTTTTTGGTGTTTAAAACCTTTAAATTTAGTCATTTATTCAAATTTTTTTTTTTTTTTTTTTTTTTTTTTTTTCGGAATTTTGATCTGCAAATCAAATAAAATGTTCCACTATATTTAACAAACTCTCTAATATTATTTCATATGCACAAGCAAAAGATCATTTTCTTCCCAAAATGAGTTAGTAAATTACCCAGTGGAAACATATGATGCGGGGGCAACTTTTTTTTATTTTTATTTATTATTTTTTTTTTTTGACAATAGCAACAAAATACGGAAGAAAAAACTAGAATCGTAATGATAAATCCGATTATTTTTACTTAAAGATGAAGGATTTATAAGTTTTAGAGTGTTGACTGTTGTGTTTTATTATGTGGGTGGAGGCAATTTGAGTTTTGGGCGGAGGACACTTTCGAAAAAAGGTAAAAATTAAAAAAAATTTACACTAAAATCTCAACTTTTTCGACTAGCCATGGGGGCACCGACCCCCCATATTTACTTGATAGATCCGTCCCTGAAATTACCCATGTACAATCAACGTACTCAAAGTCTCAATTAGGCTCGAGTTTTTGGATTACTTGCTTGTGCTCATCTTTGGTTTGGCCATGGTTAGCTATTAAGTTCCCAACTAGTTTTGTCACAACCTACTTGTCGTCGTATACTCATATTCAGTTCTAGTAAGAAACAAATTTTACGGCGTCACACATAGATAACTTAAATAGTTTAGCAACCATATATGATGTTAACACTGATATAGATTAACATACGAGTACATGGTGTTTAACATGTGTAGATAACTTAAACGAAGGCAATGTATTTTGTTAATAAAGTGACAAATTTAAGCTAGTAAATTGTATTACTTGTGTACTTAGTTACTTATTGGGTATGTTAGGGTGGGCCATAAATGGTTTTAAAAACATGACACAAAAGTTTGTTACTTGTGTACTTATTGGGTAAGTTAGGATGGGCCAATGGGCTAATGAGAGTAGAAATAAGAAAAACTGAAAAAGTTTGACTTGTCACTACTAGTAGAAGAAGAAAAGTACAAAAAGAGAAGGAAGACGAAGAAGAATTAATCCTATAATACTAAAGCCCGACGTCGGTGGAATAAAAAATTAATAAAACTGTTAGCCCATTTAGATGGCCGGGTTAATACTAAAGCCCGACGTCGGTGGAATAACAAATTAATAAAACTGTTAGCCCATTTAGATGGCCCATTACTACTATAAATCATTTCTCATCGTCGGTTATTCATATAATAATCCACCGGCCATTCGACATATTTTTGGCCCGTGTGAATGGCCCATTAACGGCCCATTTTAGCTCACACCGTCTTTAGATTATGTCAGGTCTTATCTTCATTTTTCTCTGGATAATTACTATATATATTAATGCACCGTAGATTGACGCACGATGACGTCACCATTTTTTTGGCCCATTTGCCTCAGCCCACCATCTACTTTATCCAGCCCGTTGACTCCCGCGTTTTTTGTGCAGCCCATCTTCTCCGGGTTAACTTAGCCCCCCCCCCTCCCCCCCCCCCCTTTTTCTACCACCGACTGAAACTCATACTTATCTTCTTTTTCTGCGTTTATCGGAGGTCGTGCAAAACTTTGATCCGACCTTGCCTGTTGTCCGGTACAAAAAAAAATACTTAGATATTCAAGATCGAGTACAGCCGACTTCGATCCGAGCCTTAATTTGTGATAATTGTTATTTGACTTCAAGGTATACTTTTTTCTTGGCTATTTGTTATCTTTAGATGTTAATCATTGAAAATAATCTGAAATAACTTAGTTTTAATTACTTGATTTTGACATGTCGGCTTCTTTGTTGCAAAGTAAAAAAAGGTAATGAAAAACCACCCACGTTTTGCAACAAATAACCGTCAACAACTCTTTCATATTCATTACACTCATCAGTTATTTATCAATAATTGAATGAAACTACTTTCAACCAGTTTCTCAAATCCAAAAATATTCATATCCGCCCCAAGTGAACTACAATTAATGATTTTAAAATTCTTCATAACTGAAGATTTCGTGTGGGTAAGTTTTGGGGTTTTATTTTTTGGAATTATTATATCTAATCTTAATTGTTCTAATCATCTTGCCCACCAAGTATTTCCTGCAAAGGAAATCAAACCTTGATTCTTTAGATTGCAATAAGTGTTTTGATGAAATGCCTCATTAAAATAATTAATATAAACTGCTTAAGGGTGTGTTTGTATTACCTTATTTGGCTACCTTGGTTAGTATACGTTTTTCTTTTTTCTTTTTTTGTTTTTGTTTTTTGTTTTGTTTTTTTTTTAATTCTGAAATTAATCCGTTAATAGTTTTTATGTTTTGCTCTTGATCTATGGTATCGTATCTGCCTTTATACTCTTTAACCGATTAAGGGTAAGTGTCTTTAAAAAATATAAAGTTTAGTGTTTTTACAAAAGTTGGAAACTAAAATATAGTACTTAATGTCATGCCTATTTGTGTGTAATAGTATATGCATTGGTTGTATGCGGTAAAAAATGTCAAATAGGGCTGAATTGGTTTTCTTTGGCAGTTCAAATGGGGGCTAACATAGGTCACTTTGGAACCAGAAACGGGTTGGGAACCGGGGACTGAAACCAGCACTAAGACGGCTTCGTTTGGGTCTTAAAATGGGGCCTACAATGGGTGTTGCAATGGGCTACAACGGGTATGTTCGGATGGGGTTGCCCACATAACCTTATACACTTGAAAGTAAGGTTAAACAAACACCCTCTTATATTTCGTAAGCCCTTTTTTCTGCTTATCTTTTTTACTTACCACCTTATTGTGGCTGTTTCAAAGGTCTCTGCTATCGAGGGTGAGTCGTTTTGTCCTCATGCTGGACTTGGACACACCCGGGCTGCGGCTCACCAAGTGCAACCTGCAGTGAATCCTCATCCACACTGACTTCGCGTGTGGAAAGGTGTGACACAGCCATTGTAGTTGCTAACGTTTGAGAATGGTATTAGCTAATTGTAACATTGTTAGTCCATGTGTGAGCGGTAACCTGCAATTTATTATTTGTCTACGTAATATTTTCTATTTTTTAGTAGCGAAACTAATTACGAAATTTTGTTTGCAGGTCGTGTAATCACAGAGGTTCATAACAGGTTAACTATTCCTATACTGAATTGTACACTGCCCCAAACAAAACATGTCGTAAATTACCGCCTTTCTTTTATCTTTCTTAAACTACATCTGTTATCCTCCGTAATGAACTTTATACATCTTGCAGCCGTGGTGACGCTTCAGCAGGAGAGCCCCGAGAAGAGAAGGGCAATGTGGTAACATGATGTATGAAGTTTACACTACCGTAATAGCGTAATGTCACATACTGTTTAAACCTAATGTTCGACACAGCGAGTGCTCTAAGGTACATAGAAGTTTAATGGGATGTCTTCTATTGTACCATATATATTAAAATCCACACCTGATAAGGATTGTTCATGTGAAAAACAGGTTCTGTCACTTCTGTGACAGGCACATTACAAAGAACCAAAGGCAATGCGGGCCTGAAATGGGTGTGCCACTTGGGCCTGGAATAGAGGGCTGTTTCAACATGTAAGTATTCTCTTTATTTTTCGTTATGTTTTATTTATATATTACAATAAATCTATAATTGCATATTCACTTTAATAGTATGTTATGAATTGTTATTATTTATGTATTGGCATGAGGCTGTGAAATGTTTACCTTTATTTTTAATTGTAAGGTTTGTCTGTATCAAGCTAAAAGCTGGTGACATGTGATATTTAAACTATATAACATGAGTAGATAAAATTTTGTTTATATAGTATTTGTGTGATTTACTCCTTTAATACTGAAGAGGCGGATTGAAGAAGTACAAAAATTAGTTGTCTAAGTTTATCAATCCTAATTATCTATTTGAATTTGATTATGAGTTATATTAATTTTGGATGTATTTCACTTTGCTCACATATGCAACCACTGGAGCAGTTGGCTACAGAAAAAAAGTAGGGATCGTTTTAATAAGCCAGCTTAAAAGGTCAGGTGGCGCCTTTTATCTGTTTATGTAATGTGTTTCAGTATAATGTAATTAATTTGGAATAAATTTTGGTGGTACAGGGATGACTATAGGAAGGAGTTTAGTCAGAGAGCGAAAGAGAAATGATTACCAACAAACTCGGATTATTGGTTGCTGTTTAAAGGATTGTACCATAAGATTACACTATTGTTGTTTTCATCATGAAAAAAAAATGAGGTTAGTAGTAATATGTGGATTCAATTTCACATCGATCGAATCAACTTATCAGTCAACGTTTGCGAATTTATTTGTATACATTTTTTACTTGCTGCATATCATATGTAAGCTGTCATTTAAATTGTACTGATGACCAATGACTTGCTATTATAGTAAATGTCGCAGAAAAGCAGAAAAAGAGGTGCTCCGTGTCAAACTCAGGTTATTGGTTGCTGTTTAAAGGATTGTACCATAAGATTACACTATTGTTGTTTTCATCATGAAAAAAAAATGAGGTTAGTAGTAATATGTGGATTCAATTTCACATCGATCGAATCAACTTATCAGTCAAGGATTTGCGAATTTATTTGTATACATTTTTTACTTGCTGCATATCATATGTAAACCGTCATTTAAATTGTACTGATGACCAATGACTTGCTATTGTAGTAAATGTCGCAGAAAAGCAGAAAAAGAGTTGCTCCGTGTTGCACGCAGATAAGCACGAGAAACGTCTATTGTGTGAAGGTATGTTAAACAATGAATTTGCATGTATATGAACGTTTGCTGGATAAATACGTTACTGCCGTAGGTAGTTGCTGGATAAATGGGGTTGTTCATTTGAACATTTGTTAAAGTGTATTTTCAATGCATGTATGATCTTTTAATTCAAAAACACAGTTTATTACTGACATACTATGATGTTGTGATCGTATTTGACACAACATTTGTTTATAAAAATTTCAAAACTACAAAAACAAAAAAAAAAAAAAAAAAAAAAAAAAAAAAAAAAAAAAAAAGTAAGACATTTGTCGACATGTCTTGTATATAGAGTGAGGGCTCTAAAGGTTGTAAATACGAGGTGGACCTCAATACAATGCTTCATAGTATCATGAAAACAAATAAAATGATCCGGTATATACAAGATGTTCAGGTATGTCTGTGTCTATCCTGTTTCGATTAACATGCAATACGTATAGCTTGGAAGTTTCTGTTAGTATGGCTGATGGCCATTTTCAGCAAGTATACATTTTTGTATCGAAGTTACCGACTGACTCACCTGATCTCTCTATATTTGTAGGTGCCATTTTGATTTAACTATTGCACAAGAGTTGCATTGCTTTCGGTTGAGCAGATTGG
This sequence comes from Artemisia tridentata subsp. tridentata, assembly GCA_021014915.2. Taxonomy (NCBI): domain Eukaryota; kingdom Viridiplantae; phylum Streptophyta; class Magnoliopsida; order Asterales; family Asteraceae; genus Artemisia; species Artemisia tridentata. The sequence goes on from CP139504.1 coordinate 132,173,755, forward strand.
CGCGAGAAGCGGAGATTTGATCATGAAGAGAACACATATATCCGCACACCAATTATTGGAACAATATCAGTTGTATCTTACGTTATGAGGTCTTAGGCAATATAAATAAGGACGATGTCTTTGCGTCTACGGATAATGCTCATAATTTCGACCTTCAGACTGTTGTGACAAGTACTTCTATAACTTTACTCCCACTGATTTCGGCCGTTGATACTTTTACTATTTCTGCTTATGCAAATATGTGTACGCGTAAAGATACTGCTTTACAACCAAGTGTTGCTGCTACTAGAAATGCTACCGTTAAGCTCATCGGTGCATTACACAAATTTGTTGGTGCATTACACAAATTTGTTGGTAGTAGAGCCTGAGTAAAAAAAAAGTCCTTTTGAGGTATGTTTTTGTCATTTGCTTTTAAAATAATGATTGTTTCTCTATTATATGGTCAACCTTACTGAAGTATATACTTATGCAGGTTGCATCTGCTGCAACAAAGAAGACTGTCAAGGCATCTAATTCGGTAGGAGGGCTTGACAGAGTTTGTGAGAGGTGACGAGAGAATAACTTGGTTGCGACCAGGTGCGTAGGGTCTTTTTAAGTTACCGATTATTCTGTGTAAACCATTAGGCCTATTGAATTGAAAAAAAAACAATATGCAAATCATTTTATTCAGCTGTATGCAAATAATAGACTTTGGCGAGTTTTAACCTGTTTGACCCGTTGCTCCTTAAGCTAAAGTGTAAAAAGCAATTACAACCGTTGGACCCACTTTCATAAAAAATACCGTGCAATAATCAACGCCATGAAACAAAGCCCCGCCGCAACGCGGCGGCACGTAGCCCATCTCGTTCTCAAACAACCAAGAAGATATGGCGGTCTCCACTTTTCTCAAAGGTCGGTTTCCTTCGCCGTTGGGTTTGGGCTTTTGAAGACAACTGAGTATGTTTTCAAGGTTATGGTTCGCAGGTATTATGTTTGTTACATTTTTTTCAATTTTATTGTTACTTTATTTATCAGGTTCCTTAAGTTGATATTTTATTTATTTACAGTTGGAGTAATAATCATATGTTACTATGTAAGTTTATCAATCATAATTAAATTATTGATTTGGGTTTTTAGATGGTTAATTGTAAATTATTGGTATATTGATTTTACTTTTAGGGTTTAAGTTGGGGGATTTAGGGATTACTGAATTGGGTTAGTTTTAAATGTAAAAAAAATTATGAATTTTTAGTTTTTCTTTTGAGTGATTTTAATTTGGTTGATGACCACCAGTGGAGGGGGTTCGGTGTGAGGTTTAAGATTTTAATTTGTACTGAAGCAGGTCCTATTTGTCTTAGGAGTTGTGACTACCAGTGGAGTCAGGCTTTCTTTGCAATTCTTCATGAAACAAACCAACTCACAGGTGTTTAGATCTCATTGTTTTCTGTTTGTTTTTCATAAAACTCAGCTTTTTGTGCTAACAATCTGTTTTACATCATCCACTGTTGATATCACCCCATTTGCAGGGTACAGGTATGAGCCCACATCGATACATAAGCAAATAGGGTTAGCGGTCCATAAGACCGTGTGCCTGCCGAGTGTCTCAAGAGAAAGAGGATGCCGATGTTTGCTGACAAGACTACTGCTCCTTGAGTAATATTCGCTGTCGATGGAACTTCTGTCACAGCAACTGATGTGGTTGTTGAAGCTGCGTTTCCCTCCGCGGCCGCTGTTGATGTAGCCGCTGCAACTAAAGTGCCAGAAAGTGCCGAAGATGTTGCCCAATTTGATCGCCCAATTGTTGTTGGCCTATAGAATTTTCCCGTCAGATTTGCTTAAGTACTGGTTCATTTAAGTGGGAAGCAGATAAAAGATTAGACTGGTGTTACAGCTGCTGTTGTATGTGCTGAATCGGCGGTGAAAATTTTCAAGGTCTATATTATTTTATATATCATTCATTGATGATTGTCTGATTATTTGGTATCGAATACTATCGTTTATGGTTTATTATGTGAAAGGATTGTAGATGCTGCCATAAAATTAATTTTTAATCAGGTATTATTTTTTATAACGTTTTCAGGAGTGACGGAAGACGTTGGAGGAAGTTGTTCCCGCTGGTGTGGTGGTTCGTACGATTGTAGGCCAATCTTTCGACTCCGAATAAATCCATGTGTAACATCAGTAATATTTATTTTGTAGCTAGGTTGGTATTGCGCTTGAAGGCGGCTGCCGAGTTGCGATCGGTCTATTGAGTAGCAGAGGTTAAGTTACGCTTTCGAGATATCTGTGATCTTTCAGAAGTGCTGATTTCAGCACAAAGGGTAAGCAGATAAACAATTTCGGTTTTTGGATACAAAATGTTAGAAGTGCGTGTTGGGTACAAAAAAGTTTGTGGTGATTGTTTTACTTATATTATGCAAGTTCTTTGAATGACTCATGGTGATGAGGATAAAAAGTGTTTAATTACTATATATATTAAAAGGCATCATAAACGACGCCGTTCGATGAATAGTATTAAAGTGGGCTCCCCGCAAATTTTTCGGCCTGCTACCTACCGCCCGATCCATTTCCATGTTCGGCCCGTTGTTACTTATATATCTTCGCCTCCTCCTTTCCATTCCCGTTTAAGCTAGAACCTTCTTCCAGAGTCAAGAAACACAGGCACACACTTACCCCGGTTTTGGTTTCTGTCGGGTGATTTCACAAGGCGAAAGCTAGGGTTTTGAATCAGGTAAACCTTATTTTAACCTAACCCCCATCTAATTTGGTCGAATAGGTTTCAGATTGTGGGACTTTTTGTTGTGTTAATCGTTGTTATTGAAATAGTAGGCTGAAAACCCTAATTTTTACTTATGATAACGACGCAACGATTAAGAGTGTTGCTGTCTTATAGTTTGGGTCTGCGACAAAAGCTACAAAGCTGACTTGAGGTTTCGATTTTTATGGTTTTGTGAAGTTTAGTTTCAAAAAATACATGGGTATCGCTTTTAGAAGTCCCTTTGTTGCGGGTGGACTCAGATAGGTATTCGAGGGGTTCTTGATTTCAGATCTATTATTTGCAAGAGAAAGTAGAAAGGGTATATATATATTTTTTTAGTTTATTGCTTTCAATATCCACTTTTTTTGCATATGGGTTTACCTTTGCGTAATTTGTTGTTACACAGGGGAAGAGACATGGAGATGATTTTGAGGTTGAGGTTCTTATGAGTCTTTTGTTCTTCAACACTTCTTTACTTTGGTTGGTATTTTGGATCTTTGTTTTTTCATTATGTTTTTATATAAATTTTAGAAGTTTTTGTTATAGAATTTGTTTTTGATAAGTGTTACTTACAATTTTTTTTTTATATTAAAAAATATGAAAATTTGGTGTTGTGGTTTAGCCCAAAATTTTTTGTGTTCTTCAAGTGAATTAAGCATAATCCTTTGAAGTATGCAACTGTTTTGTCAAAAAGTGTGGAAGAGGACACATTAATTTTGTGGATAGCATAAATTGGTTGGTGTTGTTTTTTGCTTTTTACAGCTTTACTCTTGAAATATCTTAACTTTTATCCTTTTTTTGGTTTAGTGTATCAAGATTTAGATCGATTTCGCGTCGAGGCCATGTTAGTACCATCGATATTCCTGGTATGCCCGTGAGGGTGTCAAATGGTATAACAATTAGTGAACCTCAGTCGAGTTGCGCGGGGGAACAGATTCGTGATTGTAGGTTCCCGGTGTCTGCGAGTGTCACTGGAAAAGGCAAGGGCAAGATGGATGCCGTGTCATCATCTACACAAACTGGTAATGTATTATTTTTTGTTTATGCTTTTGCTTTATCATATGTGTCTTTTGTTGCCGGTTACAACGTTTGTCTTACGTTATTTGCTTGCAGGCTCTCTTACAAATTTGTTGCCTGGTCATTCTACCGGTAACCTTTTCCGTACTGACTCTAGAGAAGGAAGTAGTAGTGGTTTCCGTTTCCTCTTTTTTTGTAATTGGCCAAAGTGAAAAAGAAGAAAATGGTAGAGAAATTCGGCTGTAGAAGGAAGTACTGATGGTTTCATTGATAGTATCAGTCATGGTTTGTTTTTATGTAGAGAAATTCGGCTGTAGAAGGAAGTACTGATGGTTTCATTGATAGTATCAGTCATGGTTTGTTTTTATCAGTTTGCACCGAACTTATTATACTATCGTATGTTGTCCTACATCTGAAAAGTATGTTATCGTACTTTTTATTCGCTCTCGACTATCGTATGCTGCTTTGGTGTAAGTCTTTGTTATTAATTGAACCTCTTTCACGGTTGCTTATCTACTTATATGCTGTTAATTTGGCTTTAGTGGTTACGATAACTTTGTGGTCAAATTGGTTGCAAAAACTAAAACCAATATATTAAGTTCAAAGTCCATGAGTTGTATATACTTATTGAAGTTCGACTGTAACATTAGTTTTCTTTTTGTTTTACAGGTTCTATTTTAGAATTCCGGACAGGTGACAAGGAATATTACAATCGCCATTACTTGACACAACTAAAGAAGAAAATTAAGCCTCATCAGGTTTGTTTCTTTAAAATGTATTAGTAATCCTTATTGTTATATTAGTGTTATTATAGACGATAACACATAAGTAAATGAGCATAAGAAGTAACACTTTAATGTATTAAAAGTTTTTATATACCTATGGTGGTTATTACTGGCTGGTCTGATTAATACAGCAGAAACCAGATGTGACTATAGAGTTTGAACAGAAAACTGTTTCTCAAAACACTTGCTTATCGTGCTTGCTTTCTATTGTAGCTTATTCGTAATGAAATCCTATCTGGAAACAATGACAAAGAGCATTATGGGGAAACGATCCTTTATGCCCCAAGGTTGATTGGCAGAATGCAGGATTGTGGCTATTGCCGGTCAGTTTAACAGCACCTGTCAAAACTGTGACAAAGAAACAGGTACGCATCTTTTAAATTGACCAGATCCATATGGACTTTAGTCCGTTCTATTTTTTAGAAATGAGTCATCGTACAGAGTCGTATATCATATAGGTAAAAAACAGACTAATATATTTATATTCAATAAAGTGGTTAATATGCTAAGCAAAAGTTATTGTCTTCTTTTAAGAACTGATCACAAAGTTCACCTGCAATACAAAATGGCCAGAGATCCAAGAATACATGGCTGCATACCCGCACCTGACGGCCGCTGACAGGCCTGATGTCGTTGACAGGATATTTGAAATGAAGATAAGGGACCTCATAAAGTATGTGCGCGATCAGGAACCCTTTGGATGTCTAACTGCAGGTACATATACTGATGCAAATTGCACTACTTATGTATTTGTTTTTCGTATTCACTATTACCGTAGGTTGTGGCTGACGTTTCCCTTATTTGCAGTGTTATACACAGTGGAGTTCCAACAAAGGGGTTTGCCACACTGCCATATTTTATTATGGGTTACTCATAGAAATCGCAGACTGCGTGACTTGGATGTTGATAGGTTCGTTTCAGTAGAATTGCCTAATCGGTTCAGGGATCCTGAAGGCTTCAGGGTAGTTTCAGAGTTTATGATGCACGGTCCTTTTGGGAACGCATTGCCAAACGCTCAGTGTATGAGGAATACTACTACATGTAAAAAAAATTTTCCAAAGCAATACTGTCGTGCAACCTTTACCGATGATTCAGGGTACGTGCATTACCGAAGGAGGGACTCACGCATAGACGTTGCAAGAAACGGAGTGCGTTTGGACAACGCGTACGTAGTCCTTTACAACCGTCGTCTTTTGATTACGCGCACATAAATGTGGAATATTGTGGGTGGACCATGCTAATTAAATACCTATTCAAGTACATTTGAAAGGGCACAGATAGGATTCTTGCTCAGATTACAAGACAGATCGGTGACCAACAGCCGGCCGCGTCTGTTGCATCCACTTCTACTAATGCTCATGTGAGTCCCGTAGACGAGATAAAAAACTTTGTTGACACCAGGTTTATTGGTCCTCACGAGGCATGTTGGAGGATTTTTGGCTTCGACATTCACAGCAGAGAACCGGCGGTCCAAATATTAGTAGTCCATCTGGAAAACATGCAATCAGTTAACTTCAGGAGTGGACAGAGCTTACAAAGCGTTGTGGCTAATCCTGGCTGCAGAAGGACTACCCTTACCCAGTGGTTGAATTTCAATGCATTATCTATGTTGGGGCACCATCTTACTTATTTGCAGTTTCCATCGGAGTTTGTATGGTCTAAAGCTGAAAAATCTTGGTCTCCTCGGAGGTTTCTTAGTAAACCATCTATTGGTAGGTTAGCATACGTCCATCCGAGTGATGGGGATCTGTTTTATGAGCGTATGCTTCTTTCTCATCAGAAAGGTTGTGTGTCGTTTGAGGCTATTAGAATGGTAAATGGTGAGGTCTACGTGACATATCGTGGGGCCTGTGAAGCAATGGGTTTGTTAAAGGATGACGAAGAGTGGGTGACAGCAATGACGGAGGCTTCGGCGACGGCAACCGCATCTGAGATGAGGGCTTTGTTTTGCGAGATTATCATTTTTACCGATATTGCAAACCCAAGGGTTTTATGGTGCACTTTTTGGCGAGCGATGTCTGACGATATACCTTTGTTGCTCTCACGCTTACTAAGAACACGGTTGTTATTCGTTAATGACCGCGAACTTCAAGGTGGGGTTCTCTACGAACTTCAAGGTGGGGTCTTCCATCTGAAAGCGGTCTGGATGACCTCATAAACTTTATCTACGATGGTCCTTTTGGGGAATGTTCCAGCGCAACAGACTTTCAGAAAAAAGCTATAGTATGTCCTAAAAATGAGACAGCCGACGACATAAATGCACGCGTACTCCAACAAGTTTTGGGTGCGTCGGAGTTTTATACAAGCATAGATGAGGCTGTACCTATTGGCAACGACAGTAGATCGGCTAAGATATTGTACCCTACAGAGTATTTGAACTCCATGAAGTTCCCAGGTATCGCTGCACACAGGCTTGAGCTTAAGCTGGGCGTCCCAATTATGTTGCTGCGTAATCTTAGCCTCAGAGGTGGCCTTTGCAATGGCACTAGAATGATAGTTACCCAAATGCTGACACGTGTTATTGAAGCGAAGATAATAACCGGCACCCGTGTTAGTGAAAAAGTTTTCTTGCCAAGGATCGTTCTAACCGTGAAGGAAGAAAAGTTGCCGTTTGTTTTTAAACGGAGACAGTTCCCTATTAAAGTATGTTACGAGATGACGATCAATAAGAGTCAGGGCCAGTCACTCGAAAAGATTGGGGTTTATCTTCCAGAACCCGTATTCAGTCATGGTCAGCTCTATGTGGCTCTGTCTAGAGCCACCTCGCCATCAGGACTAAAAATAATCATACATTCCCAACCCGGAAAGCCACCTAATACAACCAAGAATATAGTCTACAAAGATTTTCTCAACAAAATAAGTTTAACTCAGGGTTGTTTTTTTCTTTTTTTCTTTTTTTTTTTTTTTTTGGTTTCAGTACGGTCTCAAATGAATGTGAGAGCGTAATTTTAGCAGTTGTCTAACAACATTTGAAAGTGGTTGTTAGCTATTCGACGTCCCAATAGACCACCACAAGGTTTAGTAGCAAAACCTGGCCTTTCCTGATGTGCAGTTCCTTTTTAGCGTGAATCCTACCACGCTATTAATTAGTATACACATTGTTCATGTCAAATGGTTTTCAACCCTGTCAGATTCATATAATGGGACTTAGTTGAATGAATTTTGATACTGATGTCCTTATTTGTTGTCTGTTTGCTTATTTATTTCTGGTAATTACCCGGTCGCCATGGATACACATGTTCTGTTTTCAGGCTATCGAAGCGCCAACATATATCTCTGTAATGATTGTATGCACATTCGTATGCGAACAACTTTTATGCATTAATACCATCGTTATAAAATAGTTACGCATCATTAATAAATATTTCTAATTCTGTTCAAATACTATCTGTATACTGGCATGAAAATAATTTTGCAAGCTCTTTATCAGCCATCAGGTGCATAGCATTGCCAAAGCAGACAAGCATGGCAGACCATGAACAGAGTCATGGCCGTTCAAAAGAACCACAACAGGAGGCTTCAAAAGAGTCTCCTACACGTTTACAGTCAAAAGATAAAGGAAAAATGATCGCGTATCAACCCAGAAAATAAATAAATAAAAGAGCTAA